>JBBBDQ010001946.1:715000-1066234 GCA_037127315.1 Ascarosepion bandense
ATGTAAAGAAGAATCATGTTTCTCCCCACCACCATTTAAGAAAGGCCAACAGTAAAACCGTAAGGCCGTAACAAAAAAATCAAGCGTGAAAAATGGAGACCACCGTTCTTTGTGGGATGAAGTTAAAATAATAAGCAGATTATATCACTGGAAAATATGAAAACTTAAGGAATCAGTGGATATGTTAAGCCGCAAGAATCTCTGCCGTTGGTCAATCGTAGACATGAATATTACATTGTTACCAGTAATACAGATAGTTAGAGATAAACAACAAGAACAAAAATTTGTAATATAAGCTCTGGTAAGAAAAATGTTTACTGATGCATTATGTCTATTAGTCCCAAAATTCACTTGCTGATGTTTCCAATGGCACATGGCACAGTTTTTAAAGGGTTGGTTGAGTGATCAGAAAAATGATTTCAATTGAAGAGTTGAGAAACATAAGGGAATTAACTGAAACTGATATATATATATATATATATATATATATATATATATATCAAACATAGGAGAATTAATTAGAACTGATATATACACAGGTATGTCACATGGAATTAGAGCAATTCACGCCCGAGGAGTAAATGAACATCGTGTATATGACAATAAAGATGAAGGCAACTGTCCGGTCTAATAATGTATACAGTTATATCATCTCAGATATTTAAGAAGATAAATAATAAGAATATTTATTTTAATTATGAAAAATGAAAGGTGTAACTCTTTTGATCAAATCAGATGGCTCCAAATCAATTTCGTAAGTGGAATGCTATTATTTGCCTTTGAGCAGTTGACATTTTCCTATTTCTAAAATGTCTACAGTTTTGTCCCTTTCATCTTCTCACTCATTCGAATAGTACATTATAATTATTACCATAAACTATTAGTATTATTATTATGAATCGTTTCTGTTCAAGGATGTACTATAGAGAATTGGTTAGTGCTTGATATAAGAAATATTTGACCCACTCCAGCTGCGTTAATCTTTTTGGATTTGCAATCTGTCTGGTCATTTTTGAATTGGAACGATTCTTTAAATGAGTGGAAGAGATAGAGAATGTGTGTGTGTGTGTGTGTGTGTGTGTGTGTGTGTGTGTGTGTGTGTGTGTGTGTGTGTGTGTGTGTGTGAAAGAGAGAGAGAGAGAGCGTAAAAATTACTTGCAATCTGACTGGTCATTTTTGGTTAGAAATGATTCTTTAAAACAGTGAAGACCAGTGGGGCAGAAGTGGAGAGTGAGAGAGCGTGTTAGTGAGATTAAGAGAACGAGTGAAGGAGAGAAAAGAAGAGGGAAAGTGAAAGAAGAATATTAGTGAGAGGGAGAGAAGTAAATAATGACGATGAAAAATAACTATTTTTGCATTCTGAATGGTTATTTTTGGTTTTGAACGAATCTTTAAAACAGTGAAAGCCAGTGAGTTAGGGACAGAGAGGGGTGTGAGAGAGCTTGTTAATGTGATTAAGAGAGTGAGTGTAGGAGAGAGAAGAAGAGGGAAAGAAAGAAAAAATGAAATGATGATGGAAAAGAATTGTATTATTAATCCATGTGGTCATTTTTTTTTCATAATCATTCCATGCCAAGCAAATCAGTACTGCCACTGGTGCGTTGGGGGTTACATAAGAGGAGAGTGATGAGAAAGAAGAACAAGTTATAGGGGATATCAGGTAATGGGTAAGATGAGGATGAAAACGCAGGTGTGAAGAGAGCTGCATGAGAGTAGAGCAGACGAGGAAACGAACATGAGGGAAACGATGCCAGACAAGGAGATAGGAGATGGCAATTGACCTTACATTTAATTTCTTGGAGATTGTAGCTATCAGGGAAGCTATCAATAATTTTATATACGCACAAGTGGGGTACCCCGACGACAGCAATCTTGTCTCGCTAGAACCTATTAAAACTGAGTAGTGACTTTGATCCTAACTGGGTACCCCATATCTTCGGCCTTGTGCCACATCAATGTTTAGTAAATCATATATATACGCACAAGTGATTGCAAAAGTTCAACTGAATTCTTTTTAAGATAAATTTACCTCTCGCCATATGTTAACAAGCTATGGATACTATTTTTTCAGATTTTGATTTCGCATTTGTGTATCTGGATGATATATTAATTAAAAGTTTATCTACGTAACAACAACCAGTCTTACGAAAAGTGTTTCTGAAAATATACGATAGCACATGTTTAAACTCAGCGAGGAAAGAGAGAATTGTTTTGCCGAAAACCAAGTGCCTAAGTCAAATTATTTACAAAAATACTTTTCAACCAAATGTGTAGAGAGCAAATGCAATTAAAAATATGCCTTCTCCAACAAATGTTACTAGGATATAAGCATTTACAGGACTAGCAAACATTGGGGATATTTATATGTTATTATTTTCGGTCCTCCACTGAAAATTGTACTAATGGGAGTTAAGTAGGACTACATAGAGCACTTGAGGTATTATGGTGGACGTGGTAAAAATGGTAAGTAAAAATGTGGTATTATGGTGTAAGGTTTATTGTAAGTGTGTCAGGGTGGACGAAAGTGAATAGCTAAGTTATAACAGATGAAGACAAGCCTTCCCAATCCCCAATTTTGGCCTTGTGCCACATTATTTGTATATTTATACAAAAATAAATATTGAAGTTCTTGAAAAGTTCTTGGAAAGTTCATAGGAGTTCTTTAGAGCTACTAGGCAGTTGATATTAGTCGGCAGTTAACCGAATACTAAGGAGTCAGCTTTCAGTGGAAGGTTACCAAGTTCCTAATATTTTGGGTACATTAGCAACCGACATAGCACGATTATAAACTTCAGTGCAAACTACTCCACAACATAATGTAACTAAGACGGAAGGGGTAATTGGTAGTGAAAGAAAAAGATAAGATTTTCGAAGAGAAAAGAAACCCAATAACCAAGAGGAAATAAATGTTAAGGGAGATAGGTTGATCTAACTGCTCGTTGTAAATTGTTTTATTCACGCCATTTTTCTCTTCAAGAATTTTGGTCCTAGTAAACTGTGATCAATTCTAAATCAGATTAACAGGATTATTACCGCATGTATCAGATTATATAAAATGTCATAAACATTTTTGTTACAAGTCTGAACAGTGATTGATTTTTCTGAAAATATATTGCCTCAAAAATATTTGCACTGACCTTGACAGCAAAGGTAAAAATATTTTATCTTTCCAATTTCTTTATCAATTTCTGTATAATTCATTGGTAAACATATTTCAATACCCTCAAAAGTTATAAGTTATTCACCGGAATATTATTCAATTTTTTGGCACTTCAGTTGCCTATGAAATTATTTTGCTCCCCCAGGAATAATATTATGTTTCAAGATGAAACCTTTTAATTAAGACGAATTACATATTCTTATTGAAATTTTTCCAATATTTCTGGTTTTTATTTCTGTCTTCCTACTTTTGCAAGTTGTCGACAATAATCATTAATTGCAGGAAGAGATGATATATGTAGGAAAAATACAAAATACTTGTTGTAAAATGCTATAAAATGCGTTCCTGGATCGAATGTGTCTGCAAACGGATGCGGGGGGGAGCATTCTGGAAAAAAGACGCCCGCATAAAACTGTGCAGGAGAAGGAACCGTTTACCCCGAGGCGAATGCTGCTTCTATCGCCAATGTAGGATAGCTCTGAAACGACTCCTGACGGCGGCGAAGGTCTCTCCGACGTCCAGGAGTTGTCCTGCAGAGCATTATATTGTGTTAGTCAGGGGATCCACTCAGGTATTTTATTAAGCAGGCTCGATCAGTATGGCCTTGGAGGCCCGGATTAAAATACCTCACTAATGATGAGGCAACTCTCACCTGGCTAGTGATTCGTAGGGCCCTCTGTGTCGGTAAATGGCTTTGTGTGTCGGGCTTGGAGAAAACTCCAAACTGCGCGCGCTGTACTGATGGGGGTGGAGACCCTGTATCACGACTTCCTTCAGTGCAGTGTCGTAGTACTGCTGTGCAAGTTTCTTGAAGGTGTCATAGTTCGAATGCTTCCCTATCAATGTGGTGCCGCCATTGACTAAGGCTGAACACTTTGTGTTCCTTTGTTTTCTGGGCGTTATGAGAGTCATGATTTTGAGGACGCGTCAGAATAAGCTCTATGGAGACGAGAATTCCAAGTCTTCCCAACCGACTTAACGAAGATTGGGACGGAAATGCGGCAGCTCCCCCATCAGATTTCGGCAAATGGTGATTGATTCTTGCGCGTATGTGCCGAGTAAGAGGTGCTAACTTGGAGTGGCATTTCGATGTTGGGTAAGCACTAGTATATTGTTCTAGCTGCCTTGAAATTTGTCCCAGCCACCAGTCCAGATTTTCTTTTTGTCTTTAGTTTTCTTTAATGAATTTACTTTGCTTGGGTTTGTGTGCTCATTGGCCCATTTTATTTCCCCCTACTTTCTTTACTTAAATTCCCCCCTCGCTTTCCTCTCCCGAAGGCAGAGCTCACAATAGCAAGTTTTAAAGATTTGCTTCTAGCGCGACTGAAAGAAAATGTTAATGTAAACAAATAACATTAAAGCTTCGAACGGAAAATTTTTCAGATGATAAAACCTTAAATCCAACCACAACATTTTTGATCAGAAATTCTGTGGAAGTTAATATCTCGAATCCTGACGACTGACACAAACTTTCGATTAGAAACTTTCTGTGAATTATAAAACCTTAAACACGAACAACTGACACAAAGACTGCGATCAGAAGTTCTGTGGATTATGAACTTTCCACTCAGAAAAACTGGCACAAAATCTTTGATCGGAACCTCCATGCTAATAGAACATCACATTCTGTGGATTATAAAATCTCTAATCTGAAAACCCAACAGACAAGATTGGATCGAAAATTCTATGAATGAGAAAATATTAAATACAACCAATTGATACAATAAAACCTCTAAATGATTCAACTTATTGCATCAGGATGATTAACTATCTTTCCTTACATAACAAAAATGAATTTGAACTGAAGACATCGCTAGACAAAATTTCATAACTTAAAATATATTCAAACTAAATAATTTATTTGTGTCTCTATGTATTGGTATTAACAGACGACGAAATATATCACAACGTAATACTTTTATCTCTTCGCAGTAATATTTAGAACATCTCCTCACAGATGACGAATTCTCGTGAAGATTTGGCGATGTATCTCTACGAACAAAGGCATCAAATATTTTCTGCAGAACATATGAGTAACAAGAAAGCTCGAAGCAAAAATGAACTTTAAAAAGTTATGCTTACAATTAGAAAGAAATTGATAACATTTCTCAGATACTTAATGAGGAAAAGAGATGTGGATAATCTAACACTCACAAGTAATAGCAAAGACAATAGAAACAAGGGGAAAATGTGTGACGTCGTTAACGCATGTGTGTGAATGAATAACAAAACGGGAACCAAAGTGAATTGTAAAAGTATAAGTTACATAAAGTAAGAAAAGGCGGAAAGCTGTGGAGAGTCATGATAGACTACGTTTTGTTTAGGAGCCAGCAAAAATTGTATTTACTAATAATAAATTATTGTCAATTGAATTATATATGAAACAGCCACCATCTAGGTGACACCCATATCTCCATATTATTCGTCACCATTGTACTGCACACCATCGAGACTGATACAATCAATTTTAGAGCATTCATGCGATTATTTCTAAGGACTAATTATGCAATAAAACACTTTCATGTGTGTGTCTGTGTCGGTGGGTGAGAGGGTAGAACAATTATTTAAGTACATCTAGCCAGACGTGGAAAAACCAGATATTTGTAGGACGTCGATTATTTTGCATACTGACTGCTTCGAACTAACATTAGGTTCTCTTTCAACTAAAAGATAAAGTGTCTTACAATCTTCATCGTTAATACAAACAACTGACACGAAGGCTTCATTAGGAAATTCTCTGAGCAATAAGAACTCATTTGACATATGGAATCAAGGTGAGTAAATGATTTTCTTTACATATTTTGGGAGGTAAATATTTTCTCAGCTGAATCACGAATATATATATATATATATATATATATATATATATAAAGAGAGAGAGATAGAGAGAGAAAGTGAGTCATCCGCGGACTGTTTCG
Source organism: Ascarosepion bandense (assembly GCA_037127315.1). Lineage (NCBI taxonomy): Eukaryota > Metazoa > Mollusca > Cephalopoda > Sepiida > Sepiidae > Ascarosepion > Ascarosepion bandense. The sequence continues at coordinate 721,079 of JBBBDQ010001946.1, forward strand.
CTGTATCACAGCTCATCAGTACGACTAGTCTCCGATAGCTTTTAATCCAGGATTGAAACCCGACCGAATTGGCGTCAGTCAGCAATTCTACCTCTGAGCTATGGGTGCTCGGTAGAAGGAGGTACACCTTTTAGCGTGTATATTATCATTATACATGCCCAATAGCTGAGAGTGTTCTAATTCATTGCTGAATGAACGATGAGTAGATGCTAGTGTAGTTACTGTTTTTCAAAGTGTACCATTCTTCCAGAGTGCTCAATCAGGGTGTGCTATATATATATATATATAAAATATATCCACATATATATATTATGCTTGATCACAGCAGTAAAACTAATTCGATAAAGGATAAAGAAATGAATGACAGTAACAATAATTCAAAAAGTAACCATAAGGAAATACATCTCTGAAGAAAATTTGGCAGAATTTTCTCTAAAAAAAAAAAATAAATTCGCGAAAAACTGTATCGATATTCGATCAGTTAATTCTTTGCAAAACTTTTATTTATTCACCTTTCATCCCTTGAAATATGTAATTGTCCAACAAATCAAAAGGGTTCAGAAAAATGCAATGAAATAAGACAGTAATGTTGAATCTTTATAAAAGGGGGTCATTTTCAAGCACTACACATTTGGAGCAATCTACGTATGCAGACAAACACATACACCCTCTCTTTCTGTCTCCTTGAATCCTCTTCTTTTCATAGTCTTCTCTCCTCAGAAACGTTTTTTCAGTTTCCACCAATCTCGGTGTTTTTATCGCCTTACTTGGTCTGTAAATTATTAAAATATTTGCATACAAATTTATGAATAAAGACGAAAAGACTTTTATTTACCTACGCGTTTCGTCCTCTGATGGACATTATTTAGGCAAATGGAAGGATTTTATTTTGAAACTAGAAATAATTAACAGAAGTTAAAATATCGACATTTTTTCAAAGTTTAAAACAATTAAGAAAACCCATAAACAAGCGACAGGCCAACTATGAAAGTCAAGGTAAACTAAGGCTAATGTTTAAAAATAATTGAATGCTTAATAAATGAATCTGAGAAAAATGTTATTATTTACTCTTATTGAATGTTTTAATGTCATTATTATTTAATATCTTATTTTAATTTTGATGTGTTTATTTCAAAAAATGTAGCGGGGTATTCTTATCTATTCTTTTCCCGTTGTAAAATCAAGAAAAGCAACACAATACACGAATCCGGCTTTGTCAAGATAAGAGAAACTTATAGAAAGAAAAATGTTGTGAAAATTTCATGTCAATGTTGATATAGTTTCGACTGTACATATCCCGAAAATTTATATCCCGAAAATTATCAAGAAAATTCTCCAGAAGTTGTGTCAGTCCATCATTTAGTCCTAACTATGTTAGTGCTGTGTCTAAAAAGCAAATATACATCTTAAAAACTGCCCAAAACGTTTCTCTTGAAGCTGGTTTAAGTTGAAAGTGTATATGTGAATACCTCATCAGTAGTTGTAGTAGTAGTAGGAGTAACCGTATTACAATTAAAAATCAACCCAACTGGCGGTAATACAAGTTGTGTATTTAATTAAAATGGAATAATAGATTGTTTTGGTTTAACCTTTTCTTTTCTTTTTCATGTGTTTTATACTAATGTATGGTAAATTGGGAATTGGGTATATATTTTAGGAAAGGAGATAAGATTTTATTTGTAAAAACAATAATAATAAGTGTGGCAGTTTTAGATGGAAATTTTTATTGAACAGCATTCTTTGCATGCTGAATATATACTTTGATATGTTGTTATTTATAAAATACTTTTTGTGTTCATAGATACGTTTTCTATTTTCCGAAATTTTAAACAATATATTCTAAATAACATTTGTGAAATTTTATTTTTATTCATACTTGCTTCAATATTATTCTTAAGATCGGTCGTCGTGAAAGATTAATTTCATAAAGAAATGAATCATGGTGAAATTAAATATTAAAATAGACATCAAATGTGTTATCAAAATGAAATGAAATAACAAAGTGACCTAGAATCACTAGAAAGAGGCCATACCTAGACGCGGAAAGCCTCTGCATACAGACACTTCAACATATGAATCAGGTTTAGTCTAGATAGTAAAAAAACTTTCAAAAAGAGACATATTGTGTACATTTTAATGTCAGTTTTACATATACATTTGACTGCACACACCTATATAAATAGAAAAAGAATGTCGTACAAAATATTAAAAAGCGATTTGACAAATGTAAGAAAGGCTACTCCGAAAAAAAATCTAAGGCGGATTAACATTAATCTGTATTAAGCCAATATTTAGTAAAATTGAAAAGAATCTTACCTCTTAAAAGCAAATCTAAATCTTGAAAATTATCAAGTAGATTATTTGAAGCAGCATAAAATCAATATTTAATAAAAACTCCGTGAAACTCTCAAAAAAAAATCTACATCTCGAAAATTGTCAAGAAGATATTCCTGAATTCGAATAAAGCCAATATTTAAAAATAATTATGTGAATGTTATCCATCAAAACCAATTTTACATCTCGGCAGTTATGAAGTGGTTTAACTTGCAGCTGCATATAATTAATATTTAATAATATATGTTATCAATGTAATGCAAATCTGCATAACAAATATTATTAAGAAGATTTGATTGAAGCAGTATAAAGACAATATTTAATAACTATGCGAATGTTTTCGGCCAAAAGAAAATCTACATCACGGAATGAATCAAGTGGTTTAATTTGAAGCCTTTCAAAATAACATGTGAATGATATCTCTCCATTGCAAATCAACATTATGATGATAACGAAAAATGGGTACGTTTTGAAGGCTATTACAATGCGTTTAATAAAATAAAGGAAGGTAAAGATGGTGTTGGGTATTACCTTCGTATTATTTATTAATATTTCAAGATTAAAATCTCATCTTCAAAATGGAAGGCGAGCTTGGTTTTACGTCCGTTCGTGGACTGTGCCTTTCAAAGAATGGTCATCTTTCGCTGCTACTGCTGTCGTTAATTGTAGTGAGTGTGTGCGTGTGTATGTACCTGTAAGTGTGTTTGTGGATGTATGTGTGTGTGTTTATGGTTTATATATGAGTTCATTGGCTGACAGTAGGATTCTACTAGTCTGAAGATGAGATTTTTTATCTCAAAATATTAATGAATAATAAATAATACCCAACACCCTCTTTACCTTCCTTTATTTTACTAATCGCATTGTGATAGCCTTCAACACCTACCCATACACCTAATATACACAACTCTTCAAGAAAATTACAGAACTCTCCTAATGATGAAGAAGTTTCCCTTGAAGTTACATAAAACCAATATTTAATAATAACAACGTGAATGTTATCTCTCAAAGTCAAATATTCATCTCGAAAATTATTAAGCGGTTTGACTTGCAGCAGCATAAAGCTAATATGAAGACTGGCAAACATAATATTATTTTATATACATCGATGGTCACTAAATGGTGCGTGGTAACTCACATCACACTAGCATAATATAGCCTCATGTTCACACGGATAAACACCGTATTTAAGAATATTGATAGGAAAAAAAATAGTGAGGCTGGATATTGTGTTGAAAAATATTAAAACGTTTCATCTTCACTTATGTGGATTTTAGGGACAAAAATTATGAAGCTGCATGTTTTAAAGCAAGACGCATTACACGCTCACAAGCAAACACACATATATTTGTGTGTGAGGCAGAATATAACAGTCATTAAAGTATACGTAACTGTTTCTTTCTTTCTAAAATGCCTTACTGTTTTTGCTTTCTAAAATGCCTTACTTCTTTTTGCTTTCTCAAATCCTATACCGTTTCTTGCTTTCTCAAATGCCTTACTGCTTCTTGCTTTTTAAGTGCCTTACTATTTCTTGCTTTATTAAATGCCTTACCGATTTTTGCTTTCTAATATACCTTATTGTTTTTTTGCTTTCTAAAATGCCTTTCTGTTTTTTGCTTTCTAAAATGCCTTACTGTTTCTTGCTTTCTCAAATGCCTTACTGCTTCTTGCTTTTTTTTAAATGCCTTACTATTTCTTGCTTTATTAAATGCCTTACCGTTTTTTGCTTTCTAATATACCTTATTGTTTTTTTGCTTTCTAAAATGCCTTTCTGTTTTTTGCTTTCTAAAATGCCTTACTGTTTCTTGCTTTCTCAAATGCCTTACTGCTTCTTGCTTTTTAAGTGCCTTACTATTTCTTGCTTTATTAAATGCCTTACCGTTTTTTGCTTTCTAAAATACTTTATTGTTTTTTTGCTTTCTAAAATGCCTTTCTGTTTTTTGCTTTCTAAAATGCCTTACTGTTTCTTGCTTTCTCAAATGCCTTACTGCTTCTTGCTTTGTTAAGTGCCTTACTATTTCTTGCTTTATTAAATGCCTTACCGTTTTTTGCTTTCTAAAATACTTTATTGTTTTTTTGCTTTCTAAAATGCCTTTCTGTTTTTTGCTTTCTAAAATGCCTTACTGTTTCTTGCTTTCTCAAATGCCTTACTGCTTCTTGCTTTTTTAAATGCCTTACTCTTCCTTGCTTTTTTAAAAGCCTTACTGATTTTTGCTTACTCAAATGCCTGACTATTCTTGGTTTTTTAAATGCCTTACTGTTTCTGGCTTTCTTACGTATTGGACATATAATATAAATAGTAATATAAATTGTAAGTCTGATCAATTTGTTATGGTCAAATTGACAGCTGGTCTTCAAAATTACATACAATCTTTTGTTAAATGAGGCAAGGAGTGGCTTGTTAATATTAACACTTGCAAGACGAAACTCTTTTCTGTTAATTAATTGAGAGTACCTTTTTTACCTTCCACAAGCATAGCTGATAGCAACTTACATGAGAATAACATCTCTCACATTCCTGGGTTAATGCTTTCCCATGAAATTAAACGGTAAGTTTATATTGATTGAATTCTAATATCTGCTGTGAGGAAAGTTGGTTCACTATGTCGTGGAAGACAATTTTCTTGTCAGAATATATTTTACACATTTATGTCTACTATTCGTACATTTGTTTAGCATTTGATATGGACCCGGTATGGGACCCTAAAATAATAAGACAACACGGTGGTAGGTCATGAACATATATCATGTCAACAAGAGATAGAAACAGATACAAAGTGATACAAAGAGAAAAAGTAATAATAGCCTGGCTACAAGTGACCAACAGACAGACAGACTAGGCTGAGCTGAACTGAAGTCGTACTGAAAACCAGGGTCTCTGTCGCCCCGTCTCTGTCCTCGAGAGTAATTAACTCTCGGTTAATATAGGCAAAGAAGAGTTTATTATTAAGTAGGTAACTCCCCACAACTGTATGGCTGTTATACCTGCTCTGGAGCTTTTGCTATATATTTAAAGATTCTTGATAAAAGAGAAATACGAATCTACAATGTTATTGGTTTAGATGAAAAGGCATATTTTGGTTCTCAATCCTGGATTACATTGACTTTTCCAAAGTCAGTATGTCTGGAACATAATCGTAAAATATTTTTGTAAATCATCGTTGAGTAATATTCTCATTTCATTAAAGAAGATTTCGTAAAACTTTCGGGACATTTCCAAACATTTTAGAATTTCTGATTCAGCTCATTTTCTTTCTATGAGACAAAAACTTCGCATAAATTTGGTTTTCTTCTAATTTCAGTAGAGTTCTGTCAAGTCAAAATTTTCATCTGCAACTTTATCGAGTAATTTAACAATTTTAGGTACCGAGACAATTCAACACGTAAAATTGTTTTCATCCGGTTTATACTGCGCTCCTTAGAGTAGATACTGGTTTCGTATCCATTTGTAATCTTATAAAGAGTATCAAATGTATTCCTTGAATTCCGTTTCTCTTACTTGATTCGTCGTACAACTTGAAAATGTTTCAAACAAATAGAATTAATAATTAAAGTCATATTTTTCGAAGACTATGTTTATTTGTGAGTTTAATTACTTTGTTCTTATTTTTTGCAGGTGTTGGAAAAGGCCATTGAACTCGATAACATATGGCATTCTTAAGAATTGCAATTTATTTATCTCTCTTCTTGTCACGTGTTCTATGCGAGCAACCAATGAAAGTGCAAGTTGTAGAGCCACATGAGTGCATCGTCAATGTCTCGAAATATTCAATGAAACTTTTCAATGAGAGCCTTGAAAAAGGGAAGAAGGTTATTTTCTTTCGAATTCAATACGACTCCAAACAAGCCGAGGAATTAACCAAATCAAAACCGGATAATCATTTTGCAAATCCGAATGAATTTATGTGGTTGTACGATGGAGAACATGGCTTAAGGGTTTATATGGATACACCGTATGACTTTGAATTCCTTTCAGTTTACATCTTAAAAGAATATACATACAGTTTAACGGTGAATATGAATGTGTCCAAATCCTGTGATGAAAGAAGTGTGTCAAGATTGCATTTTCTTCGACTTGTTTTTAGTCAACTAATAAAAGTTGTTTCAACAGCGAAACTTCCAGACAAAAAGGATTCAGCTTACATCTGTTACGATATTAACAACAGAAAACACCTGTCGAATTCTAGTTTCGCTGCTTATCAACGTTTGGGAATTAATCGAGAGATTCTCCTACGATATTGTTGCCTAGTGAAAGATTATAAGCACATGAATTATAATAATTCCATCGATTTATGCAGAGGACAAAGTATTAACCCATCCATCGTGGTCGACATCCAGAATTATGTAGGTGCATTTTTATTTGCAATTTTCCCTATACTCTTGGGGTTTATTTCGGAAGCCAAACTCACTCGCCGTAGGAGACCATTCCATGAGATTCGTTCGTTAAGTACGAGTGATGAAAATATCGAACAATATCTTCCCCCATTTGGAATTGAATCGGATTGGCTAAATGAATGTACGCCTTATTTTAGTGCATTGATTTTCATCAAAAAAGTGTTGCTCTTCGAGAAAAGGTTGGCTTTTGCGTCAAGAATCCGAAGGTCTTTGAGCGTTTTTGCATGTGTCTTTATTCTTTTGGCAGATGTGTTGTTCGAGAATGCTACAATCAAGGAAAAACTACAATCTTATCTCGAGAATAACGTCCCACTTGGTTACAGGTCACTTTTGTTTGGTTACAAAAAAAGCGCAGAAAACACTGACTACTTTCTCGGTGGACCTTATGTTTGGTTTTCAGCTTTTGCCATTTTGGGGTTGATTGTTATTAATATTCCAGATCGTTTCTGCCAGACCATAGCATATAGTATCCTACACCAAAGAAAAACATGTACATTCCTTGTTCAAGATATCGAACTATTGCAGCGTTTTGGCGGTTTAAATATCTTCAACTTGCAAGATTATGACTTACTCCACGCTCTTCTTAAATCAAGTCTATTGACTGCTTTAAATCCCTCGTTTTGGTTTGCGGTTATTAAACAATGGTTTGACCGTTGTAAAAGAGTTTATAATACATTCACTAATTCCAATGCGATTTATCAATTGATAGGCGTTTTTGTCACTTGTCTCTGCATCTTCGTATCTTTTTGGCTTTGTATCTGTGAATTGTTGCTCTGTATCTTCTATTATGGCTGCCCACAGCTTCTGATTTGTAAAGCAATTCCACACAGTTACACTCTCTGTTATATTTACCCTCTCCTCAGAAACAAAAAAGCTCAGAATTTTAGGAATTCTGCTTTTCCTATTATCATTACCTGTCTACCTTTTCCTCTTTCTTTTTAACGCTTATCTCTTTTTAACAACTTTTCAATTACTGAGTTCTTATCTTATTTATATTATAATCGCTCTGATTGCTAAGCCAGAAGCCATTACTTTAGTTCTTTTATTGTCAATGTTTGTACTTTTCTTGGTTTCTATTGCGAAATCGATTTCTGAAACTTATCTTTCACTGCAGAAAATTTCGGTTACTTTGGCGCAGAACGTGTGCAAGGATTTTGTTTACATTCGTTTAGGCGAACGGTTCATATATCGCAAATTGTTTGAAAGGATTGTTCGGATACACCATCCGATTAGGTATGAAATTGCTAAGGCTTTTATCAAATTAATTTTCGGTGTCTATATTTTGGCAAGTTGCGCATATTCTTTTCAAAGAATTACCCTAAACATGTCGGCGTATGTCAAAATCGGTCTTTTAATATTCACGACCATGATTCCAAAAATCATGACCGTTTTGAACGACACGGTTTTAGAGTCGCGTTGGAAAGCTTTTCCAATCTTGGAAACAATTTATGCCTTTCAAAGAGAAACAAATTTTCCATATATGGACGATGGCTTGCAGTAAACCCAAATAAAAAATGATTCACTAATCATTTATGGCTTACTTTTGATTTTTTAATTGGCTAACATTTAAATGTCTCGTTTTTCCTCTTGCTGATTTTTATTTTTACATTTGCTCTATCTCTGGTAGGCAGCTTATTATTTCGTTTTGTTTTGTGCTTTGTATAACAGATAAAGCCTGCAATAAAATTTTATTTTATCATATATACTGATATATATAATCTGAGAGAGTGAAAGAGATATAAGGTATGTATGTTCCAGACAACTTTATTTTGTATCTAAATATATATTATAATATTTTTGTAATATTGTATTTAGTATTTTGTATAATTTGTGTGTATTATCTTTGGCTTTAACTTTTTTATTGAAATATAGTTTATTTGATTTTGGTGAAGTGATTGTTGAAAGGAAATCTTGTAAAAACTTGGTTTTATTTAGTTTCCGTCTAGTAAATATATATATATATATATATATATATATATATATATATATATATATACACCTTTCAATATTTCTGCGATAAGGTATTGCATTTATTTAGACTACTTACATGGTTTGGATTGTTGTTTTATGTTCGTGGCCATATTCACGACGTTTCGGTCATTTATCTCTCCGTCTTTCTTCAAATGATTGACATCACGAATTGAACTCTTATTTCATCCACCGGCCTAGAAGATTTTATTTTCACTAATCATTCTTATTCCAGATATCATAGCATTAGTTACCTTCTTTAACTATACCCTTAAAAGACAGGTTTTGAACGCAGAACTATTTTAGTGAAATCACTGGATTCAGTCAATTTTTTATACACTAAGCCTTTTGTCCTTAAGGACATTGGTCTATTGGACATCTATCGGACTTACAATCCTAATGTTTCAGTAACTATTTTTACCAGAGCTTATATTAAAGTTTTGTTGTTATTATTGTTTTTCTCTATTACTCGCTATTACTGGTTCTCATATTGTATTCATTTCTATGTTTGGGCGACTTAGGAGATCTTTTCAGGCTTTGCATATGCACTGATTCCTTAAGTTTTTGTATTTTACAATGATTTTCTTTATCTTTTATTTTAAGTTTATCTCATTGGGAGCGGTGATCTTCCTGTTCTATCTATATGACGTCAGCTAATTCAGCTACGCTTGATGTTTCTATAACAGTGCGAATAATGTAATTTGTATAAATAATATATACATATATCTGTAAAGTTTTAAAGTTGTTTCTGAAAAATCTAACTTTTTGGCCTGAACTCGTTGCTTCTCTATAATACAATGCCCTTCTGTATTAATAGTTCTAGTGTTTGCAAGGCATATATTCTTACCTGTTACATATGTTCCGTTATAGCTTCCCATGGTTACATCAAATATTTTACCTGTTCGATTCACTAACTTTGATGATTCTTTGTTAAATTCCAGTGATTTTGAAAATACTTTATAACACTTCCATTCGGCACATACCTATTTTCTAACTGTTTGAATAATACGACTGAAAAAGCCCTAAATGTTACTGTTTATTTTAGAAGAAAATTGGTAGCAATGCTTAGCAGCTACCTTTCGTAAGTCCTTGATAAGGGAGAAAAGCAATATAAAATACAGAGCATAAAAATACAACAGAAGTTACCTTTTGCACAATTTTGGAGAAATAACAATTTTAGAAAAGTCATAATTGTTCTCCATAGAAAATTACTAAAATAATTCCTTTTAGTTTTTCATGGAATATTAAAATTATCATCCATAAAAGCTTTGGACTGATTAATATCCAGAGGAATAAATTTATTGGAATGGTAGCAAGGTTTATGTGCTACATTAAGAACTTTAGAAGACCAAACGGAATACTAAAGAAACGAAAAGAGATGAACTCTCTCTCCCCAGTCTTATCATATGCATGCTAACCTAACACATTAACAAGACCAAAGAGAAGTCTAAGGATACATAACTATGTCATAGTGCTCCCCAAGGATGGTAATCGGTATTAGTAAATGCGTGCTTTGCTAATAACAAGAAAAAATGAGAAAACAAGAGAATCACAAAAAATCATATTGCTCTCCTAGGCGTATGTTATGGTGACCTTCTACGAGGAATGAACTCCTCCTCTTACTATATACTTACCTGCATAGCTTCCTGTTAGTAGTCTGCGCAGCGCATTGTCGAACTCTCTGTCTTCGGGCAGAGAGTAATAACCCAGTTGAGGCTCCGCCGAAGGGTAGAGTCTTGTCTGAGAAAAATGTCAGAAATGTTTACCCTGGCTATATGGCCCGGATTGCCCACATTAAAATAGTCTTGTGCTACATTTTGTCTTAAGCGGGAAGGCAACTAAATACTAGTTGACGGTAGTTAAGTTCAGCTAGTACGCAGTTAAAATCAGCTATCATTCAAGCAATAAACAGCGTAACTGTACCGTTCGAACTTACTTATTTCTGTTGACTTATTACTAACACTTACCTTGTACATATGTTCTTGTTATACAAATACACTGTTCTGAACCTATCTTCTGTTTTCCGTGTCTTACTTCCGTCCAGTACCGGTCACTACAATTTAGCAGCGAAGTTTTACCACAAATACTCCACAACAAACTGGCGACGAATACGCAAGATATTTTATGTTGTACTCTACAACTTGGCGACGAGAATTCAAACAAATTTCACATGTCGCCAACATTAGTAGATTCGTATTATATTAACACTTTAGCAATCAACTGAGTAGACTAAAGAAATGCAGAGAAACCATAGTTCTATCTTACGTTTACACCATAACAAGACTAACGCAAAAAAATAATTCATTCATTGTTTTCTCCTCAATCTAATATCGGCCCTTTGTAGATTCATATTACACCAATTCCTTAACAAGGCCATACTGAAGACTAGAGCAGGGGCAGGCTACTTCTTTGCTTCCATGATCCTTATAGACTGTTCATGATGTAAAACGCGATGAACGAAGGCCATAAACGAGCAATTATTGAAAATTACTTGTGCTAAAATTCAATGACAAGTGTAAAATACATATAAATAATTTGTATTAACTGATGATGAATGTAGAAATTAAAAAACGTTTATTCAATTTGAGTCATCATTGACAGCATTTGTTTAAAAAAACTTTAAAATATATAGCAGTTCAAAATTATATTTGTTGTTCTTTGAAAGCCTTTGTGTATTTGTCTTTAAACTTGTTTGTGGCAAACGCAAGATATTATCAAGAGGATTATCAGTTAATCTTCTTCTGAAATTGCTCTTTGGTTGTTTCAATTTGGAAAATAATTCCTCACACTGATAAGTCCTTCTAAATAACGATGCCATATTTTTGCGTGATTCACTAAGTTACTATACTTCCCACTTGGTGAAATATATATTTTGCAGAAAAGTCAATTCATGAAACATCTTTTGTAGGAAAAAAATATGAAAATGAGTGGGGGTCAAAAATTGAAATGCAACGCGGGTTTCACAACACGTCCCTGCTAATATACGTTCCAGTGGCTCTCTCAGACCTATAAGAACAACACAATCTGTTCTGGATTCCGCTATTGGCCGACATCTTTTGGACAATCAAGTGCCTCGGCAGATGAGGACAGCTGGTTTACTGTCTTGCACAACGCTCTGTCTACACATAATCTTCGTATTTTGGAAGCAATTTGTTTGAAAATTCATCAGCCGAGCCTGTGTAGACAGAAAGATCGGTTTTTACGCTCCTTACAATTGCTGGTGAGTCTGTGAGTGTAACATTTTTTTCACTTTTAAACACTCTTGTGGAATTATATGTGTACACCCCCCTTACAATTTATGTGTTTTTTTTTTCAATAAATTTATTTTTAAACGAGTTCCATCATCTCCCAGTATTGTAAGTAATTTATTTTGCCTTGTCCTTTTCCTTAATTCCCTTAAAATTAAAGACAACGAGAACCCTTGATATATATATATATATATATATATATATATATATATATATATATATATAAGCAAATCACCCCGAGCAAGGCGGGAACGATACTGATGTGCAGGGGGCTACATAAAAGTAAAAGAATTAAAGGAGAATGAGGAAAAGGACGAACTAGTTAGAGAGGAGCAAGAGAAGGATGGCAATACAGTTATGATGACAGTTGCGATGGTGAGAGAAAGGAAATGATCTACAGGACAGTGTCGAAAGAACTAGGGTTAAGTAGTTAAGAGATGATATTGACCTTGCATTTAAGGAGGTTGTAGTTGTTAAGAAAGCAAGAATAAGGAAGCGAGTTCCACAGGCAGAAAGTGCGGGAAAAGAAGCTGCACGAGTAGAATTGTCGTCTGCATTTGGTTGATCTGTGAATGGGTGAGACCCAGTTGCCAGTCTTGTTGCACGAGTAAACACCTGTAGCAGTGGCACCAGTGACTCAAGCTCGTTGGAACATAAGCCATGGAAGTATTTATAGAACAGACAAAGGGAATCCACATCTCGTCGGTGGGAAAGTGGCTCTAGTCGAGCCGCCAAGTCGGTACCTATCACATTACTGATTCTCCTTTGGAGCCTGTCAAGAACACGGAGATGAACAGCGGGGGCACCTGACCATATATGGCAGTAATACTCCATGCACGGACGAATTGTTAATTTGCATATATGCAGGATGGTTTCAGGTGGAAAAAAACTTCCTAGCCCGACACAGTGACCCAACCTTCCTAGCAGTAGATTTCGCGATTGACTCAATGTAGTGGGTCCACTTGAGATCAGAGGAGAGGGTAAGGCCGAGGAGGCGCAGAGTACTGCTTTCGGGGAGACTCGCTTGGACCATGATTATGGGAGGCAGGAGAAGTTGCCTGTGATGACTGACAGACAGCAGCTTAGTCTTAGACGCATTGAAATTTACAAACCACTTCTTACCCCAATTCACCACAGAGTGTAGATCCCTCTCAAGATGAACAGCAAGATTATGTTTGTCCGTCACGCCCGGATTCTTACTGGTGCTGGAGATAATTGTGGTGTCATCTGCGTAGATGCTTAACTGGCTATTGATCTCGTCTGGGAGATCATTTATATAAATAAGGAAGAGCCTCGGAACTAGGATAGAAGCCCTGAGGGACACCAGCGTTTGTATAGTAGGGTGTGGAGGCATGCCCATTCAGGACGACCTTCATTATGCGTTTTTTTTTAATCATCTCACCCCAAGCAAGAGATTCCACTGCCACTATTGCGCATGGGGTTACATAGGAGAATGTAAAGAGAAGGAGTGGTTAGACATAGGGAATGTTAGGAGGAAGGTGACAGATGAGTAAGGATAGCGAGGATGAGGGTTGGGCAGATGGGAAGAGTGTTTGATAGAATGGAAGCAGGTTAGTGTGTTAGGAGGTGTCTATTGACCTTACATTTAAATTCCTGGAGATTGTAACCATCGGGGAAGCAATCGTGTGGAAGAAAATTCCACAGTCGGGAAGTGCGAGGAAAGAAACTGTTGGAGTAGAAGTTACGGCTGCATTTTATCGGTTTCACTGTAAACGGGTGGGATCTAGTTGCTAATTTAGTATCGCGTTCAAATTCGTATTTAGGGGGCACCAGTAATCTAAGTTCATCGGAGCAGAAGCCGTGAAAGTATTTATAGAAGAGACACAGGGAAGCCACGTCGCGCCGGTGGGAGAGAGACTGCAGGCGGTCTGCCAAGTCGGTATCTATCACATTACAGACCCTCCTCTGAACCCTATCGAGAAGCCCGAGGAGAACAGCAGGGGCACCCGACCAGATATGGCAGCAATATTCAATGCACGGGCGGATGGTAGATTTATAAATGTGCAGGATAGATTTACACAGAAAAAACTTCCGGGCCCTACACAGAGAACCGACTTTCATAGCAGCGGATTTAGCAATGGATTCGATATAGTCATTCCATTTGACGTCCGCTGAAAATGTGAGACCAAGGAGGCGTAGTGTTTTACTCTCTGGGAGGCAAGCCTGGTCCATGCTAATGGGAGGTAGGTGAGATTGACGATGATGGTTAATTGAGAGTAGCTTCGTTTTAGAAGCATTAAAATTTCCTAGCCATTTCTTACCCCAGTCCAATATGGATTGGAGGTCTTTTTCAGTCTCGGCTGCGAGGTTAGCTTGACGCCTACACCAGGTTTTTGTAGGAGGCGGGAGTAAACTGTGGTGTCATCGGCGTACAAACCTATTTGGGCTCTTATGGAATCAGGGAGATCATTAATATATATCAAGAAGAGTGTAGGACCTAAGATGGAGCCTTGGGGGATACCTGCATTTGTATGGTAGTTCTGAGAGACATGTCCGTTTAATACCACCTTCATTGTGCGGTTAGAGAGGAATGACTGGATTAGTTCAAAGAAATGTCCAGTTATACCATAGCTCCGCAGTTTACATAGAAGGCCATCATGCCAAACTCTGTCGAACGTCTTAGATATAACTAATGCAACGGTTCGGGCTTCGCCATTCCTGTCGAGTGCCTGGTATATGTACTCGGTGATGGTCGTTAGCATATCAGCAGTAGACCTGGTGAAGCGGAAACCATATTGCTTGTCCGAGAGGAGCCTGTGTGCTGTGAGATGCTGAACCACCTCGGCGTTGATAATGGCTTCGAACACTTTGCCAAAAATCGGAAGAAGGCTGATAGGGCGGTAATTTGCAGGGTCAGAGGGTTCTCCATTGTTTTTAAATATAGGAACTACAGAGGAAGATTTCCAACAGGCAGGAAAGCAGGAAGCAGATAGGCAGAGGTTGTAGAGCTTAGAAAGGACAGAGGAGAGTTCAGGGGCACATTTCTTTAAGACTATGGTTGGGATTCCGTCACTACCGCTCGCTTTGTGAGGGTCAAGTTTTAAGATTATCTTAGAGACAAGCAAAGGTGTAATGTGGACATCATTCAGTTGTGCCTCGGTTCTAGGTGAGAAGTCGGGTGTAGAAACTCCAGATGAGTCCAGACTCGAATTGTTCGAGAATCTGCGGGCAAAGCATTCAGCCTTATCTGCTGGGGAGGTGAGGACCTCAAATTTGTTGATTAGCGGGGGTATTGTGGACTTGCTCTTGTTAAGTACCCTTTTGCAGAATCGCCAGTAGTCTTTAGCGCCGAATTTAGAGCATGCTATGCGTTGCTTCATTCTGGCAGCAAACAACATCTTAGCTTCGTTAAGTATCCTTTTACACTTATTACGAGCTGAAGTGAAAAGGCGCCTGTTTTGGTCCGACGCGTAGTTACGATAGAGTCGGAAGAAATGATTCCGGTGGGCAATGGCAACCGAGCAAGCGGGTGAGAACCATGGAGACGAATGAGATTTAAGCTGGAATTTTCTAGCAGGGATGAAGGCATCGATGCCAGCCTTAACCCAGGAGGAGACCTCGGATGCACATTCTTCGATGGGAAGACTAAAGACGTTGTTCCAAGGGATGTCACAGAGGAAGTCTCGGAACGAATCCCAGTCTGCTCTTTGATAGCAGTAGGATATTCTACTTGTCTGGGTTTCATGTGTCGGGCGGGAGTGGAGTGAAATATTGACGGACACTACAGTGTGGTCAGAGTTTCCGAGTGGGCAGAGTTGTCTGGTAGGGCAAGAGTCTGGGATGGAAGTGAAGCAGAGGTCTAGAAGTGAGTCCCTTCCGTTAGGGTTGTCGGAGAAACGCGTGGGAAAGTCCACTACTTGCGTAAGGGATTGGGTGATTGAAACGTTCATGGTGTGGACACCAGCAGGGTCAGTGACAGCGTTCTTCAGCCACTTGGTGTGGTGGCGTTAAAGTCACCAAACACGAATATATGGGCAGAGGGACGGGAA
The DNA here is from genome assembly GCA_037127315.1 of Ascarosepion bandense. NCBI lineage: Eukaryota > Metazoa > Mollusca > Cephalopoda > Sepiida > Sepiidae > Ascarosepion > Ascarosepion bandense. The sequence continues at coordinate 737,034 of JBBBDQ010001946.1, forward strand.
GAAATGGCTTCGTCGATATTGTCAGAAATGATGTCAAGTAACGAACAGTCAGGGGAGGAAGGAGAGCGGTAGAGAAAGAAGAGATAGCTAATCGAGCTGAGAAGTGAGAGGCGGAAGCACATGAAAGAATGATCTGGGGATTCAAAAGATGACACCCTAGCTAAGGGAAGGTGTTCGCTGACATAGACACCAAGCCCATGCATATGAACATTGGAGTCCTTTCTAAAGAGGGGAAGATATCCAGGAACGTAGAACTCAGATGAGGGGATAGAAGGGTTAAGATTAGTTTCACATAGGGCTAATATATCAGGTGAGTTATTATGGAGGAAAGAATCTACGCTGGGGAGGTTGGTGCGGATGCCGCCTATGTTAGTGAAAGAGATGCAGACAGGTTTGGACGTTTTCAAATGAGCTGGTTTAGTTTTGCTATTATGTTTGCGTTTTTCCATAGTGATTCAGTTAAGGAGAGGTCTTAGAATAGAATCAGTCGGTCAATCATTTGCAACTTGTGAAGGATGGAGACTGGCGCGGCCTACAACATAATGTGGCCTCGGGGTTGCCCACCGAACGTTCATGCAGGGACGCCCGTCCATGCGCGATATGGCACTACAAGAATCCCGGTATTATTCAACTGTTGATCAGAGCAGCCTCTCAAGACGCTACGCAAGAGTTCGGGCTTCTAACTACCAGTCGAAAGCAGCAACCAGGAAACTGCCAACCCGGTACCCTCAGAATGTAAAGACGTTGCCACCATACTCCGTAACTGCAAAGAGCTTCCAGCTGAACTACACTAAGACCGGAGAAGGGGGATGAACCGGGAACCCCTTCCTAAACAAGAAACAAGGCGATCACCTCTAAACTCATTCAAAAGTAGGGGGTGGAGTGTGAGACCGGGCGATAGTAGGAACTATCTACTCCAATTTATGTTATGTATAGGTTATGTAGGAAAGAGTGGATCAGATCATGCAATCGTCCGGTAATACCGTAATTCCATAGCTTGCATAGAAGGCCAGCGTGCCAAACCCTTTCAAAAGCCTTGGAGATGTTCAGAGCAACACTACGAGCTCCGCCGGACTCCTCGAGGGCCTGAAACATGTACTCCGTAATGGTCGTTAGTATGTCGGCCGTGTACCTGGCAAAGCAGAAGCCATACTGCATGTCGGAGAAGAGTTTAGGGGCAGTAAGATGCTGAACTATTTCAGCATTAATAATGGCCTTGAACACCTTCCCGAAAATAAGTAGAAGGCTGATAGGACGATACTTGGATGGGTCCGAGGGTTCACCAGAGTTCTTAAATACAGCAACGACAGAAGAGGACTTCCAGCATGCAGGAAAACAGGAAGCAGAGAGGCAGTAGTTATAGAATTTAGAGAGGACAGAGTAGAGTTCAGGGGCACATTTATTGTCATGTTATAATATATTTATGTAAACGAAGAGAAGAAATACGCGCTGTTTTCAGATATTTTTATAGCATTAATTTCATGGGATGCTGATATTAGGTCAATTTTACTGAATCTCGTTGGCTGGTTAATCGGCAATTGAGTTAATATTTAGTATAGGGTATTTATCACGTTTTGTGATACTGTTTAATGTGCGGTAGTCACGACAGCATTTGAGGCTTCCATCAGGTTTCCTAAACACGTGTCGTGAGCTGGCCCATTTACTGTCCGAAGGAGTAATAATACCATTTTTCTGTAGTCTAGAAAATTCCTTCTTCACTTCCAGGGTTTTCTCTTCTGAGAGCCGTCTGACCTTAGCGACATTGTTGAATGGATACCTGCATTGATTCTGTGGTATACTCCCGCATACGTACTAGCTGGGTTGATATGCGGAGATACAAGTTTTGGATACTTCTTTTTTTTATCAAACCTTTAAATAATTCGGGCATATTATTATTTGTGATCCAGTTGATAGAGTTATTAAATATTTTCAGTTTCTTTGAACATTCTTTTGTGGGGTCGACAATCATTTTCTGTCGGCAATCTGTTTAGTAATCCGAAATTATTTATAAGTCGAATCCTACTAGGGGTTACTGGATATCCGCTACTACAAACGTCTAAAGAAAAGCTCGGCAAAGGTTCGGGAAGCTTTTTTCGGCTTTATGCTGCTCGTAGCAGCGTATTTCAGACCCAGTAACCGTCGTCAGAGGTGTCTAGTGTTTGATGAATCGTCGCAAGATAAGAAAATGCAGAATGTGCAGAGGGTAATGTTATGGGTGTTAAGTATTTGTTGGATCCTGTCCAGCTAAGTAAATGGAGAAGTTCATTAGATATGTGTTAAGTATTTCGAAAATGTGTTCCAGCTAAGAAAGGGTAGAGAGTCATGGTATAGATGTCAAGTATTTGTCAGATACTGTACAGCTAAGAAAATGTAAAGGTTCGTAAAAGAAGTATTTCGTAAATGCACACCAGCTTAAAAATAAACAGATGGACATAGTATAGGTGTCAATTATTTACTGGATCCTGTCCAGCTAAAATAATGTAAAGGTTCATTAGATAGGTGTCAAGTATATCGTAAATGAACTCCAGCTAAGAAAGGACAGATGGTCATGATATAGGTTTCAAGTATTTGATGGATACGCACCAGCTAAAGAAATGGAGAGGTTCGTTAGATAAGTGTCAAGTATTTCGTAAATGCACTCAAGCTAAGAAAAAGGCAGCGTGTTATGGTATAAGTGTGAAGTATTTAGAGTATCCTCTCCAACTAAGAAAATGGAGAGTTTCATTAGATAGGTATGAAGTATTTTGTAAATGCACTCCAGCTAAGAAAGAGCAGGGTCATGGAATAAGTGTCAAGTATTTGGTGGAACCTTTTCAGCTAAGAATATGGAGAGGTTCATTAGAAAGTTGTCAAGAAATTGGTAAATGCACTCCAGTTAAGAAAAGGCAGAGAGCCATGGTATAGAATTCAAGTATTTAGTAGATCCTCTCCAAGAAATGGAGAAGTTCATTAGATAGGTGTCAAGTATTTCGTTAATGCGCTTCAGCTAAGAAAAGGCAATGGGTTATGGTATAGGTTTCAAGTATTTAGAATATCCTCACCAGCTAAGAAAATGGGGTGGTTCATCAGATAGTTGTGAAATATTATTTATTCTCCACTCCAGCTAAGAAAACGGAGAGGTTCATTAGATAGGTGTTAAATAATTCGGTAATCCGATTCAGTTAAGAAAAGGAAATGGGTCATGATATAGGCATTAAGTGTTTAGTGTAAATTTTTTAGTTAAGAAAATCGAGAGATTCGTTGGATATGTGTCGAGTATTGCGTTTATGCACTTCAGTTAAGAAATGCAATGGGTGATGTTATGGGTGTCAAGTACTTAAAGTATTCTCTCCATTTAAGTCTCTGGGTTAAGTTTATTAGATAGGTGTCTAGTATTTCGTTAATGCACTTTAGCTAAGAAAGGGCAGTGATTCATGGCATAGGTGTCAAGTATTTAGAGTATTCTCTCCAGCTAAGAAAATGGAGAGGTTCATTAGATAGTTGTCAAGTATTTTGTAAATACGCTTCCGCTAAAATAGACATTGAGTATAACTTTCAAGTATTTAGATTATATTCTCCGGCAAAGAAAATTCAGTGTTTCATTGGATAGGTTTCGATTATTTATTAAATGTACTCAAACTAAGAAAGGGCAGTGGTTCATGATATAGGTGTCAAGTAGTTAGTGCATCCTTTTTAGTGAAGAAAAGGTTCATTAAATAATTGTCAAATATTTCCTACATGCGCTTTGCTTAAAAAATGCAGTTGATCATGGTAATAGTTTCAGGTATTTAGAGTATCTTTCCAGAAAATGGAGAGGATCTTTTGATAGGTGTCAAGAATTTCATACATGCGCTACACTTAAAAAAATGCAGTTGGTCATAAAATAGGTGTCAGGTATTTAGAGTATATTCTCCAGTTAAAAAATGGAGAGGATTTTTAGATAGGTGTTAAGTATTTCGTAAATGCTCTGAAGCAAAAAAGAGCATCGTGTCAAGTATTTAGTGTATCCTCTCCAGTTAAGAAAATTGAGAGATTTATTAGATAGATGTCAAGAATTTCGTAAATAAGAAGCAAGTAAGGGAAGAGGTTCATGGTAAAGGTATAAAGTATTTAGAGTACAGTTAAGAAGATGGAGAAGTTAATTAGATAGGTGTCAAGTATTTCGTTAGTGCACATCAGCTAAGAAAGTACAGAGGGTCATGGTATATGTGTCAATTAGTAGATCCTCTCTAGCGAAGAAAATACTCTCAAGCCAAAAAGAGCATTGTGTCAAGTATTTAGAGTATCCTCTCCTGTTAAGGAAATGGAGAGTTTTATTAGATAGGTGTCAAGTATTTCGTTAGTGCACATCAGCTAAGAAAGTACAGAGGGTCATGGTATATGTGTCAATTAGTAGATCCTCTCTAGCGAAGAAAATACTCTCAAGCCAAAAAGAGCATTGTGTCAAGTATTTAGAGTATCCTCTCCTGTTAAGGAAATGGAGAGTTTTATTAGATAGGTGTCAAGTATTTCGTTAGTGCACATCAGCTAAGAAAGTACAGACGGTCATGGTATATGTGTCAATTAGTAGATCCTCTCTAGCGAAGAAAATACTCTCAAGCCAAAAAGAGCATTGTGTCAAGTATTTAGAGTATCCTCTCCTGTTAAGGAAATGGAGAGTTTTATTAGATAGGTGTCAAGTATTTCGTTAGTGCACATCAGCTAAGAAAGTACAGAGGGTCATGGTATATGTGTCAATTAGTAGATCCTCTCTAGCGAAGAAAATACTCTCAAGCCAAAAAGAGCATTGTGTCAAGTATTTAGAGTATCCTCTCCTGTTAAGGAAATGGAGAGTTTTATTAGATAGGTGTCAAGTATTTCGTTAGTGCACATCAGCTAAGAAAGTACAGAGGGTCATGGTATATGTGTCAATTAGTAGATCCTCTCTAGCGAAGAAAATACTCTCAAGCCAAAAAGAGCATTGTGTCAAGTATTTAGAGTATCCTCTCCTGTTAAGGAAATGGAGAGTTTTATTAGATAGGTGTCAAGTATTTCGTTCGTGCACATCAGCTAAGAAAGTACAGAGGGTCATGGTATATGTGTCAATTAGTAGATCCTCTCTAGCGAAGAAAATACTCTCAAGCCAAAAAGAGCATTGTGTCAAGTATTTAGAATATCCTCTCCTGTTAAGGAAATGGAGAGTTTTATTAGATAGGTGTCAAGTATTTCGTTAATGCGTTTCAGCTAAGAAAGGGTAGAGGTTAATGGTATAGGTGTCAAGTAGTTAAACTGTCCTCTCCAGTTAAGGAAATAAAGAGATTCATTCGATAGGTGTCAAGTATTTTTTAAATGCACTCAAGCTAAGAAAGGGCAGTGGGTCATGGTAAAGTTGTCAAGTATTTGTAGTATCTTCTCCAGCTAAGAAAATGGACAGTTTCATTAGATAAGGTTTTCTTATTTCCTTAATGCGCTTCAGCTAAAAAAGGGCAGAGTATCATGGTATCGGTCAAGTTTTTCTTATTTGGGCGATTTCCTTAGACGGATTAAATTGCATTTTAAAATTGTAATTTACTAAAATTACACTCCATCTTTGCAACCTGTTTGCGGAATGAGTAGGTACTCCTTTTTTCGACCCAAAAATCGACAATAAGGGTTTATGGTTGGTTTGTAACCCGAACGATCTTCGATAAATGAAATTGCGAAAAACTTCACAGCATAAATTATAGTTAGCGCTTCCTTCTCTATCTGACTATAATTTGTTTTCGCTGGAAGCAACGCTTTCAAGGCATGAGCAATAGATTTTGTTACGCCATCCTCGAATTTGTGTAAAAGAACAGCTCCTATGCCATATTCACTCGCATCCGACGCTACAATTAATTCTTTATTTGGATCACATTGCACTAAAGCTAAATCCGACAATAAGCACTTTTTATTTTTTTTAAATACTTCGTCGCATTCCCTTGCCCAACACTATTTTAAAATTTTTTTCTAATAATTTGTTTAATGGTGCTCTTAAATCATGCATATTAGGAATATATAAATTGTAATAATTTGCAAGGCCCAGAAATGACTGTAACCTAGTCACGTTATCCAGAGTTGGCATATTTTTTATCGCTTTAGTTCTGTTTGGGTTAGGTTTCCTTCCCCTATGATCAATTATTTGGCCCAAATATTCGATGTTATTCATACAGAACTCGCACTTTTCAAGTCCTACCTTGAATCCATAATTCTTAATTCTTTTGAAAACTTCACGGACATGCATTTTATGTACTTCCACATTTTCACTTTTTATTAATATGTCGTCCAAGTATGCCATTGCATAATCTAGGCCCAACAACATCGTATACATAATTTGCTGAAATACACTTGGTGCTACCTTCAAACGGAACGGTAAACGTTTTCAACCTATACAATCCTCTATGAGTGTTGATGGTTAAATATTTCGAACATTCCTCCTCGACCTTCACTTGTAGATAAGCTTCTGACAAGTCAATTTTCGAAAAGATTTTGCCTCATTCAACTTTGAAAATATCTCCTCCGGTGTGGGGAGTGGATACGTATGATCCTTTAAATATTTATTCAGTCCGGTTGAGAAATCCACGCAAACTCTTATTTTATTATTTCTCTTTTTTACGTAGACTGGAGGTGATGCACACTCAGAGTAATCTACCTTCTTAATTACTCCGTTCTCTTCCAATCTCTGTAACTCTTTACCTATCGTCTCTAACGATGCAAAGATAACTTTTCTTTTCGGTTTGAATGCCGGTTTTATATCATCCTTCATGTCAAATTTCTCTTCTGAGTACAACAACCAAGTTCATCCGAAAAGACTTCAGTAAATTCATTCTTCAAATCTTTCACAAAATTTTCTATCTCTTTAGACTTTCCTATATTCGACGCATTTATTTTCCTACAAAACGTATTCATGGGTTTCTCCTATAAATTAAACAATACTATCAAATCAAAGCCAAATAAATTTGCATTTTTCCCGAAATCACATAGACTTTAGTAGATTTTGTGGATTTTGCCATAGAATGCTACCTTTGCGAACTTGTTACCCGAACATTTCAACTTGTTACCCGAAATGCCTCTCGCAATGTTCTTAGTGTTCTGCAACTCTGGTCGGCCTATTTTTCTCCAGGTATTTTCGTCAATTGTGGAAATGTCACTCCGGGTATCAAGCGAACAAGTGATATTTCGACCATTTAATTTAATGTCTACGTACTTTCTTGTACCGAAATCCTTGAACGAACTTCCTTGTCCTTAGGCGCCGTTAACCCTTGCACAAAAATTAGGCATTTAAACATATTGTTATATTTTCGTTAAAGTAAAAATTTCTATTGCACGTGATTTTGCACACGTTCCTTTTCCTTTTAAAAGGCTGAGTTCTTTTCTTTCTTCTGCATTTTGTTTACCTGCTCTTGCGTTTACTGCATGCTCTTGTGTTTTACTACTTACTGTTGCGTTTACTACTTGCCTTTCCTCTTGCTATTGGCTGTGAAATTAGTTCGGTAAAGCCTAGTGAAGAGGTTTTGTTCTGTCTTCAGTTTTACGCTAAAACACCACCACAATTTACCGAACTAATTTTCTATTTTCCTCATGGAGAAAATAATTCGCCTGGACAAATTTGATGTTTCCTCGGCAGACCCACAGGCCAGCAAGCTTTGGAGATTATGGTATCTCGTAAACCAAATTGCCCAGTATCATATTTTTAGTACGATTGATTTGTCTAAAGCTTACTACCAGATCGAAATTTGTCCCGAAGATCGGCCTTACACGGCTTTTCAAGCTGGAAATCGTTTGTATCAATTCAAACGAATACCCATGGGTGTCACTAATGGGGTTTCTGCCTTTCAACGATTTATGAATTCCTTTATTTCTGAAAATAAGTTATCCGGAAATTTTTCTTACATTGATGACATTACTATTTGTGGTAAAACTCAAGAGGAGCATGACGCTAACTTGGAACGTTTCTTAAAGGCTGCCTCAACATACAACCTCGAAATAAACCGAGAAAAATGAAAGTTTTCGCTTCGTTCTATCAATTTGCTTGGATACCAAATCTGTGACGGAACTATTCAACCTGACCCTGAGCGTTTGAAACCTCTTTTGCAAATGCCTCCTCCTTCGGATTCAAATTCGTTAAAGAGGTGCCTTGGTATGTTTTCTTACTACGCGAAATGGATACCTAAGTATTCACACAAAATTCGTCCCCTGGTTGAAAATAAACAATTTCCCATGCCTCCTATAGTTGTGAATTCTTTCGAAAAACTTAAGAAAGACGTTGCCGAATCATCTGTAAAGGTTATCGACGACGAACTACCATTTACTATTGAAACCGATGCCTCAGAGAAAGCTATAGGAGGCACTCTCTTACAGGCTGATAGGCCTGTAGCATTCTTTTCCCGATCATTAAACCCATCTGAAATACGTCTACACATAGTTGAAAAAGAGGCTTACACGATAGTTGAATGTGTCCGAAAATGGAGGGACCTCCTTGTTGGGAAGCACTTTACTATCATAACATACCAGCAAGCCGTATCTTTTATGTATAAGCCAGCTAACCGAGGAAAAATTAAAAATGATAAAATCATTCGGTGGAAAATGGAGCTTCGCCCGTTCTCGTACGATATAAAACACCGTCCCGGAAGTGAAAACACCGTTGCCGATGCTTTGTCGAGAGTGTGTGGTGCTGCTGCTTCCTCCTTGGAGGAGCTAAGGACCATACACGGTTCATTAATACACCCTGGTGTTCAACGTTTTTGGCACTTTATACGATCACAAAATATGCCATACTCAATTGATGAAGTTCGGCGCGTGACATCCGAGTGTACAACTTGTGCAAAAATAAAACCTCAATTTTCCAGCCCTACTAATAATACACTAATCCGCTCTACTGCTCCCTTTCAGCGCCTCTCCGTAGACTTCAAAGGGCCTGTCCCGGCATCATCGAAAGGATGTCGTTACCTATTTACTATCGTCGATGAGTACAGTCGATTTCCCTTTGCATTCCCGTGCCGTGATTGTTCTTCGCAAACCGCAATCAAGTGCCTGACTAATATCTTTTCTATTTTTGGACTCTCCACTTTCATCCATTCTGATAGAGGAACGTCGTTCGTGTCTGAGGAGTTCAGAAATTTCCTGACGAGACTTGGGGTTGGGTGCAGTAACACCACTGCATACAACCCAAGAGGCAACGGTCAGTGCGAGCGTTACAACGGCGTTATTTGGCACTCAATATTATTGGCCTTGGAATCTAAACGGTTACCCCTTGGTGCTTGGCAGGACGTTCTGCTCGATGTTTTAAATTCTATTCGTTCCCTACTATGCACTAGTACAAATGTGACTCCCCACGAACGCTTGTTCAAATTTGAAAGGCGCTCTTCTACCGGTAGTGCCTTACCTGTTTGGCTCTGCGAACCTGGAAGGGTACTGCTGAAACGGTTTGGCAACAGGAGCAAGTATGACCCGATTGTAGAGGTGGTGTAACTCCTCCAGGCCGTCATACTCATGCAAGAATACGGCATGATGACGGCCGGGAGGATTCAGTGGCGCTAAGACATTTGGCTCGCTTTCCACGCTCTGATGAACATCAGGTCCTGCTGAGAATACTCGACCCGACCTTGCAAATGCAGGCCCGGCCCATTTGATTAAAACAAGTCCAGTTGACACTACACTTAATGCGGAGGAAATAGAGAATCAGCCTTCCCAGAGACCTGCCAGTCCTTCGAATAGTGAACTGCCCCCACGGCGGTCTAGCAGGATTCGTAGACCAGTCCAGCGACCGGACTTATAAATAAATAAATAAATAAATAAATAAATAAATAAATAAAAATAAATAAAATAATATATACACCTTGCAATCTCTCTTACTAGTGGGGGGAGATTGTTATATTTTCGTTAAAGTAAAAATTTCTATTGCACGTGATTTTGCACACGTTCCTTTTCCTTTTAAAAGGCTGAGTTCTTTTCTTTCTTCTGCATTTTGTTTACCTGCTCTTGTGTTTTGCTACTTACTGTTGCGTTTACTACTTGCCTTTGCTTTTGCTATTGGCTGTGAAATTAGTTCGGTAAAGCCTAGTAAAGAGGTTTTGTCTTCAGTTTTACGCTAAAACACCACCACACATATCTTCCTTGATTTCTGTAATTTTGAAAAATTCACACTGGGAGTTAACTTTCCCAGCGTACGCAACAAAGTCTTTGTCCTCTTCTTTCACGATATTTAAGAATTTATACCGTGTATGAAACAAACTGTCCCATTCGTCAAACATTTTTGATAATATTTCAACCGTTTCGTCAAACAAAATCTCTTCTGGTTTCTTTGGCAAAATGAAGTTCGTGTACTTCGTCTTTTCCTGAGCACCGAGTTTTTGTAACAAAAGCATAATTTTTTCTTCATCGGTCCACCTTTTTGACAATATTTTCTTGTACCTTTTAAAGTACGCAGGAAAAGTTATTCCTTACTTAGGTTTGTACAAAAATTCTGAAAGAGAATTTGATATACCCTCCGCAGAGAAAATTCTGGAATCTTTTTTGTTTCGCCTTGCTTTAATAATATTTTTGCAAAATATCTTGTTATTTTATAATTTGTTGTTGGAGATCAGTTTTTCTGTTTTAGTTGGGTTTGCTGTTGTTGCATTAGTTGTTGAACCGCTACGCCTAGCGTCTTTGCAAATTCTGCTAATTCTTTCATGTTCCGGACACACTCAAACTATGTATATGGAAAAAAATTCAACGATACAGTTGACCAATAAATTAAAACTTAGGCAAGAAAAAACGTATTTTTTATGAGTGGGGTACAAAAAACTTCTTTCCTTAACTTTTTTTATGGTCGTCATTGTTGAAGGTTCATATTTTACGACTCCTCGTTTAATACAGTTGTATTTCCTTAGGAGTTCAAATCCTTATTCAACATCTGAAATTTCTGTGTGAATTTGATTTTTCTGTCGCCAAATGATATCCGGTGGTAAATTTTCTTAATTCGCCAAACTGGTATCAGGCGACAGTCATCCTCGTCACCAAACTGAGATCCCGAAAAGGAATACAGTATAAAATGATCAATTGAAGAATGGAAATCCACACCAGGAAAAAGAAATACAGATTTATTGTACTAAGGTACAATTAACAATAATACACATATAGGCAAGCCACGGGTTGGAGCGGAATCGACTATCGAATAGTGAATGCCTTCGCCTAAGACCTTTTCCCAATATTTATTTTTGTAATAAATACAAAAATTGTGGCACAAGGCCGAAAATGGGATGGGTAGAGGTTGGTACTCACTGAACTATCTTATACCTAACTAAACAATAACACGACCCATTCACTCATTACAATTTGCACAATCACCAAAAGAACTCATTCATCATATCCCAATCCTTTATACACCACAATACCACAAATTTACCAGGGGCACCTAAAATGGGGGAAAAACCCATGGCGATAAACATAGATTTATGTACAATATAATACATAATTTAAACATTTAATGAAAAATGAAATGATGGGAGGGGGATGAACCCAAAAACAAACTAAAAATATTAAACAATGTTAGTAAGACCCGTCCATTCAAGAAAAAGAGTGGCCGCTGTATAACGCCAAACGGCGAAATCAAGAAGCACACTCACTAAGAGTGTGGCGGGGGGGGGGGGGTAAAAAATTAATGGAATGGGACAATCAAAAGCTGAACCAGCCGAGATAAAAGGAGGCCAAAACAAACTGGGGAGGTTGGGAATTTCAATTTGAATTATAAGAAAAGAGAAAGCCGGGTATAGAAACACATTCATTTACTTTAATGGGTGGGTTCCAAAGGAATCCACCCCGATGTAAACAGCAAATCTAAAAGAGAAAAATCAAGGCTAGCCCCGTTCACGCGAACCAGGCTTGCCACATTTACCCACCTTTTGATGAAGTATGTCGAAGTCAAACGTTTCCAGTCAGTTCTAACCCTATTTTGAGCTGATGATCAAAATATCGGATCAGATCTTGATGTGAAAGACGCTGACCTCGCAAGACACCCTCCGTTCTCGTCGTCCAAATCACTATTCGAGCCGTGGCTAGCAGCGACAGAAACACCATACGCTTCATCCCAGAAAACGGGGGAGACACATTGTCGGAGGCAAATGTACGATCAATGAGCACAAGCTCTCGCGGTGCAATACGAGCAGTCAACTCGCCGATAGGGTCCCATAGAGAGCGAACCCGAGAAAATTGGTAGAAGGAGTGCGAAGCCGTTTCTTCCAAGCCAAGGTTGCAGCGTTCGCAATCTGGCAAATCCGCCAGGCTCCATATGAAGGCCTTGTCATTGATTCCGAGCCAACCGCCAGGTGAACGAAAACTCAGAGTTGCTGAGATAATCGGCACCTGACGCCCAAGACCAGAACGAGGGAAACTCATCCTCCGACAAGCGGAGCACATCACGTAATGAATCCTTCGCGACGCCCTTAACTAACCCACGATAGATGACGCTCCTAGGTTGTGAAAGGTCACTGAACCGTCGAATGGCCCGCAAGGCCGCCAGATATTCAAGGAGAAAACTCGATCACCCTCGAGGCTTACGGCACCGCCTCGAGATGGGCGGGGGAGTGATAGTAAGGCTAGGGAACATGTCCCTCACTATCCTTCTCAGCAATGAGTCTTCCAAAATCGCTCGCCTGAGAAAAACCTTGACGCAAACTTTTGGCCAATCAGGTACGGCATTCCCAGACCCCCATGACACGGACGTTGGTAACAGACACGTTTGTCGACGTAGTAGTGTTTGCGTCCTCTCCACAGAAGGGAGAATAGTAAACGCTCGATCGCCTCCCTACGCTCTCTACAAAGTGGATGTACTGACAGCCGGTAAAGGATAATGGGAAAGACGTATGTAACACACGCCTGAACAAACCCTTTAAGGACAAATTTCTTCGACACCAAATCTCAACCGATACGCCGACCTTTGCCAGTACTTCTGATAAATTTTTTTCCAACTGAAGGTCGGGCCCAAACCACATTCCAAGAATGCGAACAGAGCCGTCCGTCCAATTGAAGGGCCCCGGGTAGATAACTCCCTTCCAGGCACCTAACCGCAAGCCGGACGATTTGTTGCGGTTAATCGTGGCCACTGTCATCCTTTCGTACCGTTCAAGCGCCTTCTGTACCACCTCGATGTCACTCCAGGAGGACACGAAAGTAGTGACGTCATCGGCGTACGCGGAAACCCTTGTTCGAGTACTACCAGGGACAGCGATTCCACGTAGGGCTGGACTGCATGCTTTGTCCCTTAGCCGGCAAAAGATGGGCTCCAAGCCAAAGCATAAAGTAGGGGCGACAGTGGACAACCCTGTCGGACCGACCTAGACGTCCGACAACTTTTCGTTCACCTGTACCACAGACGAGAGCGATTGATACAGGAGGCTAATCCAGCGTCGGAAGTTGGTTTCGAATCCAGCTGCCTGCAGGACAGCCGCCAAGTAACGATGGTCAACACTATTAAATGCCTTGGACTGATCCGAATTGATCAGCGCAGCTTCTTCGTCGTCTTTTATTCCCTCTATAATCGTGCCCATCAGATGCAGGTTGCTCTGAATTGTTCGGCCCTTCACAGTACAAGTCTGCTCAGGTCCCAACAGAGACTCGGCAACTAATTTTGCAAGATTTTGCAAAATCTTTGGAAAAATCTTTAACTCTGTCTTTAGCAGAGTTATGGGCCGGTAACACCTTCCCTACATCCTTGCCTTTTCTCAACAGCGTGATCACACCCCTGGTGAACCAGTTGGGGATGGACCCCTGCCGGAACAAGTTGTTCAACACGACAGTCAAATTCGGGACAAAGATGTGCGACAGCCTCAAGTACAATTCATAGGGCAAACCATCGAGACCCGGCGATTTGCCTCTGCCGACCTTCTTTAAAGCCGCGTGGATTCGCCCTCCGTAATTTCACCCTCGCATCTAGCTGCATCAGCCGGCAAAAGCCTGGAGAAGTCAGCCAAATAGCTGCGAAACTCCTCATCACGGAGACCAGGCTCCTTGATAAACAGGATCTCGAAATGCCGCCGAAACGCCTCGCACATGTCGTCAGTCGACCGAAGGGTATGCCCCTCCGGGTTGCGAAACCTCTCGTATGTACCGGTCGCCGCCTCGGCGAATCTCTTCCTTGCGCAGTTCTGCGCCCATATTCACAGCTTCGGAAGACATCTTGCTTAACCTATGTCTAATTACTTGGCCCATGTAACAATCTCTATTCGGCCACCTTCTATTTGGGCCTCCTTAGCTAAGGCTATCTCTAGGGGATCCCCACCAGCCACTGCCCGGGAGTAATTAGCTCTAAGTGTCTTCACCTTGTCAGCCTTATCTAGTTTGAGCCGTTTGCTGAACTTGGTGGTGAAAGACCTAATACTATTCTTAAGATTCTCCCACCACTTATTCCCAATGACTTTCCCAGTTACCGCCCGCTGCACTAAGTTAATTAGCTGGCGACGGAAGTCCCGCCTGTCCAGTAAGGACACTATGAACTTCCAGTAACAAGCCATTCTCGGTCTATTTTCTAAATCTAGCCGGGCACAAAATAGTTTGTGGTCAGAGTAGCCTAACCAGTGGAACGTGGGACAATCTAAAAGATCTATGTCGGCTTCAAGAACTAACATTCTATCCAGGTAGCTAGCTAACCGGGTAGAAGGCCAACAATTAGCCCACGTCCACATTCTCCCACCTTTGTGATCGACCCGGTATATATCGACGATCCCGATCTCTTCGATGAGATCAACCAAGCTACGATCACGTGCCTTCCCGCTAGCTCCCCGCTCTCTATCCAGCTTGGGGTCAAGGATGGCATTCCAGTCCCCCACTAAGACGAGTCGCATTGAATCCACCATGAAGAGCTCCAACCGCTGAAAAAACGAGACGCGCTTCTCCCGGTCGTTGGGCGCGTAAACCGCAACCAGTCGAAACGCATTGCTTTTCACTGCAATATCGGCCACCCTCGGCACCGACATGGACAAGATCCACTTTCACGTCCAGGGTACGCTTAACGTGCAAAGAAACTCCTCTGGGCAGCCGGTTCCCATATGCTGAATAGACGACAAAGTCGTTATACAGCACACAGACATCAGCCTTGCAAACAGAGCGACATCCACATTGAAAGACAAAAGATCCTGTAGCAGGCGGGCAGCCTTACTCCGATCCATAAGGCCCTTCGCATTCAGAGCGGAAATCAATGGCAGTAGGGACCCCAACAGTTTGTCCCAGGCTTCCACATCCAATATCGGACGTAATCCGTCCGTCCTGGACAATCCCGCCGACGTCCGTGGGAAATGTTAGTTTAATAGCTCTATATAAAGAATTGTGCAGAATGACAGGGACCCTCCCAGAACAAAAATGTGAAAGTCCCTGTAAATATTTAGACCCTACTTAGGCCATATTAACTTAAAGGTAGGCCTCTACGGCTCCCTGGAGGAAATCCCACACTTTAAGATTTCCGGTGCTCCTGATAAGGGTCAAAACATTGGGGGCTTGGGGAAATTTGCTGAATCTTCGACCGACTTTCCGTCGATCAAATTTAGTTTGAATAAGGGCTTCAGGATATTTTTTTTTGTGCAGGGGAACGAGAATTTGTCTGTCTCACAGGGGAGGCGGAGTGACTTCTCCCTTCAACGTAGACAGGGGATGCAGAGGTGGATTGGGTCTTGGGGGTAACCATGACCCGTTCCACCCTGCTACGTTCCCCTTTTTTCCCTTTGTTTGCCCCCGACCCCAGCTCCTTCCCTCGTCCTCTCTTCAATGATGAGGCGGCAGAGTATCTCGCCCTCCATTTCATGTTGTTGCTCTTGTTGCTGTTGTTGTTGTTGCTGTTGTTGTTGTTACAGCTGTCGATGTTGTTGCTGCGGTTGTTGCTGTTGTTGCTGCTTATGTTGTTGTTTAGCCTCTTTTTGAGTCTTTTTCTTCACAGAGGACGGAAGTTTATCCAGTTCAGGAGAGGAGGAAGCTACCTTCTGCCCTCTCCTAACCACTTCCGTCCAATCCTTTGGTCAATTTTTGCATCGGACTCTTTTTCCTCAGGTACTGGTGTTTTTGCCACAGGCGGTGTTGCTGGTGTTGCTTGTTCCGTTTTATTTTTTCTTCCGGGGCACACATTATACATGTGCCCCGCCGTTCCACAGGACCAACAGTGTGGCCTCCTTTCCTCAATAACAACAAAGAGCTTTCTGCCCCGACACATCAAAATATCGGGGCCTTTTAGAAAATTTTGCCGATCCACCACAATCTGCACGTATAGATCTTCCGTGGGAACACCGGCCGTACTCGCCACCGCTTCTACCGATACAAAGCTGGCAAAAAATGCTCCTACGTGGTCGCAGGCTATTTCTATTGGTACTCCATGTATGACGACTCTTATTTTTTGAGTACCAAGTTACTCCGTTTGAAGTCTAATATACTTTACCGTGAGTGTATTTCCGGCTAGATTCTTAGCCTCTGACTCGATGTTCAATAACACATCCCACATCGTGCGGGACCTTCTCGCTAATATGCAAGATACAATGTTTAAGCATTTCAAAGTATCCTCCATACTCTCACCTGCTGAAACTTTCGGGTTTTTACATCTGATGTCAGTAGAGATATTGTTCTCGTCGCATTTCACATTCACCACTTCAGGTATGACTACCAACTCATTATCAGTAATATATACTTTATATTTTTCCTGCATTCGCTGGTAATAGCTAGGTCATTTTTAGTTAGGGACTTTGCTCATATTGAGGGTAAAAGAGTCACCGACGGTGAAGGAGTCACTGACGGTGAAGGAGTCACCGACGGAACCGCATGCGATGTTGAAGGCTGGGAAGACGAAGTCATAATTTGACTTGCACTCCCTCACGACACAAATTTTTCGAAAAAGACGTTCAAAATAACACAAACGTGCAACAAAGACAAACAAAACATTTTCAACAAAAATGACGTACTCACAGTTGACAAAAGTCCGAGTAACAAAGATACTAAACGCAAATTTGTGTACAATAAGTTAAAAAAAAGGCCAACAGAACCACTCGACTAAGACCGTTTCCCTCGTCGTAACGCTCGTTACCGTCTTTTATAAAGTAGAGCATTCTATTCTTAAGGGATGACAGGATGTTCCACTATAAAATATAGGTTTCTAGCTTTTACTGGATCCTCTTAAGTTGGGAATATTCAGAAGAAGTGGATCTCTACTACTTTTTTGTTCTTCCCGAGCTAAATAACTGCTAGTCATTCTGATACGTCATGCTTATAGGTTTCTAGCTGTTAGTGAACACTCACCAGTTGGGAGAAGTTAGAAGAGGTTGATCTCTTGCATTTTGTGATTCTTCTCGAGCTAAGTAAATGCTGGTCATTCTGATACATTGATCTTATAGATTTCTAAATTTTAGTGGATCCTCTCGAGATGGAAGTATTCAGACTAAGTCGATCTCTAGTATTTTGTCATACTGATACGTAGTTCTTATAGGTATCTAACTTTTGTGGATATTCTCTATTTGAAACATTCAGATGAAGTGGATCTCTAGTATTTTGTGGTTCTTCTCAAGCTAAGTAAAATGTGGTCATTTTGATACTTCATATTTTTTGGGGTTAAAGTTTTAGTAAACTCCTCTCCAGTTGGGGAATTCAGATGAAGAGGATCTCTAGTATTTTGTAGTTCTTCTCGAGATAATGAAAAGCTGGTCATTCTGATATTTCATTCTTATATGTGTCTAGATTTTAGTGGATCATATCCAGTTGGGAGAATTCAGATGAAGTGTATCTCTAGTATTTTGTAGTTCTTCTCAAGCCAAGGAAATGTTGGACATTTTGATATGTCATTCCTATATATGGCTAGCTTTCAGTGGATCCTCTCCAGTTTGGAGATTTCAGATGAATTGGATCTCTCGTATTTTGTAGTTCTTCTCAAGCTAAGGAAATGCTGGATTTCTGATATGTCATTCTTATACGTATCTAACTTTTGTGGATCTTCTCCAGTTGGTTGTATTCAGATGAATTGGATCTCAAGTATTTTCTAGTTCTTCTCAAGCTAAAGAAATGCTGGTCATTTTGATATGTCATTCTTATAAGTGTCTAGGTTTTAGTGAATCCTCACCGTTTGGAAGAATTCAGATGATGTGTACTCTAGTATTTTGTAGTCCTACTCACGCTAAGGAAATGCTGGTCATTCTGATATGTCATTCTTATAAGTGTCTAGGTTTTAGTGAATCCTTAACAGTTGGAAAAATACAGATGATGTGGATCTTTAGTATTTTGTAGTTTGTCTCAAGCTAAGGAAATGCTGGTCATTCTGATATGTCATTCTTATAAGTGTCTAGGTTTTAGTGGATCCTTAACAGTTGGGAAAATACAGATGATGTGGATCTTTAGTATTTTGTAGTTTGTCTCAAGCTAAGGAAATGCTGGTCATTCTGATATGTCATTCTTATAAGTGTCTAGGTTTTAGTGGATCCTTAACAGTTGGAAAAATACAGATGATGTGGATCTTTAGTATTTTGTAGTTTGTCTCAAGCTAAGGAAATGCTGGTCATTCTGATATGTCATTCTTATAAGTGTCTAGGTTTTAGTGGATACTTAACAGTTGGGAAAATACAGATGATGTGGATCTTTAGTATTTTGTAGTTTGTCTCAAGCTAAGGAAATGCTGGTCATTCTGATATGTCATTCTTATAAGTGTCTAGGTTTTAGTGGATCCTTAACAGTTGGGAAAATACAGATGATGTGGATCTTTAGTATTTTGTAGTTTGTCTCAAGCTAAGGAAATGCTGGATTTCTGATATGTCATTCTTATAAGTGTCTAGGTTTTAGTGGATCCTTAACAGTTGGGAAAATACAGATGATGTGGCTCTTTAGTATTTTGTAGTTTGTCCCAAGCTAAGGAAATGCTGGTCATTCTGATATGTCATTCTTATAAGTGTCTAGGTTTTAGTGGATCCTTAACAGTTGGAAAAATACAGATGATGTGGATCTTTAGTATTTTGTAGTTTGTCTCAAGCTAAGGAAATGCTGGTCATTCTGATATGTCATTCTTATAAGTGTCTAGGTTTTAGTGGATCCTTAACAGTTGGGAAAATACAGATGATGTGGATCTTTAGTATTTTGTAGTTTGTCTCAAGCTAAGGAAATGCTGGTCATTCTGATATGTCATTCTTATATGTGTCTAGGTTTTAGTGGATCCTTAACAGTTGGGACAATACAGATGATGTGGATCTTTAGTATTTTGTAGTTTGTCTCAAGCTAAGGAAATGCTGGTCATTCTGATATGTCATTCTTATAAGTGTCTAGGTTTTAGTGAATCCTTAACAGTTGGAAAAATACAGATGATGTGGATCTTTAGTATTTTGTAGTTTGTCTCAAGCTAAGGAAATGCTGGTCATTCTGATATGTCATTCTTAGAAGTGTCTAGGTTTTAGTGGATCCTTAACAGTTGGGAAAATACAGATGATGTGGATCTTTAGTATTTTGTAGTTTGTCTCAAGCTAAGGAAATGCTGGTCATTCTGATATGTCATTCTTATAAGTGACTAGGTTTTAGTGAATCACTAACAGTTGGAAAAATACAGATGATGTGGATCTTTAGTACTTTGTAGTTTGTCTCAAGCTAAGGAAATGCTGGTCATTCTGATATGTCATACGTATAGGTGTCAAGCAATTAGTGGTTCCTCTCCAGCTGGGAGAAATCAGATGATGTGGATGTCTAACATTTTGTAGTTCTTCTCAAGCTAAGGAAATGCTGGTCATTCTGACGTGACATGCTTATATGTGTCCAGGTTTTAGTGGATCCTCTCCAGTTGGAAGAAATCAGATGAAGTAGATCTCTAGTATTTTGTAGTTCTTCTCTTGCTAAGGAAAAACTGGTCATTCTGATATGTCTTTCTAATATGTGTGTAAGTTTTAGTAGATGTTTTCCAGTTAGGAGAATTCATATGAAGTGGATCTCTAATATTTTTTAGTTCTTCTCAAAGTAAGGAAATGCTGGTCATTTTGATATCTCAAAATAATATATGTCTAGATTTTAGAGCATCCTCTCCAGTTGAGAGAATTCAGATGAAGTGGATCTCTAGTATTTTGTAGTTCTTCTCAAGCTATGGAAATGCTGGAAGTTCTGATATATCATTCTTATAGGTTTGTAGCATTTAGTGGATCCACTCCAGAAGGGAGAATTCAGATGAAGTGGATATCTAGTATTTTATTGATATTCTCACTATAAAAACTGCTGGTCATACTGATATATCATACGTACATGTGTCTAACTTTTAGTGGATACTCTCCAATTGGGAGAAATCAGATGCAGTGGATCTCTAGTATTTTGGGTTTCATCTAAAGCTAAAGAAAGGCTGGTCATTCTGATATGTCGTACTTCTATGTGTTTAGCTATTAGTGGATCCTCTCCAGATGGGAGAAATCAGATGCATTGGATCTCTCGTATTTTGTATTTCTTCACAAGCTAAGTAAATGTCTATTCTGATATGTCACAATTATAGGTGTGCAGTTGGGAGAATTCAGATTAAGTGGAACTCTAGTATAGTGTAGTTCTTCTCAAGCTAAGGAAATGTGGTTCTTACTAATATGTCATACTTATATGTGTCTAGATTTTCGTGGATACATTCCAATTGCGAGAATTAAGATGATTTGGATTATTAGTATTTTGTTGTTCTTCTCAATCAAAGGAAATGCTGTTCTTACTAATAAACGTAATAAACATTAACATTTAGAGATGCTCAGATGCCGATAAACAAAAACAAGCAAAAGTATCCAAGTGTTACAAGCAGACGAACAAGATCAATAGCCACCAACGTAATAATTACTAACATTTAGAGATGCTCAGATGCCGATAAACAAAAACAAGCAAAAGTATCCAAGTGTTACAAGCAGACGAACAAGATCAATAGCCATCAACGTAATAAACATTAACATTTAAAGATGCTCAGATGCCGATAAACAAAAACAAGCAAAAGTATCCAAGTGTTACAAGCAGACGAACAAGATCAATAGCCACCAACGTAATAATTACTAACATTTAGAGATGCTCAGATGCCGATAAACAAAAACAAGCAAAAGTATCCAAGTGTTACAAGCAGACGAACAAGATCAATGGCCACGAACGTAATAAACATTAATATTTAGACATTCTCAGATGCCGATAAACAAAAGCAAGCAAAAGTATCCAAGTGTTACAAGCAGACGAACAAGATCAATAGCCACCAACGTAATAATTACTAACATTTAGAGATGCTCAGATGCCGATAAACAAAAGCAAGCAAAAGTATCCAAGTGTTACAAGCAGACGAACAAGATCAATAGCCACCAACGTAATAATTACTAACATTTAGAGATGCTCAGATGCCGATAAACAAAAGCAAGCAAAAGTATCCAAGTGTTACAAGCAGACGAACAAGATCAATAGCCACCAACGTAATAATTACTAACATTTAGAGATGCTCAGATGCCGATAAACAAAAACAAGCAAAAGTATCCAAGTGTTACAAGCAGACGAACAAGATCAATAGCCACCAACGTAATAAACATTAATATTTAGACATTTTGAGATGCAAATAAACAAAAACAAGCAAAAGTATCCAACTGTTACTAGCCGACGAACAAGTTCAATAGCCACCAACGTAATAAACATTAAGATTTAGACATTCTCAGATGTAGATAAACAAAAACAAACAAAAGTATCCAAGTGTTACTAGCAGACGAACAAATCAATAGCCACCAACGTAATAAACATTAAGATTTAGACATTCTCAGATGTAGATAAACAAAAACAAACAAAAGTATCCACGTGTTACTAGCCGACGAACAATTTCAATAGCCACCAACGTAATAAACATTAACATTTAGACCTTCTCAGATGCTGATAACCAAAAACAATCAAAAGTATCCAAGTATTACAACCAGACGAAGGAGATCACTAGCCACCAACGTAAAAAATAATCAGCCTGAAAAATGTTTATATTACACTAAACAAAACCTGAATTAGAATCCTAGCAGCCAACATTAGATAGGGATCCGTGAGCACTAACGTAATAATCAATTTGGAAATGCTGCCACCCTCCTAAGCAAATCATGCGCAAGTATCCAGGCAGCTAACGAAACATGAACGAGATTCGTGGGCAGCAACGTAATAATCCCTCTAGACATGCTTTTACCCAACTAACGAAACCATGCATAAGCATCAATCTGCTAATGTACGAAGTCCTTGGCCACCAACGTAATAATCACTCTAGAGATGCTGCTATCTAAGTAACCAAACCATGCATAATCAACCAAGAAACTAGCGAAACATCAAGGAGATCCATGGCCACCAACGTTGCAATCAATCTAGATATGCTGCTACCCAACTAAATAAAGAATTAAAAACACACAAGACTGTAAGAGTAGATCCAAAATATCAGTTGCCAACAACAGAGTAAGTAATAAAACGTTGAGATGTTGATATGCCATTAAACATGAAGAAGTAATAGAATCCAAAACTCTAAAATTAGATCCAAAAGATCAGTGGCCAGTAACACAAAATATTTATAATCCGTAGAGATGTAGATGTTCCATCAAACATTAAGAATTAAAAGAATCCATAACTCTACGAGTAGATGCAAAGGTCTGTGGCCAACAATACAAAAAATAATAATCCGTAGAGATGCCAATATACCATTAAATCGAGAGAAGTAAAAGAATCCAAGGCTCTAAGTGTAGATCCAAAAGATCAGTGGCCAACAACACAAAAATAATAATCTGTAGAGATGTCGATATGCCCTTAAGCATAAATCCAAGACTCTAATTGGAGATTAAAAAAATCAGTGGCCTGCAACACAAAAATAATAATCGGTAGAGATATCGATGTCATTAAATATAAAAAAGTAAAAGAATCGAGGACTTTAAAACGTAAACAGAAGATGAAAATGATCCATGGACACCAACATAACATAGTACTAAACAAAAAGACTAAATACTACTAAGCAAAAGAATTCAAAAAGATGAAAGCAGATGAACAAGATTCGTGGCCACTAACGTAATAAATAATGGCCCATAATGATGTTCGTATGCCACTAAACAAAACAAGCAAAGAATCAAAGTAGATAACAGCAGATGAACTAGATCATTGGCCACCAACGTAATAAATATTAGCCCGTGGGGATTTTGAAATCCCACTGAACGGAAATCAGCAAAAGTAACCATTTAATTACCAGGAGATGAACAAAATCCTTGACCCCCAATGTTACAAGAAATTACACACAGATATTTGTTGATATATCACAAAAGTAAAATTTGAAAAGTTCAAGCAGCTTACAACAGATGAACAAGAACATTATCCACTAATATAATAAACCCTAGAAATATTGATATGCCACTAAGAAAAAAACAAGCAAAATAATTTTGTTAACAGGAATTTAAATGCAAGGTCAATTCTCATCTCTTTTAATCAATTGACCCTACTTCTTTCCACACCGCCCTGTATATCCTTTCCATTCTCTCACCTTCGCAACTGTCATCACACCTGTATTCCCATCCTTCTCTTGCTCCTTTCTAACTGCTTCGTCCTTCTCCTCATTCTCCTATAATCCTTTTACTCTTATGTAGCTCCCTGCACATCAGTGGCGTTACCTCCTTGCTCGGGGTGATATGATTAAAAAAAAAGAAAAAGAAAAAAACGATGAACACAATCCGTGACTACCCACGTAATTAATATTAACCCGTAGAGATATTGCTATTCAAATAAACAAATACAAGCTTAAAAAAACAAACTACTGAATAACTCATAAAGGCATTGATATGTCATTAGACTTAGAATTAAAAATGAATGCCGCTTTAAAAGATCTGTAGCCACCAACCCCGTAGATATATTGATATACCACTAAACAAAAACAAGGAAAAAATCAAGCAGCTAACAGCAAATGAACAAGATTTGTGGCCACCAATGAAATAAATAGCCTGTAGAAATCTAGATATAACTGAAATCTAGATATAACCTGAAATCTAGATATAACCACAAATCTAGATATAACCTGAAATCTAGATATAACCTGAAATCTAGATATAACCTGAAAATCTAGATATAACCTGAAATCTAGATATAACCTGAAATCTAGATATAACCTGAAATCTAGATATAACCTGAAATCTAGATATAACCTGAAATCTAGATATAACCTGAAATCTAGATATAACCACAAATCTAGATATAACCTGAAATCTAGATATAACCTGAAATCTAGATATAACCTGAAATCTAGATATAACCTGAAATCTAGATATAACACAAATCTAGATATAACCTGGGGAAAATCTAGATATAACCTGAAATCTAGATATAACCTGAAATCTAGATATAACCTGAAATCTAGACTTAACCTGAAATCTAGATATAACCTGAAATCTAGATATAACCTGAAATCTAGATATAACCCACCAAATCTAGATATAACACAAAATCTAGATATAACCTGAAATCTAGATATAACCTGAAATCTAGATATAACCTGAAAGAGAGAGAGAGAAATGATATAACCTGAAATCTAGATATAACCTGGAAATCTAGATATAACCTGAAATCTAGATATAACCTGAAATCTAGATATAACCTGAAATCTAGATATAACCTGAAATCTAGATATAACCTGAAATCTAGATATAACCTGAAATCTAGATATAACCTGAAATCTAGATATAACCTGAAATCTAGATATAACCTGAAATCTAGATATAACCTGAAACCTAGATATAACCTGAAATCTAGATATAACCTGAAATCTAGACTTAACCTGAAATCTAGATATAACCTGAAATCTAGATATAACCTGAAATCTAGATATAACCTGAAATCTAGATATAACCTGAAATCTAGATATAACCTGAAATCTGAATATAACCTGAAATCTAGATATAACCTGAAATCTAGATATAACCTGAAATCTAGATATAACCTGAAATCTAAGATATAACCTGAAATCTAGATATAACCTGAAATCTAGATATAACCTGAAATCTAGATATAACACAAATCTGATATAACCTGAAATCTAGATATAACCTGAAATCTAGATATAACCTGAAATCTAGATATAACCTGAAAATCTAGATAACCTGAAATCTAGATATAACCTGAAATCTAGATATAACCTGAAATCTAGATATAACCTGAAATCTAGATATAACCTGAAATCTAGATATAACCTGAAATCTAGATATAACCTGAAATCTAGATATAACCTGAAATCTAGATATAACCTGAAATCTAGATATAACCTGAAATCTAGATATAACCTGAAATCTAGATATAATAATCTAGATATAACCTGAAATCTAGATATAACCTGAAATCTAGATATAACCTGAAATCTAGATATAACCTGAGAAATCTAGATATAACCTGAAATCTAGGTATAACCTGAAATCTAGATATAACCTGAAATCTAGATATAACCTGAAATCTAGATATAACCTGAGAAAATCTAGATATAACCTGAAATCTAGATATAACCTGAAATCTAGATATAACCTGAAATCTAGATATAACCTGAAATCTAGATACATAACCTGAAATTCCAGGATATAACCTGAAATCTAGATATGATAACCTGAAATTCAGATATAACTCGAAATCTAGATATAACCTGAAATCTAGATATAACCTGAAATTCAGATATAACCTGAAATCTAGATATAACCTGAAATCTAGATATATCCTGAAATCTAGATATAACTCTGAAATCTAGATATAACCTTGAAATCTAGATATAACCTGGAAATTCAGATATAACTCTGAAATCTAGATATAACCTGAAATCTAGATATAACCTGAAATCTAGATATAACCTGAAATCTAGATATAACCTGAAATCTAGATATAACCTGAAATCTAGATATAACCTGAAATCTAGATATAACCTGAAATCTAGATATAACCTGAAATCTAGATATAACCTGAAATCTAGATAGCACCTGAAATCTAGATATAACTCGAAATCTAGATATAACCTGAAATCTAGATATAACCTGAAATCTAGATATAACCTGAAATCTAGATATAACCTGAAATCTAGATATAACCTGAAATCTAGATATAACCTGAAATCTAGATATAACCTGAAATCTAGATATAACCTGAAATCTAGATATAACTCTGAAATCTAGATATAACCTGAAATCTAGATATGGACCTGTGAAATCTAGATATAACTCGAAATCTAGATATAACCTGGAAATCTAGATATAACCTGAAATCTAGATATAACCTGAAATCTAGATATAACCTGAAATCTAGATATAACCTGAAATCTAGATATAACCTGAAATCTAGATATAACTCTGAAATCTAGATATAACCTGAAATCTAGATATAACCTGAAATCTAGATATAACCTGAAATCTAGATATAACCTGAAATCTAGATATAACCTGAAATCTAGATATAACTCATAAATCTAGATATAACCTGAAATCTAGATATAACCTGAAATCTAGATATAACCTGAAATCTAGATATAACCTGAAATCTAGATATAACCTGAAATCTAGATATAACCTGAAATCTAGATATAACCTGAAATCTAGATATAACCTGAAATCTAGGATATAACCTGAAATCTAGATATAACCTGAAATCTAGATATAACCTGAAATCTAGATATAACCTGAAATCTAGATATAACCTGAAATCTTAGATATAACCTGAAATCTAGATATATAACCTGAAATCTAGATATAACCTGAAATCTAGATATAACCTGAAATCTAGATATAACCTGAAATCTAGATATAACCTGAAATCTAGATATAACCTGAAATCTAGATATAACCTGAAATCTAGATATAACCTGAAATCTAGACATAACCTGAAATCTAGATATAACCTGAAATCTAGATATATAACTCGAAATCTAGATATAACCTGAAATCTAGATATAACCTGAAATCTAGATATAACCTGAAATCTAGATATAACCTGAAATCTAGATATAACCTGAAATCTAGGATATATAACCTGAAATCTAGATATAACTCAAATCTAGATATAACCTGAAATTAGATATAACCTTGAAATCTGATATAACCTGAAATCTTAGATATAACCTGAAATCTAGATATAACCTGAAATCTAGATAACCTGAAATCTAGATATAACCTGAAATCTAGAGAAACTGAAATCTAGATATAACCTGAAATCTAGATATAACCTGAAATCTAGATATAACCTGAAATCTAGATATAACCTGAAATCTAGATATAACCCGAAATCTAGATATAACCTGAAATCTGGGGATATAACCTGAAATCTAGATATAACCTGAAATCTAGATATAACCTGAAATCAGATATAACCTGAAATCTAGATATAACCTGAAATCTAGATATAACCTGAAATCTAGATATAACCTGGAAATCTAGATATAACCTGAAATCTAGATATAACCTGAAATCTAGATATATAACCTGAAATCTAGATATAACCTGAAATCTAGATATAACCTGAAATCTAGATATAACCTTGAAATCTAGATATAACCTGAAATCTAGATATAACCTGAAATCTAGATATAACCTGAAATCTGATATAACCTGAAATCTAGATATAACCTGAAATCTAGATATAACCTGAAATCTAGATATAACCTGAAATCTAGATATAACCTGAAATCTAGATATAACCTGAAATCTAGATATAACCTGAAATCTAGATATAACCTGAAATCTAGATATAACCTGAAATCTAGATATAACCTGAAATCTAGATATAACCTGAAATCTAGATATAACCTGAAATCTAGATATAACCTGAAATCTAGATATAACCTGAAATCTAGATATAACCTGAAATCTAGATATAACCTGAAATCTAGACATAACCTGAAATTCAGATATAACCTGAAATCTAGATATAACCTGAAATCTAGATATAACCTGAAATCTAGATATAACCTGAAATCTAGATATAACCTGGAAATCTAGATATAACCTGAAATCTAGATATAACCTGAAATCTAGATATAACCTGAAATCTAGATATAACCTGAAATCTAGAGCATAACCTGAAATCTAGATATAACCTGAAATCTAGATATAACCTGAAATCTAGATAGATAACCTGAAATCTAGATATAACCTGAAATCTAGATAGGACCTGAAATCTAGATATAACCTGAAATCTAGATATAACCTTGAAATTCAGATATAACCTGAAATCTAAAGATATAACCTGAAATCTAGATATAACCTGAAATCTAGATATAACCTGAAATCTAGATATAACCTGAAATCTAGATATAACTCTGAAATCTAGATAACCTGAAATCTAGATATAACCTGAAATCTAGATATAACCTGAAATCTAGATATAACCTGAAATCTAGATAACCTGAAATCTAGATATAACCTGAAATCTAGATATAACCTGAAATCTAGATATAACCTGAAATCTAGACATAACCTGAAATCTATAGATATAACCTGAAATCTAGATATAACCCGAAATCTAGATATAACTTGAAATCTAGATATAACCTGAAATCTAGATATAACCTGAAATCTAGATATAACCTGAAATCTAGATATAACCTGAAATCTAGATATAACCTGAAATTCAGATATAACCTGAAATCTAGATATAACCTGAAATTCCAGATATAACCTGAAATCTAGATATAACCTGAAATTCCAGATATAACCTGAAATCTAGATATAACCTGAAATCTAGATATAACCTGAAATCTAGATATAACCTGAAATCTAGATATAACCTGAAATCTAGATATAACCTGAAATCTAGATATAACCTGAAATCTAGATATAACCTGAAATCTAGATATAACCTGAAATCTAGATATAACCTGAAATCTAGATATAACCTGAAATCTAGATATAACCTGAAATCTAGATATAACCTGAAATCTAGATATAACCTGAAATTCAGATATAACCTGAAATCTAGACTATAACCTGAAATCTAGATATAACCTGAAATCTAGATATAACCTGAAATCTAAGGATATAACCTGAAATCTAGATATAACCTGGAAATCTAGATATAACCTGAAATCTAGATATAACCTGAAATCTAGATATAACCTGAAATCTAGATATAACCTGAAATCTAGATATAACCTGAAATCTAGATATAACCTTGAAATCTAGATATAACCTGAAATCTAGATATAACCTGAAATCTAGATATAACCTGAAATCTAGATATAACCTGAAATTTAGATATAACCTGAAATCTAGATATAACCTGAAATCTAGATATAACCTGAAATCTAGATATAACCTGAAATCTAGATATAACCTGAAATCTAGATATAACCTGAAATCTAGATATAACCTGAAATCTAGATATAACCTGAAATCTAGATATAACCTGAAATCTAGATATAACCTGAAATCTAGATATAACCTGAAATCTAGATATAACCTGAAATCTAGATATAACCTGAAATCTAGATATAACCTGAAATCTAGATATAACCTGAAATCTAGATATAACCTGAAATCTTAGATATAACCTGAAATCTAGATATAACCTGAAATCTAGATATAACCTGAAATCTAGATATAACCTGAAATCTAGATATAACCCGAAATCTAGATATAACCTGAAATCTAGATATAACCTGAAATCTAGATATAACCTGGAAATTGGATATAACCTGAAATCTAGATATAACCTGAAATTCAGATATAACCTGAAATCTAGATATAACCTGAAATCTAGATATAACCTGAAATTCAGATATAACCTGAAATCTAGATATAACCTGAAATCTAGACATAACCTGAAATCTAGATATAACTCTGAAATCTAGATATAACCTGAAATCTAGATATAAATCCTGAAATCTAGATATAACCTGAAATCTAGATATAACCTGAAATCTAGATATAACCTGAAATTCCAGATATAACTGAAATCTAGATATAACCTGAAATCTAGATATAACCTGAAATCTAGATATGTTCTGAAATTCTATATAACTCAGTCTAGATATAACCTGAAATCTAGATATAACCTGAAATCTAGATATAACCTGGAAATCTAGATATAACCTGAAATCTAGATATAACCTGAAATCTAGATATAACCTGAAATCTAGATATAACCTGAAATCTAGATATAACCTGAAATCTAGATATAACCTTGAAATTCAGATATAACCTGAAATCTAGATATAACCTGAAATCTAGATATAACCTGAAAATCTAGATATAACCTGAAATCTAGATATAACCTGAAATTCAGATATAACCTGAAATCTAGATATAACCTGAAATCTAGATATAACCTGAAATCTAGATATAACCTGAAATCTAGATATAACCTGAAATCTAGATATAACCTGAAATCTGATATAACCTGAAATCTAGATATAACCTGAAATCTAGATATAACCTGAAATCTAGATATAACCTGAAATCTAGATATGTCTTGGAAATCTAGATATAACCTGAAATCTAGATATAACCTGAAATCTAGATATAACCTGAAATTCGTGATATAACCTGAAATCTAGATATAACCTGAAATTTAGATATAACCTGAAATCTAGATATAACCTGAAATCTAGATATAACCTGAAATCTAGATATAACCTGAAATCTAGATATAACCTGGAAATCTAGATATATAACCTGAAATCTAGATATAACCTGAAATCTAGATATAACCTGGAAATTCCAGATATAACCTGAAATCTAGATATAACCTGAAATCTAGACATAACCTGAAATCTAGATATAACCTGAAATCTAGATATAACCTGAAATTCAGATATAACCTGAAATCTAGATATAACCTGAAATCTAGATATAACCTGAAATCTAGATATAACCTGAAATCTAGATATAACCTGAAATCTAGATATAACCTGAAATCTAGATATAACCTGAAATTCAGATATAACCTGAAATCTAGATATAACTCGAAATCTAGATATAACCTGAAATCTAGATATAACCTGAAATCTAGATATAACCTGAAATTCAGATATAACCTGAAATCTAGATATAACCTGAAATCTAGATATAACCTGAAATCTAGATATAACCTGAAATTCTTACCTGAAATCTAGATATAACCTGAAATCTAGATATAACCTGAAATCTAGATATAACTCGAAATCTAGATATAACCTGAAATCTAGATATAACCTGAAATTTAGATATAACCTGAAATCTAGATATAACCTGAAATTCAGATATAACCTGAAATCTAGATATAACCTGAAATCTAGATATAACCTGAAATCTAGATATAACCTGAAATCTAGATATAACCTGAAATCTAGATATAACCTGAAATTCAGATAACCTGAAATCTAGATATAACCTGAAATCTAGATATAACCTGAAATCTAGATATAACCTGAAATCTAGATATAACCTGAAATTCCAGATATAACCTGAAATCTAGTAGATATAACCTGAAATCTATTATAACCTGAAATTCAGATATAACCTGAAATCTAGATATAACCTGAAATCTAGATAGCAACTCGAAATCTAGATATAACCTGAAATCTAGATATAACCTGAAATCTAGATATAACCTGAAATCTAGATATAACCTGAAATCTAGATATAACCTGAAATCTAGATATAACCTGAAATCTGTGACATAACCTGAAATCTAGATATAACCTGAAATCTAGATATAACCTGGAAATCTAGATATAACCTGAAATCTAGATATAACCTGAAATCTAGATACATAACCTGAAATCTAGATATAACCTGAAATCTAGATATAACCTGAAATCTAGATATAACCTGAAATCTAGATATAACCTGAAATCTAGATATAACCTGAAATCTAGATATAACCTGAAATCTAGATATAACCTGAAATCTAGATATAACCTGAAATCTAGATATAACCTGAAATTCCAGATATAACCTGAAATCTAGATATAACCTGAAATTCCAGATATAACCTGAAATCTAGATATAACCTGAAATCTAGATATAACCTGAAATCTAGATATAACCTGAAATCTAGATATAACCTGAAATCTAGATATAACCTTGAAATCTAGATATAACCTGAAATCTAGATAACCTGAAATCTAGATATAACCTGAAATCTAGATATAACCTGAAATCTAGATATAACCTGAAATCTAGATATAACCTGAAATCTAGATATAACCTGAAATCTAGATATAACCTGAAATCTAGATATAACCTGAAATCTAGATATAACTCTGAAATCTAGATATAACCTGAAATCTAGATATAACCTGAAATCTAGACATAACCTGAAATCTAGATATAACCTGAAATCTAGATAACCTGAAATCTAGATATAACCTGAAATTCAGATATAACCTGAAATCTAGATATAACCTGAAACTCCAGATATAACCTGAAATCTAGATATAACCTGGAAATCTAGATATAACCTGAAATCTAGATAGCAACCTGAAATCTAGATATAACCTGAAATTCAGATATAACCTGAAATCTAGATATAACCTGAAATCTAGATATAACCTGAAATCTAGATATAACCTGAAATCTAGGATATAACCTGAAATCTAGATATAACCTGAAATCTAGATATAACCTGAAATCTAGATATAACCTGAAATCTAGATATAACCTGAAATCTAGATATAACCTGAAATCTAGATATAACCTGAAATCTAGATATAACCTGAAATCTAGATATAAATTGAAATCTAGATATAACCTGAAATCTAGATATAACCTGAAATTCTAGATATAACCTGAAATCTAGATATAACCTGAAATCTAGATATAACCTGAAATCTAGATATAACCTGAAATCTAGATATAACCTGAAATCTAGATATAACCTGAAATCTAGATATAACCTGAAATCTAGATATAACCTGAAATCTAGATATAACCTGAAATCTAGATATAACCTGAAATCTAGATATAACCTGAAATCTAGATATAACCTGAAATCTAGATATAACCTGAAATCTAGATATAACCTGAAATCTAGATATAACCTGAAATCTAGATAGCAACCTTGGAAATCTAGATATAACCTGAAATCTAGATATAAACCTGAAATCTAGATATAACCTGAAATCTAGATATAACCTGAAATCTAGATATAACCTGAAATCTAGATATAACCTGAAATCTAGATATAACCTGAAATCTAGATATAACCTGAAATCTAGATATAACCTGAAATCTAGATATGTCTCCGAAATCTAGATATAACCTGAAATCTAGATATAACCTGAAATCTAGATATAACCTGAAATCTAGATATAACCTGAAATTCAGATATAACCTGAAATCTAGATATAACCTGAAATCTAGATATAACCTGAAATCTAGATATAACCTGAAATTCAGATATAACCTGAAATCTAGATATAACCTGAAATCTAGATATACCCGAAATCTAGATATAACCTGAAATCTAGATATAACCTGAAAATCTAGATATAACCTGAAATCTAGATATAACCTGAAATCTAGATATAACCTGAAATCTAGATATAACCTGAAATTTAGATATAACCTGAAATCAGATATAACCTGAAATTTCAGATATAACCTGAAATCTAGATATAACCTGAAATCTAGATATAACCTGAAATCTAGATATAACCTGAAATCTAGATATAACCTGAAATCTAGATATAACCTGAAATTCAGATATAACCTGAAATCTAGATATAACTCCGAAATCTAGATATAACCTGAAATCTAGATATAACCCTGAAATCTAGATATAAATCTGAAATCTAGATATAACCTGAAATCTAGATATAACCTGAAATCTGATATAACCTGAAATTCAGATATAACCTGAAATCTAGATATAACCTGAAATCTAGATATAACCTGAAATCTAGATATAACCTGAAATCTAGATATAACCTGAAATCTAGATATAACCTGAAATTCCAGATATAACCTGAAATCTAGATATAACCTGAAATCTAGATATAACCTGAAATCTAGAGAACCTGAAATCTAGATATAACCTGAAATCTAGATATAACCTGAAATCTAGATATAACCTGAAATCTAGATATAACCTGAAATCTAGATATAACCTGAAATTCAGATATAACCTGAAATTCAGATATAACCTGAAATCTAGATATAACCTGAAATCTAGATATAACCTGAAATTTGATATAACCTGAAATCTAGATATAACCTGAAATCTAGATATATAACCTGAAATCTAGATATAACCTGAAATCTAGATATAACCTGAAATCTAGATATAACCTGAAATCTAGATATAACCTGAAATCTAGATATAACCTGAAATTCAGATATAACCTGAAATCTAGATATAACCTGAAATCTAGATATAACCTGAAATCTAGATATAACCTGAAATCTAGATATAACCTGAAATCTATGATATAACCTGAAATCTAGATATAACCTGAAATCTAGATATAACCTGAAATCTAGATATAACCTGAAATCTAGATATAACCTGAAATTCAGATATAACCTGAAATCTAGATATAACCCGAAATCTAGATATAACCTGAAATCTAGATATAACCTGAAATCTAGATATAACCTGAAATCTAGATATAACCTGAAATCTAGATATAACTCGAAATCTAGATAACTCGAAATCTAGATATACCTGAAATCTAGATATAACTCGAAATCTAGATATAACCCGGAAATCTGTAGATATAACCTGAAATCTAGATATAACCTGAAATCTAGATATAACCTGAATCTAGATATAACTCGAAATCTAGATATAACCTGAAATCTAGATATAACTCTGAAATCTAGATATAACTCGAAATCTAGATATAACCTGAAATCTAGATATAACCTGAAATCTAGATATAACCTGAAATCTAGATATAACCTGAAATCTAGATATAACCTGAAATCTACATAACCTGAAATCTAGATATAACCTGAAATCTAGATATAACCTGAAATCTAGATATAACCTGAAATCTAGATATAACCTGAAATCTAGATATAACCTGAAATCTAGATATAACCTGAAATCTAGAT
Source organism: Ascarosepion bandense (assembly GCA_037127315.1). NCBI lineage: Eukaryota > Metazoa > Mollusca > Cephalopoda > Sepiida > Sepiidae > Ascarosepion > Ascarosepion bandense. Next base: position 771,968 of record JBBBDQ010001946.1, read on the forward strand.
ATAACCTGAAATCTAGATATAACCTGAAATCTAGATATAACCTGAAATCTAGATATAACCTGAAATCTAGATATAACCTGAAATCTAGATATAACCTGAAATCTAGATATAACCTGAAATCTAGATATAACCTGAAATCTAGATATAACCTGAAATCTAGATATAACCTGAAATCTAGATATAACCTGAAATCTAGATATAACCTGAAATTCAGATATAACCTGAAATCTAGATATAACCTGAAATCTAGATATAACCTGAAATCTAGATATAACCTTGGAAATTCAGATATAACCTGAAATCTAGATATAACCTGAAATCTAGATATAACCTGAAATCTAGATATAACCTGAAATCTAGATATAACCTGAAAAATCTAGATATAACCCGAAATCTAGATATAACCTGAAATCTAGATATAACCTGAAATCTAGATATAACCTGAAATCTAGATATAACCTGAAATCTAGATATAACCTGAAATCTAGATATAACCTGAAATCTAGATATAACCTGGAAATCTAGATATAACCTGAAATCTAGATATAACCTGAAATCTAGATATAACCTGAAATCTAGATATAACCTGAAATCTAGATATAACCTGAAATCTAGATATAACCTGAAATTCAGATATAACCTGAAATCTAGATATAACCTGAAATCTAGATATAACCTGAAATCTAGATATAACCTGAAATCTAGGGATATAACCTGAAATCTCAGATATAACTCGAAATCTAGATAACCTGAAATCTAGATATAACCTGAAATTCTATATAACCTGGAAATCTAGATATAACCTGAAATCTAGACATAACCTGAAATCTAGATATAACCTGAAATCTAGATATAACCTGAAATCTAGATATAACCTGAAATCTAGATATAACCTGAAATCTAGATATAACCTGAAATTCCAGATATAACCTGAAATCTAGATATAACCTGAAATCTAGATATAACCTTGAAATCTAGATATAACCTGAAATCTAGATATAACCTGAAATCTAGATATAACCTGAAATCTAGATATAACCTGAAATCTAGATATAACCTGAAATCTAGATATAACCTGAAATCTAGATATAACCTGAAATCTAGATATAACCTGAAATTCAGATATAACCTGAAATCTAGATATAACCTGAAATCTAGATATAACCTGAAATCTAGATATAACTCGAAATCTTAGATAGTAACCTTGAAATCTAGATATAACCTGAAATCTAGATATAACCTGAAATCTAGATATAACCTGAAATCTAGATATAACCTGAAATCTAGATAGTACCTGAAATCTAGATATAACCTGAAATCTAGATATAACCTGAAATCTAGATATAACCTGAAATCTAGATATAACCTGAAATCTAGATATAACCTGAAATCTAGATATAACCTGAAATCTAGATATAACCTGAAATCTAGATATAACCTGAAATCTAGATATAACCTGAAATCTAGATATAACCTGAAATCTAGACATAACCTGAAACTAGACAGTAACCTGAAATCTAGATATAACCTGAAATCTAGATATAACCTGAAATTCAGATATAACCTGGAATTAGATATAACCTGAAATCTATAGATATAACCTGAAAATTCAGATATAACCCGAAATCTAGATAACCTGAAATCTAGATATAACCTGAAATTCAGATATAACCTGAAATCTAGATATAACCTGAAATCTAGATATAACCTGGAAATCTAGATATAACCTGAAATCTAGACATAACCTGAAATCTAGATATAACCTGAAATCTAGATATAACTGATGGAAATCTAGATATAACCTGAAATCTAGATATAACCTGGAAATCTAGATATAACCTGGAAATCTAGATATAACTCGAAATTCCAGATATAACCTGAAATCTAGATATAACCTGAAATCTAGATATAACCTGAAATCTAGATATAACCTGAAATCTAGATATAACCTGAAATCTAGATATAACCTGAAATCTAGATATAACCTGAAATCTAGATATAACCTGAAATCTAGATATAACTCGAAATCTAGATATAACCTGAAATCTAGATATAACCTGAAATCTAGATATAACCTGAAATCTAGATATAACCTGAAATCTAGATATAACCTGGAAATTCAGATATAACCTGGAAATTCAGATATAACCTGAAATCTAGATATAACCTGAAATCTAGATATAACCTGAAAATCTAGATATAACCTTGAAATCTAGATATAACCTGAAATCTAGATATAACCTGAAATCTAGATATAACCTGAAATCTAGATATAACCTGAAATCTAGATATAACCTGAAATCTAGATATAACCTGAAATCTAGATATAACCTGAAATCTAGATATAACCTGAAATCTAGATAACCTGAAATCTAGATATAACCTGAAATCTAGATATAACCTGAAATCTAGATATAACCTGAAATCTAGATATAACCTGAAATCTAGATATAACCTGAAATCTAGATATAACCTGAAATCTAGATATAACCTGAAATCTAGATATAACCTGAAATCTAGATATAACCTGAAATCTAGATATAACTCTGAAATCTAGATATAACCTTGAAAATTCAGATATAACCTGAAATCTAGATATAACCTGAAATCTAGATATAACCTGAAATCTAGATATAACCTGGAAATCTAGATATAACCTGAAATCTAGATATAACCTGAAATCTAGATATAACCTGGAAATTAGATATAACCTGAAATCTAGATATAACCTGAAATTCAGATATAACCTGAAATCTAGATATAACCTGAAATCTAGATATAACCTGAAATCTAGATATAACCTGAAATCTAGATATAACCTGAAATCTAGATATAACCTGAAATCTAGATATAACCTGAAATCTAGATATAACCTGAAATCTAGATATAACCTGAAATCTAGATATAACCTGAAATCTAGATATAACCTGAAATCTAGACATAACCTTGGGAAATCTAGATATAACCTGAAATCTAGATATAACCTGAAATCTAGATATAACCTGAAATCTAGATATAACCTGAAATCTAGATATAACCTGAAATCTAGATATAACCTGAAATCTAGATATAACCTGAAATCTAGATATAACCTGAAATCTAGATATAACCTGAAATCTAGATATAACCTGAAATCTAGATATAACCTGAAATCTAGATATAACCTGGAAATTCAGATATAACCTTGAAATCTAGATATAACCTGAAATCTAGATACATAACCTGAAATCTAGATATAACCTGAAATCTAGATATAACCTGAAATCTAGATATAACCTGAAATCTAGATATAACCTGAAATCTAGATATAACCTGAAATTCAGACATAACCTGGAAATTCAGATATAACCTGAAATCTAGATAACCTGAAATCTAGATATAACCTGAAATCTAGATATAACCTGAAATCTAGATATAACCTGAAATCTAGATATAACCTGAAATCTAGATATTAACCTGAAATTCAGATATAACCTGAAATCTAGATATAACCTGAAATCTAGATATAACCTGAAATCTAGATATAAAACTTGAAATCTAGATATAACCTGAAATCTAGATATAACCTGAAATCTAGATATAACCTGAAATCTAGATATAACTCGAAATCTAGATATAACCTGAAATCTAGATATAACCTGAAATCTAGATATAACCTGAAATCTAGATAACCTGAAATCTAGATATAACCTGAAATCTAGATATAACCTGAAATCTAGATATAACCTGAAATCTAGATATAACCTGAAATCTAGATATAACCTGAAATCTAGATATAACCTGAAATCTAGATATAACCTGAAATCTAGATATAACCTGAAATCTAGATATAACCTGAAATCTAGATATAACCTGAAATCTAGATATAACCTGAAATCTAGATATAACCTGAAATCTAGACATAACCTGAAATCTAGATATAACCTGAAATCTAGATATAACCTGAAATCTAGATATAACCTGAAATCTAGATATAACCTGAAATCTAGATATAACCTGAAATCTAGATATAACCTGAAATCTAGATATAACCTGAAATCTAGATATAACCTGAAATCTAGATATAACCTGAAATCTAGATATAACCTGAAATCTAGATATAACCTGAAATCTAGATATAACCTGAAATCTAGATATAACCTGAAATCTAGATATAACCTGAAATCTAGATATAACCTGAAATCTAGATATAACCTGAAATCTAGATATAACCTGAAATCTAGATATAACCTTGGAAATCTAGATACATAACCTGAAATCTAGATATAACCTGAAATCTAGATATAACCTGAAATCTAGATATAACCTGAAATCTAGATATAACCTGAAATCTAGATATAACCTGAAATCTAGATATAACCTGAAATCTAGATATAACCTGAAATCTAGATATAACCTGAAATCTAGATATAACCTGAAATCTAGATATAACCTGAAATTCAGATATAACCTGAAATCTAGATATAACCTGAAATCTAGATATAACCTGAAATCTAGATATAACCTGAAATCTAGATATAACCTGAAACGATAACCTGAAATCTAGATATAACCTTGTTTTATATATATATAAAACAAGGTCATATTGATATGACCCTAAACGAAAACAAGGTCATATTGATATGACCCCAACGAAAACAAGGTCATATTGATATGACCCCAACGAAAACAAGGTCATATTGATATGACCCCAACGAAAAACAAGGTCATATTGATACACCCAACGAAAACAAGGTCATATTGGATATGACTCCTAACGAAAACAAGGTCATATTGATATGACCCTCATCAAAACAAGGTCACATTGATATGACCTTTACCTGAAAACAAGGTCATACGATATGACCCTTAAACGAAAACAAGGTCATATTGATACACCCTAACGAAAACAAGGTCATATTGACAGCGACCCTAACGAGCAAGGTCATATTGATACACCCTTAACGAAAAACAAGGTCATATTGATAAGACTCTCAATGAAAACAAGGTCATATTGATATGACCCTTAACGAAAACAAGGTCATATTGATATGACCCCAACGAAAACAAGGTCATATTGATATGACTCCTAACGAAAACAAGGTCATATTGATACAGACCAACGAAAAACAAGGTCATATTGATAAGACTAACGAAAACAAGGTCATATTGATATGACCTAACGAAAACAAGGTCATATTGATATGACCCTAACGAAAACAAGGTCATATTGATATGACCCTAACGAAAACAAGCCATATTGGATATGACCCTAACGAAAACAAGGTCATATTGATATGACCTTAAACGGAAAAGGTCATATTGATATGACCCTAACGAAAACAAGGGTTGGTATTGATATGACCGCTGAAAACAAGGCTGTTATTGATATGACCCCAACGAAAACAAGGTCATATTGATATGACTCCTAACGAAAGCCAAGGTCATTGATATGACCTTAAACGAGAAAACAAGGTCATATTGATATGACCCCAACGAAAACAAGGTCATATTAGATATGACTCCTAACGAAAACAAGGTCATATTGATATGACCCTAACGAAAACAAGGTCATATTGATATGACCCTAACGAAAACAAGGTCATATTGATATGACCCTAACGAAAACAAGGTCATATTGACATGGACCTCAACGAAAACAAGGCTTGGCTTTGATGGCTACACCCTAAACGGGTGCCAAAGGTCATATTGATATGACCCTAAACGAAAACAAGGTCATATTGATATGACCCTAAACGAAAACAAGGTCATTGATATGACCCTAAACGAAAAACAAGGTCATATTGATATGACCCCAACGAAAAACAAGGTCATATTGATAAGGACCCCAACGAAAACAAAGGTCATATTGATAAGACTCAACGAAAACAAGGTCATATTGATATGACCCTAACGAAAAACAAGGTAACAAGGCTGATATGACCAACGTAGTGCCGCAATAAAGTTGATTGACTCCAACGAAAACAAGGTCATATTGATATGACCAACGTGGAAAACAAGGTCATATTGATATGACCCTAAACGAAAACAAGGTCAAGGCTGAGGACTTTAATGAAAACAAGGTCATATTGATATGACCCTAACGAAAACAAGGTCATATTGATATGACCCTAACGTAAACAAGGTCATATTGATATGACTCCTAACGGAAACAAGGTCATATTGATATGACCCTAACGAAAACAAGGCCATATTGATATGACTCCTAACGAAAACAAGGTCATATTGATATGACCCTTTAACGAAAACAAGGTCATATTGATATGACCCTAACGAAAACAAGGTCATATTGATATGGACTAACGAAAACAAGGTCATATTGATATGACCCTAACGAAAAACAACAAGGTCATATTGATATGACCTTAACGAAAACAAGGTCATATTGATATGACCCTAACGAAAACAAGGTCATATTGATATGACCCTAACGAAAACAAGGTCATATTGATATGACCTTAACGAAAACAAGGTCATATTGATATGACCCTAAACGAAAACAAGGTCATATTGATATGACCCAACGAAAACAAGGTCATATTGATATGACCCCAACGAAAACAAGGTCATATTAGACAGACTCCTAACGAAAACAAGGTCATATTGATATGACTCCTAAACGAAAACAAGGTCATATTGATATGACCCTAAACGAAAACAAGGTCATATTGATATGACCCTTAACGAAAAAGGTCATATTGATATGACTAAACGAAAACAAGGTCATATTGACACCCCTAACGAAAACAAGGTCATATTGATATGACCCTAACGAAAACAAGGTCAATGGATATGACCTAAACGAAAAAACAAGGTCATATTGATATGACTCCTAACGAAAAACAAGGTCATATTGATATGACCCTAAACGAAAACAAGGTCATATTGATATGACCCCAACAAAACAAAGTCATATTGATATGACCCTAACGAAAACAACAACATATTGATATGACCTTTTCAACGAAAACAAGGCCATATTGATATGACCCTTAAACGAAAACAAGGTCATATTGAGGACCTCAACGAAAACAAGGTCACATTGATATGACCCTAACGAAAAACAAGGTCATATTGATATGACCCCTAACGAAAACAAGGTCATATTGATATGACTCCTAACGTGCAACAAGGTCATATTGATATGACCCCAACGAAAACAAGGTCATTGATATGACCCCTAACGAAAAACAAGGTCATATTGATATGACCCTAAACGAAAACAAGGCTATTGATATGACCCCAAATGAAAACAAGGTCATATTGATATGACCCTAACGAAAACAAGGTCATTGATATGACCCTTAACGAAAACAAGGTCATTGATAAGCACTCCTAACGAAAACAAGGTCAATATTGATATGACCCCAACGAAAACAAGGTCATATTGATATGACCCTAACGAAACAAGGTCATATTGATATGACCTTAAACGAAAACAAGGTCATATTGATATGACCCTAACGAAAACAAGGTCATATTGATATGACCCTAAACGGGGAAAACAAGGTCATATTGGATATGACCAACGAAAACAAGGTCATATTGATATGACTCCTAACGAAAACAAGGTCAATATATGACTCCTAACGAAAACAAGGTCATATTGATATGACTCAACGAAAACAAGGTCATTACATGACCCTAACGAAAACAAGGCTCATTGGATATGACCCCAACGAAAAAACAAGGTCATATTGATATGACCCTTAACGAAAACAAGGTCATTGACATGACCCTAACGAAAACAAGGTCACATTGATATGACTCCTAACGAAAACAAGGTCATATTGATATGACCCTAAACGAAAACAAGGTCATATTGATATGACCCCAACGAAACAAGGTCATATTGATATGACCCTAACGAAAACAAGGTCATATTGACATGTGACCCTAACGCAAGGTCATACGGATATGACCCTAAACGAAACAAGGTCATATTGATACGACCCTAAACGAAAACAAGGCCATTGATATGACCCTAACGAAAAACAAGGTCATATTGATACACCCCAACGAAAACAAGGTCATATTGATACGACCCTTAACGAAAACAAGGTCATATTGATATGACCCTTAACGAAAACAAGGTCATATTGACATGACCCTAACGAAAACAAGGTCATATTGATATGACCTCAACGAAAAATGAAGGTCATATTGATATGACCCTAACGCAAGAAAACAAGGTCATATTGATACGACCCCAAATTAAAAACAAGGTCATATTGATATGACCCTAACGAAAACAAGGTCATATTGATATGACCCTAAACGAAAACAAGGTCATATTGATATGACCCTTAACGAAAACAAGGTCATATTGATATGACCCTTAACGAAAACAAGGTCATATTGATATGACCCTAACGAAAACAAGGTCATATTGATATGACCCTAACGAAAACAAGGTCATATTGATATGACCCTAAACGAAAACAAGGTCATTGATATGACCCTAATGAAAACAATGCCATATTGATATGACCCTAACGAAAACAAGGCTGTTATTGATATGACTCCTAACGAAAAACAAGGTCATATTGATATGACCCTAACGAAAACAAGGTCATATTGATATGACCCTAAACGAAAACAAGGTCATATTGATACACCCTAACGAAAACAAGGCTGAAGCCGATGACCTCAACGAAAACAAGGTCATATTGATATGACCCCAACGAAAACAACATTGGGCATATTGATATGACCCTAAACGAAAACAAGGTCATATTGATATGACCAACGAAAACAAGGTCATATTGATAAGGACTCCTAACGAAAAACAAGGTCATATTGACATGACCCCTAACGAAAACAAGGTCATATTGATATGACCCTAAACGAAAACAAGGTCATTGATATGACCTTTAACGAAAACAAGGTCATTGATATGACCCTAACGAAAACAAGGTCATATTGATATGACCCTAACGAAAACAAGGTCATATTGGATATGACCCTAACGAAAACAAGGTCATATTGATATGACCTCTAACGAAAACAAGGTCATATTGATATGACCCCAACGAAAACAAGGTCATATTGATGACTCCTAACGAAAACAAGGTCATATTGATATGACCCTAAACGAAAACAAGGTCATATTGATATGACCCTAACGAAAACAAGGTCATATTGATATGACCAACGAAAACAAGGTCATATTGATATGACCCTAAACGAAAACAAGGCTGTATTGATATGACCCTAACGAAAATGTAAGCTAGTCATATTGATACACCCAACGAAAACAAGGTCATTGATATGACCCCAACGAAAAACAAGGTCATATTGGATATGACCCTAAACGAAAAACAAGTGTCATATTATACACCCCAATTGAAAACAAGGTCATATTGATATGACTCAACGCGAAAAACAAGGTCATATTGATATGAATTTTGCATCGAAAACAAGGTCATATTGATACAATTTTCAACGAAAACAAGCGGGTCATACGATATGACCTTGCAACGAAAACAAGGTCATATTGACATGACCCCAACGAAAACAAGGTCATATTGATATGACCCTAAACGAAAACAAGGTCATATTGATATGACCCAACGAAAACAAGGTCAGTATTGATATGACCCTACCCAAAACAAGGTCATATTGACAAGGACCTTCAACGAAAACAAGGTCATTGATATGGACCCAACGAAAAATAAAGGTCATATTGATATGACCCTAAACGAAAAACAAGGTCATATTGATATGACCCCAACGAAAACAAGGTCATTGATATGACCTTGGAACGTAAAACAACAAGGTCATATTGATATGACCCCAACGAAAACAAGGTCATATTGATATGACCTTAAATGAAAACAAGGTCATTGATATGACTCCTAAACGAAAACAAGGTCATATTGATATGACCCTTAACGAAAACAAGGTCATATTGATATGACTCCTAACGAAAACAAGGTCATATTGATATGACCCTAAACGAAAACAAGGTCATATTGATATGACCCTAACGAAAACAAGGTCATATTGATATGACCAACGAAAACAAGGAGCTATTGATATGACCTCTAACGAAAACAAGGTCATATTGATATGACCCTAACGAAAAAACAAGGTCATATTGACATGACTCCTAACGCAGTGTCACAACAGTACGCTGATATGACCCCTAACGAAACAAGGTCATATTGATATGACCCTAAACGAAAACAAGGTCATATTGATATGACCTTGGGGATCGAAAAACAAGGTCATATTGATAACGACCTCAACGAAAACAAGGTCATATTGATATGACCCTTAACGAAAACAAGGTCATATTGATATGACCCCTAACGAAAACAACCATATTGATATGACCCCAACGAAAACAAGGTCATGGCTGATATGACCCCTAACGAAAACAAGGTCATTGATAAGAATTTAAACGAAAACAAGGTCATTGATATGACCCTAACGAAAAACAAGGTCATATTGATATGACCCCTAAACGAAAACAAGGTCATATTGATAAGACCTTTAACGAAAACAAGGTCATATTGATATGACCCTAACGAAAAACAAGGTCATATTGATATGACCCTAACGAAAAACAAGGTCATATTGATAACCCTAACGAAAACAAGGTCATATTGATAAGGACCCTAAACGAAAACAAGGCTGCGGCTGATATGACTCCTAACGAAAACAAGGTCATATTGATATGACCAACGAAAACAAGGTCATAAATATTGATATGACCCTAAACGAAAACAAGGTCATATTGATATGACCCTAAACGAAAACAAGGTCATACTTTTGATATGACCTCAATGAAAACAAGGTCAATGGCTTTGATAGCACCTTAACGAAAACAAGGTCATATTGACATGACCCTAAATGAAAACAAGGTCATATTGATATGACCCTAAACGAAAACAAGGTCATATTGATACGACCCTTAAACGAAAACAAGGTCATATTGGATATGACCCTAACGAAAACAAGGTCATATTGATATGACCCAACGAAAACAAGGTCATATTGATACATTCCCAACGAAAACAAGGTCATATTGATACGACTTCAACGAAAACAAGGTCATATTGATATGACCCTAAACGAAAACAAGGTCATATTGATATGACCCCAACGAAAACAAGCGTCATATTGATATGACCTTGTACGAAAACAAGGTCATATTGATATGACTCCTAACGAAAACAAGGTCATATTGATAAGGACTCTGGTCAAAAACAAGGTCATATTGATATGACCCCAACGAAAACAAGGTCATATTGATATGACCCTAACGAGCTCAAGGTCATATTGATATGACCCAACGAAAACAAGGTCATATTGATATGACCTTAAACGAAAACAAGGTCATATTGATATGACCAACGAAAACAAGGTCATATTGATATGACCCTTAACGAAAACAAGGCCGGTATTGATAAGACCCTAACGAAAACAAGGTCATATTGATATGACCCTAACGAAAACAAGGTCATATTGATATGACCCTAAACGGGAGGTGTCAAAGGTCATATTGATATGACCCTAATGAAAAAACAAGGTCATATTGATATGACCCCAACGAAAACAAGGTCATTGATATGACCCCAACGAAAACAAGGTCATATTGATATGACCCTAAACGAAAACAAGGTCATATTGATATGACTCCAACGAAAACAAGGTCATATTGATATGCACCTCAACGAAAACAAGGTCATATTGATATGACCCTAACGAAAACAAGGTCATATTGATAAGGACCTTAATGAAAACAAGGCTGTTATTGATATGACCCTAAACGAAAACAAGGTCATATTGATATGACCCTAACGAAAAACAAGGTCATATTGATACGACCCTAACGAAAACAAGGTCATATTGATACACCAACGAAAACAACGCAGCTGATATGACCTTAAACGAAAACAAGGTCATATTGATATGACTCCTAACGAAAACAAGGTCAGTATTGATATGACTCAACGAAAAACAAGGTCATATTGATATGACCAATGAAAACAAGGTCATATTGATATGACTCAACGAAAACAAGGTCATATTGGATATGACCCTAAACGAAAACAAGGTCATATTGATATGACTCCTAACGAAAACAAGGTCATATTGATATGACCCCAACGAAAACAAGGCTGCATGATATGACTCCTAACGAAAACAAGGTCATATTGATATGACCCTAACGAAAACAAGGTCATATTGATATGACCCTAACGAAAAACAGCAATAAGTATTGATATGACCCTAAACGAAAACAAATAAAACGATCTAAACGGTTAACAGCAGATGAACAAAATCCGTAGCCAATAACGTAATAATTAAACAACTTATAGATTTGATGCAACACAAAATCAAGCAAATGAAACCAAGCAGAAAACATATGCTCATTGGCCATGAAAATATTAATTAAATAATTAAATTTCTAGATGTTGCTATGCGGCAAAAAAACATCGCAACCAAGCGAAGCAACTGATCGTCAACAATTCAGACGTAAATATATTAATTTTTTCCAATTTCATTATCAATTTCTCCAAAATTCAGAAGTCAAAATATTTGATCACTCCAATTTGATTAACGATTTCTTTACAATTTATTCATAATATAACTTACGCAAATATATTTGATTCTTCAAATTGACTTATGATTTCTCTACAATTTGGACTCAAATATATTTGATCATTCTCAGCGAGTCAAGTAAAACTCAGATGAAATATTCCAATATAATTAATTCTGTTTAATTCAACCAAATATATTTGATCTTGTCAATATGATCATCAATTTCTTTAAAATGCAGACGTAGATGTACTTGAATATACATATTGATTACCGAGTTCAATATAATTCTGACGAAATTATAATTAAATATGCCGAATAAATCATCGATTTCTGAACAGTTTAGACAAAAGTACTTGATCATTTGCTGATGATTATCGTTTTGTCTACAATTAAGACGTATATATATTTGATCATTCCTATTTGGTACTAATTTTTTCTATAATTTAGATGTAAATATATTTGGTTTTTTCCAATGTGATTATCGAATTCATTATATTTCAGACGCAAATATATTTAATTTTTTTAAATTTGCTTATCGATTTGCATATAATTCAGACGTAAATATATTTGACTAGCAGTATGGCCCGGCGTTGCTCGGGTGTAATGAAAGCTTTAAAACTAATCAATGGTCCTGGAGCTCAGGCTCTTTGGACGTTAGCACGAAAGACTAAAAAGCAATAGTTGTTTCCAGTTAAAGCGAAACCGTAGACTGAAAGAAAAATGAATGGATGTAAGTCAAATTTTGATTTCCTGGTATCGATATCAAATAAGTGTTTTTTCGTCGCAAACTGAATTTTGAAGGCTAAATAAGTCCTCTGAGTAAATTGTATCATGGCTGACACTAAGAACAACAATTATACCTACTTAGAGCCAAACCCGAAGAAAAAATTAAAATAAAAGGACTGAAACAAATACAGACATACAGGCAGTCAACCACACAAACATCTTGCCCTTTATATATATATATATATATATATATATATATTATCGATTGTTTGCACTATTGTAAGAACTGCAACCTTGAAACCTCTGAATATCGTTTCTTATGTCTTTCTCTATGAGTGTATCAAATTTGATTAAAATCAGACCACTCTTTCTATAACCCGATTTTTTTTTATTATCTTTTTTGGATATTTATCTGGGGTACCTTGACACAAATCCTAGCTAAGAACACTCGCAGACGCTTATAGTACCACTGTGTAAATTTTCAAGAATATCGGTTCAGCCGTTTCGGAGTCTATAGATAACGGACACACACACACACACACAGACAAAGTTCCATTTATAAATTAGTTTAGATTTTTCCAATGTGATTACCGAATTCTTCATAATTTAGACGCATTTTTTTTATAATCATATCGAGCAATGAATTTTACTGCCACTGTTTTGCAGGGGGTTACATAGAAGGAAAGTTATGAGAAAGTGTGACAGGTTATAGGGGTTGTCAGGAAGTGGGTAAGAGAAGGATGAGAATATTGATGAGAATGGAGTGGACGGAGAAAGGAGCATAAGAGACATAATGCAGTTAATTGAGATAGGAGATGACTATTGACTTTACATTTAAATGCTTGGAGATTTGTTTCAATTTGTCTATCGATTTTCATATAATTCAGACTCAAATATATTTAAATTTAATTATCGATGTGTTAAAATATTTTTGATTATTTTCCAATTTGATTATGGATTTCTCTGTTATTCAGAGGCAAATATATTTGATTTATTTCTAATTTGATTATGGATTTCTCTATAATTCAGATGCAGATATATTTGATTATTCCTATAATTTAGCAGTTTTTTGTTTAATTCAGACGGAAATATTTTTTATCATTCCTTATTGGCTTATCGTTTTCTATATAATTCTGAGGTGAATATATTTGATTTTGCCAATCTTATTATAGATTTCTCTATATTTCATCAGTAACTGTATTTGATCATTTCTAATGTGATTATCGATATCTGTATAATTCAGAGCTGAATATATCTGATCATTGCTTATCGATTTTTTCTATCATTTATAGTTAAATGTATTTATCATTCCTGATTTGATTAACGATTTCTCTATATTTAAGACGTAAATATGTGTAGTTGATTTTTCCAATTTGATTTTCGATTTCTCTATAGTTTTTAGAAAATATATTTAATCATTCGTATTTGATAATCGATTACTCTATAATTCAGACTCAAATATATTTAATCTTTAATTTGAATATCGAATATCGTTATAATTCAGACGTAAATATGTTTTATAATTCTTGATTTGATTATCAATAGTTCTATAATTAAGATTTAAATATATTTGATTATCGATTTCTCTCTAAGTCGGTGGACGTGATTTGACCTTTCTAAATTGAATATCGATTTCTGCTTAATTCATAAGAAAACATATTTGATCATAACTATTTGATTATATATTTTTGTATAATTCAGACGAAAATATATGTTATCTTTCCAGTTTGATTATCGGTGTCGCTTTCATTCAAAGGTAAATATATTTGATTATTCCTGATTTGATTATCGATTTCTATATAATTCAAACATAGATATATACGATCATTCTAATTTGAAAATCGATTTCTCTATAATTCAGAAGTAAATTAATTTAATCATTTATATTTTTTATCAGTTTCTGTATAATTCAGGCGAAAATGTATTTGACCATTCCTAATTAATTATAGATTTCTGTATAATTTAGGCTTAAATATACCTAACTATGCAATTTGATTATCGATGTTGCGATAATCCAGGCGTAAATATATTTGACTAGCAGTATTGCTCGGGTGTAATGAAAGCTTTAAAACTAATCCATGGTCTTGGAGCTTAGACTCTGCCTAAAGAATATTTGTGTGAAGCTTGGTGAGAATCGGATAAAAATTGTGGATTTGTATAAAGGACATACAGACAGATAAACAAACACACACACAAACATCTTGCCTTTTATATATATATATATATATATATATATATATATATATATATATATATATATATATAATCGATTTTCTAAGAACTGCAACCTTGAAACCTCTGAATATCGTTTCTTATGTCTTTGTCTATGAGTGTGTCAAATTTGATTAAAATCGGACCACTTCTTCTATAACCCGACTTTTTCGATTATCGATTTTCGATATTTATCGGGAGTACCTCGACACAAAACCTAGCTAAGAACACTCGCAGACACACTGATAGTATAACTGTGTAAATTTTCAAGAAAACAGGTTCAGCCGTTTCAGAGTCTATAGGTAACGGATACACACACATACTCACACAGATAAAGTTTCATTTATAAATAAATTTGAATATTCCGATTGGATTATCAATTTCTGTATGAATTCGACGTAAATATATTCGATTTTTCCAATTTGAATATTTAACGAACAAAATTGCAAGTTGCAAGCCAACACCATTGCATCGTCCATGTCTCCGAAGATTGAAAGAAACAGTTCCATGAGAGACAGGACAAAGAAGAGAAATGTCTTTTTCGTTCTAATTAAATACGACTCGAAACAACCTAAAAAGATTCAATGACACAGTTCCATTAGAGCCTGGACAAGATGAGAAAGGTCTTTTTTTTTTCGAATTAAATACGACTCAAAACAACCTAAAAAGATTTAATGAAACAGTTCCATGAGGGCCTGGACAAAGAAGAAAACGGTCGTTTTCGTTCGAAATAAATACGACTCGAAACAACCTAAAAACATTCAATGAAACGGTTCCATGAGTGCCTGGACAAAGAAGAAAAAGGTCGTTTTCGTTCGAAATAAATACGACTCGAAACAACCTAAAAACATTCAATGAAACGGTTCCATGAGTGCCTGGACAAAGAAGAGAAAGGTCGTTTTCGTTCGAAATAAATACGACTCGAAACAACCTAAAAACATTCAATGAAACGGTTCCATGAGTGCCTGGACAAAGAAGAAAAAGGTCGTTTTCGTTCGAAATAAATACGACTCGAAACAACCTAAAAACATTCAATGAAACGGTTCCATGAGTGCCTGGACAAAGAAGAAAAAGGTCGTTTTCGTTCGAAATAAATACGACTCGAAACAACCTAAAAACATTCAATGAAACGGTTCCATGAGTGCCTGGACAAAGAAGAAAAAGGTCGTTTTCGTTCGAAATAAATACGACTCGAAACAACCTAAAAACATTCAATGAAACGGTTCCATGAGTGCCTGGACAAAGAAGAAAAAGGTCGTTTTCGTTCGAAATAAATACGACTCGAAACAACCTAAAAACATTCAATGAAACGGTTCCATGAGTGCCTGGACAAAGAAGAAAAAGGTCGTTTTCGTTCGAAATAAATACGACTCGAAACAACCTAAAAACATTCAATGAAACGGTTCTATGTCCAGGTCAAAGAAAGAAAGGTCTTTTTCGTTCGTATTAAATACGACTCAAAACAACCTAAAAAGATTTAATGAAACAGTTCCATGAGGGCCTGGACAAAGAAGAGAAAGTTCGTTTTCGTTTGAATTAAATACGACTCGAAACAAACTCAGGAGTTAAATAATTCAAAGCCATTTTGCAAATCCCAATGAATATATCTACGGATGAATAAAGCGACTTACTGTTTTATAGGTTTGCTCAATATGCGTTTGTTGTTTATCTAAAAAAAAATTTATCCAGTGAATGGGAACGTGTATTTTCCAAAAAAGTACAATGAGTGAATTGTTTGAAGAGTAGACTATCATCCATTTGTCTTTTGTCATTTCATGAAAATTGTTTTAATATCCGGACTTCCGGACAAAAAGGCTTCAGCTTACATCCGTTACGATATTACAACATACCAACTGTCCGGTATCTAAGCAGAAGTAGTTGGAAATGAACCTGCATATATTATTTCGTTATTTTATCCTCCTACGCATAGTTACTTTCGGGCTTTGGACATCATTAGAAGAAAAATAATTATGAAAATCATATTCTCTTACAGAATTCCATGTTAAATTATGAGAGATTTGTGTTTCTCAAAGAAAACGGTCAAATTTAAATTTCATTTAAAATAAAGTTTTCCTCTTGTCTTTATCCTATTATATATATATATATATATATATATATATATATACTATAAAACATTGTTTAGAACATGTACAAATTATCATCTGCTGCAAAGTGTACATCTTGTTTCGACATTGAAAGGACAATGTCTCATCGGGTAGTGTGAAAAAAATGGATATTCTTTTTCTTATATTTGGTGAATTCTTTGTGAGGGGTACGTGGGGTGGGAGATGGGAAATAAGGGTGGTAAGTTGTCAGAGTTTGAACAAAAAGAGGGAAGTGGTAGGGGACAGAGGGGATTAATGGACGTGTTGAAAATTTTATAGACAGATTTAACATTAGATGATAAGGTATGGTCCTTTACAGCTTTTATGGTCAGTACTTTGGGCTTAACAAAAGGCAAAAAACAAAGAAATGCATATGTGGTGGAAAGGAGTAGGAGTGGGTGCGATTAAGTGGAAGTAGGAATTGATATTTGGTAAACATATCTGTATTTGTGAAATATACGGCTACAAATATTTTTGTATTTAAACTTAGTTTTTATAATTAATCTATTTTTTATATTTCACCTTAATTTAAAATTTAGGAAACCTCTTTTATAAATCTTTAATTAGACCACACTTTGTGGTACAAAATAAAGGTAAAATTTGAGATAATAATGTTGTTAATACTATAATGGTTTAAATTCATAAAGGTGGTAATACTATAAAGGTTTAAACTTATGAAGGTTTAAATTTATAAAGGTTTAAGTAAATGCACCGAAGGTAAGTTTGATAGACTTAATTGATAGAGTTTTTAAATATTTTGGTTTTAACGTGGTAATTAACCTTAAAATAAAACAAGTTGACTTCTTAGACATAACATTAGACTTAGTCTCTAACACTTTTCAACCTTACATGAAAAATAATGCTAACCCAATCTATATAAATCCCATCTCTAATCACCCACCATCCGTTATCAACATATTCCATCATCAGTTGAACGCCGCATAAGCATACATTCCTCAAATAAAGAAATATTCGATAAGCACAAAGCAATTTACGATAAAATTCTTAGAGACAGCGGCTATCAGTCCTCCAAGATTAACTTTGTGGAAAAATTTAGGAGCCCAAAGAGAAGAAATAGAAACAGGAAAATCATGTGGTATAACCCTCCATTTACTCAGTTAGTTAATTTTAAACTGGGACATAAATTTCTTAAGCTAATAGATAAACATTTCCCCCAAAATAACCCGCTCAGCAAAATTTTTAATAGGAATACAATAAAACTCAGTTATAGCTGCTCCAGAAATTTAGAAAAAATAATAAATTACATAAAAATAAAATATTGAAAGCATAAAACAAAAATAACTCTGACACTCATGCCGGTTTGTCCCATAATAATAACTTTTGTAATTGTAGAAACCCGAACCAATGCCCCATACTAATAGATGCTTAACAAAATCCATGGTATATATGTGCTTGATTTCATCCATGGAGATTCCTAAGGTTGATAAAATCTCTATCAAAAACACAACAAGGACAAACGAAATATGATATCACTTTCTAAATATTTTTGAAGTTAAAAAACGAAAATAAAAAACTAAAAGTTAAATGGAAAATCCTCAAACAGTAAATCAGTAAAGGAACCATGTTTTCTTTGTCTTCAAGAAAAATTGAAATCATTAAATACATGAGTAGCAATATACTAAACCAGAGGCATAAATCTACAGTAAACTGCAAATGCATTAAAGAACTAACCTTACAATCATGCTAAATCTGCAAAATTTAAAGTTAAGATCACTAGAAACAATAAACCTTCATAGTATTGACAACACTCTTACCTCAAATTTTACTTTTATTTTATATGACAAACTGTGATCTAATTAAAGTTTTATGTAAAAAAAGATGTTTCCTAAGTTTTAAATTAAGGTTAAATATAAAAATATAGATTAATTAAATATTAATTAAAGTTAAGAGGTTTCCTAAGTTTTAAATTAAGGTCAAATATAAAAAATAGATTAATTATAAAAACTAAGTTTAAATACAAAAATATTTGTAGTCGCATAATTGATTAATACAGATATGTTTACCAAACAGCAATTCCACTTTATCTCACCCACTCCTACTCCTTCTCACCACAAATACATTGCTTGTTTTTTCCTTTTGTTAAATCCAAAGAATTGACCATAACAGTTGTGAAGGACCATACCTTATCATCTAATGTTAAATCAGTCTATGGAATTTTCAACAAATCCATTAATCCCCTCTATCCTCTACCTCTTCCATCTTTTCGTTCAAATTCTGACAACTTACAACTCTTATTTCCCATTTCCCACCCCACCTGCCTCTCACACACAATTCACCAAATATAAGAAAAAGAATTTCCATTTCTTTCGCACTACCCGATGAGACATTGTCCTTTCAATGTCAAAAAAATAGTAGATAATAATTTGCAAATGTTCTAAATTATAATTTATAATAAATATTCATAGCTCTATTTTATATCGAGTACTGTTTTACATTAATGTTTTGAACTTTGTCAATTTTGGATATATATATATATATATATATATATAGAGAGAGAGAGAGAGAGAGAGAGAGAAAGAAAGAAAGAAAGAAAGAGAGAGAGAGAGATAATACAAACTCAAAAATTTTCACGAGGCTTTGATTGTCTGTATCCTTACGTTAATGCACTTATTTTCTATCTCAATTACTGGTCGTTCATTTATTTGTGAGAGCCCCATTTCTGGGATCCACAATATAAGATATATCCAACATTATACTTTATTTGTGTCCCTATGTATTGGTATTAACAGACGACGAAATATGTCACATAGTTTTAAATGACGACAGTAAAATTTAGAAAATCTCCTCACAGATGAAGAACTGACTTGAAGCTTCAGGGATGTATTGCTACTAACAAAAGCTTAGAATACTCTCCGCAAAACATATGCGTGACAAGAAACTCCTAAGCAAATAATGAAGAACAAGAAAACTTATGCTTACAATAAGAAAAAAAATATATGGCATTTCTGGGAAACTTAATCAGGAAAAGATATGTGGAGAATCTAATACTCACAATGCACAGCGAATTCAATAGAAACTGTGTGCTAAGTTGCTAACGGATTGCTGCCAACGACTAAAAACGAATTGCAAAAGTTATAAGTTACTCATAGCAAAAACATGTAGAAAGCTGTGGAGAGACGTGATCGACTAATTTTGAAAAAATATATGATAGAAAGGAAAAAGAAAACCTTTCTCGATACTGTCTTGTTCTCAGTTGATAGGCTAAGCTTCATTTGGGAACGAGTGAGGATCGCTCAGTTGACATAGCCGACCCAATTAACTAACATCCAAGGTGGCGACGGTAAACCCATAAATCTATATAATTGCCTCGGTTAGTTCCTCTTGGTTGTAATTAATATGATTTTAAATTAATATGGCATTGCTAAAATTGTTCTAACATGAGACAAGAAAAAAATGAAATTTAAAGTGAAACCATTCGCTCAATTCTTTCTAAGTGTACACTTGACAAAAGCGTTTACTTCCTCCACATTTGTGACAACGTATTTGTATGTATTTAAGTATTTTATTTTATGGATGTGCGTGTCCGCGTTGGTAGGTGAGGGGGTAAAATTGTTATATTTAGCCAGACGAGGGATGACATTTACATAAAAAACAAAATTCTTAGATCACTTTGCATCCTAAATGCTGACAGATCCGATTTAATGTTTGGTTCTTTCTTTCAACTGAAAGATAAAGTTTCTCCCAATTTCATCGTTAATAGAAAATATCTGACCCAAAGGCTTCGATCAAAAATTTTCTGGACGGCAAAAAATCACATAACTTATCGAATCAGGGTGAGTAACAAATTTTCTTTATATATTATGGGAAAAATACTTGATTGGGTGAAGAACAAATATATATTTAAGAGACAAGTTGTTCTCAAAAGTAAATATCAGTAAATTGACACACAAAGCTAGAAAGAATTCGGCCTGAATATATTGCTCGGCAAAATTTCATATCCTAAAATATACCCACACTTTATACTTGATCACAGCGGTAAAACTAATTCGATAAATATCAATTAAATTTACAAACAGAGCATGAAGGAATTCGGCCTGAAGATATTGCTCGGCAAAATTTCATATCCTAAAATATATCCACACTTTTTACTTGTTCACAGCAGTAAAACTAATTCGATAAATACCAGTTAAATTTCCAAACAGAGCAAGACGAAATGCTCAGCAAAATTTCATATCCTAAAATATATCCAGAATTTATTTTTGCTCATAGAGGCGACAAAACTAATTCAATAAAGACATGAATGTAAAATTAATTTTTAGGTAAATATCAGGCAATGTATGTCTCAAGAAAAAACTGAAAAGATTTTCTCCTCGAAAAATTAACGCGAAAAACAATATCAATATTCGATCAGTTAAAAAATATTTTCAAAGGATTTTATTCTCCTTCTATCCCTTGAAATATGAACAATATCTATATGTAAGTATGCTATTGCCAGATGTTTGGCGACTAAATAGGCACCCCAAATTCATTTTCCTGCAAGTTATTAGTAACCTTGCCCTATGAAAATTACCTAACGTATACTCAAAATTATGGTTACGTTGAAAGTATATATTTGAATACGTCATCATCATCATCAGTAGTACTGGTAGTAGTCGTATTACAAATATAAGTCAGTTCTACTGACGATAATACAAGTTGTGTAGTTAATTGAAATTAAATAATAAAAGTGTTTGATTTAACCGTTTTCTTTTCTTTGTTAATTGTTTTTTATTTTCATCTGTGCTGGCTTAGGAATTGAGTATATATTTTGGGAAAGGAGATACGATGGTAGTTACAGAAAAAATAAAATGATGGAAATTTTTTATAGAATTTGTTTCTCTGCATTTCCTAATGCATGTGATGAATTTTTATTTATAAGTTTTTTTTTTGGTCTTCATTAGAACTTTTTTTTTTAATTTCTGAACGTTTAACCAATATATAAGTCACATTTGTGTGATTTACTACTTAATGAAAGCTTTAAAACTAATCCATGGTTCTGGAGCTCAGACTCTTTGGACGTTGGCACAAAAGACTAAAAAGCAATAGTTGTTTCCAGTTAAAGCGAAACCGTAGGTATCGATTTCCGATATTGGGGAAAATGAGTCGTTTGAGAAGATCTACAAACGTTTAAGTCTACAAACTATAATTTTACCAAATTAGAGCAGATTCTGCAGCAAGAACCACGATAAAAAGGCTGACATCCTGATCTTGATCAGACCTGATTAGATATCGGGGTATCGAGTTCTAGTATCGGAGAAAAATTGGAAAATATAAGTCGCCCATGACCTGACCAGAAGCCTAAAGAATATTTGTGCGAAGTTTGGTGAGAATAGGAGAAAAATTGTGGATTTTTATAAAGAACATACAGACAGACAGACAGACAGACACACACACACACACACACACACACACACACACACACACAAACATCTTGCATTATATATATATATATATATATATATTATCGATTTTCTGCACTATTGTAAGAACTGCAACCTTGAAACTTCTGAATATCATTTCTTATGTCTTTGTCTATGAGTATCAAATTTGATTAAAATCGGAACACTCCTTCTATAACCCGATTTTTTCGATAATCGATTTTCGATATTTATCGGGAGTACCTCGACACAAAACCTAGCTAAGAACGCTCGCAGACGCTTATAGTACAACTGTGTAAATTTTCAAGAAAATCGGATCAGCCATTTCGGAGTCTATAGGTAATGGACACACACACATACACACACAGACAAAGTTCCATTTATAAATAAGTTTAGATAGATAATTCTGAATTTGGTTGTAATTAGTATGGTATTGTTAAAACCGTTCGTCGTGGTAAAATAAATTCATTGAAGAAATTTATGATGGTCATACAGCCATGAAATTAAAAAACACGATCACTACAAACATTGGTCATAACAAAACCTGGAAAACCGCCACACACACACACACACACAAAGTTAGAATCCGGTTGAGTCTAGATAGTAAAACAAAAACTATTAAAAAGAGACATATTGGTACACTTTATTGTCTATTATTAATATACATTCGAGTGTACATCCATTATTAGAAATGGTAAAAAATATATTGCAAATAAGAGATAAAATTATCAAGAAGATTCTCTTGAAGATGCATTAAGCCAATATTTAATAATAACTACGTTAATGTTATCTCAAAAGCAAATCTACATCTTAAAAATTATCAAGAAGATTCCCTTGAAAATGCGTGAACCCGACATTTAATAATAATTGCGTGAATGTTATATCTCAAAAGCAAGTTTACATCTCAAAACATATCAAGCAGATTCTCTTGAAGCAAAATAAAGCCAACATTTAGTAATATTTATGTGAATATTTTGTCTCAAAAGCAAATGTTTCCCTTAAAATTACCAAAAGGTTTCTCCTGAAGTTGATTTAAGGCTACATTTATTAATAATAATGTGAATTATATCAATCAAAAACAAGTGCATTCTAGAAAAGTATCAGTCTTATTCTCCTGAAGCTGTATTAAGTCAATTACTAGCAACTCACACTAATGTTGGTCGGGATCGAGAAGTATTACCCTTTTCAAATCTGACGAGACACACACCATGTTAATTTTCACCCATGGGCGTTTACTTTTTTTTTTTTTTTTTAGTTTTCTTTTTACTGTTTCTCTCTTTTTAATCTTTCCTTTTGAGAAAATGTTTTTACCTTCGATAGTTCTTGCTTAAATGTATGAATCTTTTGCAGTTTCACTCTTTTGCCTTGTTTAATTCTCCCTTGACCACGAAATTCTTTTACCCCCCGATCCTAACCCGTATTATCATCCTCAGTGATAAGCGGGGGTTAGCTGAACTTATATTAAGTAATTACTTAATGTTTATCTCTTCTCGACCATTCCCCAACTTATAAGTCATAACAAAAAGTCTAACCCCTCTCCTTGGAAGAATCAGTTTATGCCATATAAAGAACCCAAGCAGCCGACTTGAAAAAGCAAGAGAGATGAACGTGACAGAGAAACGTATGGCGAGTCTAGATATAAAATCCATCTACACCAACATCCCATTTGAAATATACTTAAATCTCCTAAAAAAACACCTGATACTCTCTCTACCAACAGCTAAAATAATAAAATCTGTCGAATCATGGCATATACGAAAGCGGATAATGAAGTCAAAAGCTGTTGATTGTAACATGGGTAATTATTTCGATGACACCTTACGGGAGGGACTAGTGGGATGTCTAAAGTGCGAAATGACATCTACTAAAAGACGACTAGCATTTCATAAGGCATACTCCATTGCTACCTCCACTTAAACGAACAAAAAGTACGTCCTCTAAATTTACGCGTACAGTAAATACGATATGCTCGACTACGTCTGACGGCTGATGAAACGCGACAAAAAACAAGAAAGACGACTTCCCTTAATTTTCCACCTTGAAATACTTATCAATTGACGTATCACAAACTGGCAGGCTACTACTTTAAAGAGAAGTTTTGCCGTGTATGCCAAAAAGTGGTCACATCCAACCAACGTTTAGAAATCAGCAAGTCTAAAATAAAAACAAGAGACAGCAGCATAAATCTCCACAAGCTACAAATAAATCAATCAGATGGTGTGTGAAGTGAATCAGATCTCTTTCATGTAGATGAGTAGGGCAAGGTATTTGTCAATGTAAATTTGGGTTATAGATCTGTGCCGATGGAACTTGATATACGTGCAAAAATGTCAATGGTGCCACTAAAGGATGATAAAGGAACATTTTCCATAATACCATTCCTGGACAAAACTACAATCTAACCGAAGACATATACCAACGAATTCGTCAAACCCTTAGACCAAGTGTCGGTATTAGATGAAATAAAAACTAATTTCTTAATGTCTATATTAGAGGCTTCATGAACTGAGATTGTTTGTTCATCACCAGGTATTGCCTAGAGTATAAAATATTTTGGTATGAAGCATTACTTAGTTGAGTTTAACCGTCTTTCAGAAGTGATAATCTCAGCTTAGTCATGTCTTTAGAAAAGTGGTAAGTGGTAAATTGGTAATAGAGAAGAGATCCATGTTCTATTTATGGTTTTGGAATTAAGGATTAAGAATTGGGCTGATTTTACAGCGATGTCAACTTATATACACTTCATAAGAGGCTTCCTGGCCCTCTCCTTTCTTAGGCAGACATTACTTGAAGTAAATAATATTTAAGTATGAAGGATAATTTAGCTAACTGTAACCGTAAATTAAATGGTTCATCTGAAATATGTCTTCCGAAAATTGCCTGATTCTTTGGTAAGACTGGTGCTGTCTTGGAATTAAAGATTGGGTTACTTTGAGAGAGATACAGATTCATTAGAATCTTTCTGACGCAGTCTGTTCATAAATAGACATTGCTTAAAGTATACAATATTCTAGGTATCATGAATTATGCAGCTAACTGTAACCGTTCTTCAAAAAGAAGTGATAGGTTTAGCTTAATATCTTCCAAAAATTGCCTGACATCTTTGATAACAGTGGTACATTCATGTTTTATTAACCATCCTCGGATTAAGAATAGGGTGTCTTTGACAGATATATAACTTCATGTAAACCTCATTAAATCTTTCTTAATCTTTCTCTTCTTAAATAGACATTGTTTAAAGTATACGATGTTTTAGGTATCAAGGAATATTTAGCTAACTGTAATAGTTTTTCAGAAAAAAGTGATAGGGTCAGCTTACACAGGTTTTCAGAAAATTACATGGCTTCTTTGATAATAGTCGTTTCTTCCTGTTCTGTTAAGGATTTTTGGAGAAAGGATTGATTTTTTTTTACAGAGATATGACCTGATAAGACTTCATTATAATCTTTCCGGCCCTGTCTGTTCTTAAATAGACATTGCTTGAAATATACAATATTTGCTGTTTGAAGTGGTATTAGCTAATTTTATTTGTCATCCGGAAGAAAAATTGATAAGTTTATTCAGCTTTTTCCTGGTTATTACTTGCTCTACTTGCTGTGTCTTAAACTGTGGACGTATTGTTGCACATAAGAAAGTATTTTGCAGGTGACAATTACATCCAATCATGTGTGGTTGCAGTGTGTAAGGGAATTCAAGATTGCACATGGTAATATTTAATTTTGGAGCTGGTAATATTAAGTAAATAAATTGATCTTCACATATTTCGAAACAAACTTTCAAAGTTGTTTGCCTAAATTCAGGACTTTAAACGAAAACTGAATCTCATGCTATCTCGTTCTATTTCGAGTGTCTGTAAAATTTGTGAAAGGATAAAAGAAGTGATTACTTTTTCGCTTGTCTTTTTTTACGGGCCACAAACCGATGGCTGTAGCAGATTCACATTTCTTGTAAGTACGATGGAGGATCTACTTAACCAGCGCTGGGTTATCAGCAGTATTTAAAATGAATGTAGTCTTTGTGTGCGTCAAGTGTTAGTTTTGTTATACTCTTTCGCTTGTCTTTTTTTTTACGGGCCACAATCCTATGGCTGTAGCAGTTTCCTTTTTCTTTTAATTACTATGGAGGATCTACTTAACCGGCGCTGAGTTGTCAGCGATATGACACATGAACGTAGCTTTTGTTTTCGCCACGTGGTATTGTTGTGATACTCTATCGCTTGTCTTTGTTTTTACGGGCCGCAAGGCTATGGCTGTAGCTGTTACACTTTTCTTGTATAAGTGTTGTGAGTATTTTAATTTCATTTTTTATTGGACTTTTTATATGCGTTCGTGATCACTAAACGTTGTTGGGTCACTCACATCATACCAGGTGGGACAGCTTCGTGTTCAAGCTTGGAGTTTGCGTGAAAAAATATTTAAACCTTTGGCAAAGTTTTACTCTCGATGTTTTAGCGTTCTAAAGAGGAATATGATAATTGTTGATGTTGTAAACCATGATACATCTATACACACAGACAAACACAAGTCTCTGTCTCTGACTCTGGCTCTGTCTCTCTCTCTCTCCCCGTCTCTCTCTCTCTCTCTCTCTCTCTCTCTCTCTCTCTCGATAGATAGATAGATAGATAGATAGATAAGGAACAGATTGAGATAGTTAGATAGATATATACGGGACAGATTGAGATAGATAGATAGATAGATAGATAGATAGATAGATAGATAGATAGATAGATAGATAGATAGATAAGGAACAAAATGAGATAGATAGATAGATAGATAGATAGATAGATAGATAGATAGATAGATAAGGAACAGATTGAGATAGATGAGGAACAGATTGAGATAGATAGATAGATATATAGATAGATAGATAGATAGATAGATAGATAGATAGATAGATAGATAGATAGATAAGGAACAGATTGAGATAGATAGATGAGGAACAGATTGAGATAGATAGATAGATAGATAGATAGATAGATAGATAAGAACAGAATGAGATAGATAGATGAGATAGATAGATAGATAGATAGATAGATAAGGAATAGAATAGATAGATAGATAGATAGATAGATAGATAGATAGATAGATAGATAGATAGATAGATAAGGAACGGATTGAGATAGATAGATAGATAGATAGATAGATAGATAGATAGATAGATAAGGAACACATTGAGATAGATAGATAGATAGATAGATAGATAGATAGATAGATAGATAGATAGATAGATAGATAGATAGATTTCATTTTTTATTGGACTTTTTATATGCGTTGGTGATCGCTAAATGTCGTTGGGTCACTCACATCATACCAGGTGGGACAGCTTCGTGTTCAAGCTTGGAGTTTGTGTGAAAAAATATTTAAACCTTTGGCAAAGTTTTCCTCTCGATGTTTTAGCGTTCTAAAGAGGAATATGATAATTGTTGATGTTGTAAACCATGATACATCTATACACACAGACAAACACAAGTCTCTGTCTCTGTCTGTCTCTCTCTCTCACTCTCTCTCTCTCTCTCTCTCTCTCGATAGATAGATAGATAGATAGATAGATAGATAGATAAGGAACAGAATGAGATAGATAGATAGATAGATAGATAGATAGATAGATAGATAGATAGATAGATAGATAGATAGATAGATTTGAACAGACTGAGGATAGATATATAGCTAGATAGATATTTCTGAATCCGTATATAAAAGTCTTTAATGTATATGTGCTTCTTAACTGGCTTCTGTTCCCTTTAAAATCTACAAGAAATGCTTTGCTGTTTCTTGCTTCCTTACTTGTTGGTTATCTTCTCCTATAGATTCACTATTTAACATCTCGGGCAAATCATCTGATACTTCTAACGAATGGTTTTCTCCCTCTTTTGGGCAATGGATTAGAAGTTATTGCTAACTCTGAATTCCTTCAGCATCTAACCTCGCACGATCTTCTTCCAAACATGCAATATGACTTCCGCTTCTCTAGGTCAACTAATGATGGATTCTCAGTAATTTCTTATATAGCTTTGAATAAGAATTGCTTTAGATATGTCGAAAATGTTTGGCAAAGGTGTTCTTCACAAGTTTAAATTTTTTTGCAAATATTTAAACTGATTCATTATTTCCTATTAAATTGCTAAATGAAAGTTGTCCTGAACAGCCATTCTTCTCGATCTTTTGGTATTAATTGTCCCCATCCACTACAGTTTTATCTCTGGTATTACTTATGTCTTAATTTTCATAAGTGACCTTATTTTAAACTTGGTATCTATGGTGATGACACTACTACTTACTCCTGTAAATGAAAAGTCTGATCACTTCTTTATCATGAAATAGGCAGCTGGTCTTAAAAATGACATAAATCTTTTGTTAAATGGAGCAACGTGTGGCTTTTTTATATTAGCACCGATAAAACGAAATTGCTCTCATTTAATCACCTGGGTGTACCGTTTTTACCTTCCATAAGAATGTCTGATACTAACTTCGATGAAAGTGACATATTCAACGTTCTCCGGTTAACGTTTTCCGATTAAATTAAACAGTAACATTGTACTGAATGAATTGTTATATCTGCTGTTAAGCAAACTGATTCACCATGTCGTGCTAGACAATTTTTTTGTCAGAATCTATTTTACACATTTATAAATCTACCATTCGTACATTTATTGAGTAATGCTGTCACAGCTGATCTGGTGATTCTGCTAGGCAGTTAGAGATTCCTGACAAAAACTAACATTACGAATCTACAATGTTATTGGTTTTAATGAAAAGGCATAATTAGGTTCTCAATCCGGACATACATTGACTTTCTCTTAATCAACATGCATCGTATATAATCTCAAGGGTTGTAAGGTTAAATATTTGATTTCTTTGTAAGTTAACGTTGAGGAATCTTATCATTTCATTAAAGAAGTTTACGTAAAACTTACCAGACATTTCCAAACATTTCTGATTTAGCTTATTTTCTGTCTATGAGAGAAAATCGAAGCATAAATTTGGTTTTCTTTCAATTTCAATTGAAGTCTGTCAAGTTAAAGCTTTAGCTGCAATTTCATTGATTGATTTGACAGAATTTTAGGTAGAGAAACTCTTCAACTCGTACGATTTTATCCATCAGGATGATACTCCGTCCCTTTGAGTACATTCTGATTTCGGATCTATTTTTAAAATGATATTATGTAATGTCTTCCGTGTAATACGTTTCTCTTAGTCGATTTTTCGTACAGCAAGCAGAATATTACGATCAAACAGAATTATTAATTAAAATTATATTTTTCGTAGACTATGTTTATTTCCGATTTTAATTCTTTTATTCTTACTTATTGCAGATTTTAGAAAAAAGCGACAGAACTCAAGAAAATATGGCTTTCTTAAGAACTGCATTTTATTTATCTCTCTTCTTGTCACGCGTTCTATGCGAGCAACCAATGAAAGTGCAAGTTGTAGAGGAAGACGAATGCATCGTTAATGTCTCGAAATATTCAATGAAACATTTCAATGAGAGCCTTAATAAAGGGAAGAAGGTTATATTCTTTCGAATTAAATACGACTCCAAACAAGCCGAGGAATTAACCAAATCAAAACCGGATAATCATTTTGCAAATCCGAATGAATTTATGTGGTTGTACGATGGAGAACATGGCTTACGGGTTTATATGGATACACCGTATGACTTTGATGTTTTTTCAGTTTACCTCTTAAAGGAATATACATCCACTTTAACAGTGAATATGAATGTGTCCAAATCCTGTGATGAAAGAAGTGTGTCAAGATTGCATTTTCTTCGACTTGTCTTTAGTCAATTGTTAAAAGTTGTTTTGACAGCAAAACTTCCAGACAAAAAGGATTCAGCTTACATCTGTTACGATATTAACAACAGAAAACACATGTCGAATTCTAGTTTCGCTGCTTATCAACGTTTGGGAATGAATCGAGAGATTCTCCTTCGATATTGTTGCCCAGTGAAAGGTTATAACCACATGAATTATAATAAGTCCATCGAGTTATGCAAAGGAGAAATTATTAACCCATCCATCGTGGTCGACATCCAGAATTATGCCGGTGCATTTTTATTTGCGATTTTCCCTATACTCTTGGGGTTTATTTCGGAAGCCAAACTCACTCGCCGTAGGAGACCATTCCATGAGATTCGTTCGTTAAGTACAAGTGATGAAAATATCGAACAATATCTTCCTCCATTTGGAACTGAATCGAATTGGCTAAATGAATATACGCCATATTTTAGTGCATTGATTTTCATCAAGAAATTGTTGCTCTTCGAGAAAAGGTCGGCTTTTGCGTCAAGAATCCGAAGGTCTTTGAGCGTTTTTGCATGTGTCTTTATTCTTTTGGCAGATGTGTTGTTCGAGAATGCTACAATCAAGGAAAATCTACAATCTTATCTCGAGAATAACGTCCCACTTGGTTACAGGTCACTTTTGTTTGGTTACAAAAAAAGCGCAGAAAACACTGACTACTTTCTCGGTGGACCTTATGTTTGGTTTTCAGCTTTTGCCATTTTGGGGTTGATTGTTATTAATATTCCAGATCGTTTCTGCCAGACCATAGCATATAGTATCCTACACCAAAGAAAAACATGTACATTCCTTGTTCAAGATATCGAACTATTGCAGCGTTTTGGAGGGTTAAATATCTTCAACTTGCAAGATTATGACTTACTCCACGCTCTTCTTAAATCAAGTCTGTTAACTGCTTTAAATCCGTCGTTTTGGTGTGCGATTATTAAACAGTGGTGTGACCGTTGTAAAAAAGTTTATAATACATTCACTAATTCCAATGCGATTTATCAATTGATAGGCGTTTTTGTCACTTGTTTCTGCATCTTCGTATCTTTTTGGCTTTGTATCTGCGAATTGTTGCTCTGTATCATCTATTATTGCTGCCCACAGCTTCTGGTTTGTAAAGCAATTCCACACAGTTACACCCTCTGTTATATTTACCCTCTCCTCCGGAACAAAAAGCTCAGAATTTTAGGAATTCTGCTTTTTCTATTGTCATTACCTGTCTATGTTTTCCTCTTTCTTTTTAATACTTATCTCTTTCTAACAACTTTTCAATTACTGAGTTCTTATCTTATTTATATTATAATCGCCCTGATTGCTAAGCCAGACGCCATTGCTTTCGTTCTTTTATTGTTAATGTTTGTACTTTTCTTGGTTTCTATTGCGAAATCGATTTCTGAAACTTATCTTTCCCTGCAGAAAATATCGGTTACTTTGGCGCAGAAAGTGTGCAAGGATTTTGTTTACATTCGTTTAGAAGAACGATTCATATATCGCGAATTGTTTGAAAGGATTGTTCAGATACACCATCCAATTAGGTATGAAATTGCTAAGGCTTTCATCAAATTAATTTTCGGTGTCTATATTTTGGCAAGTTGCGCATATTCTTTTCAAAGAATTACCCTAAATATGTCGGCGTATATCAAGATCGGTCTTTTAATATTCACGACCATGATTCCAAAAATCATGACCGTTTTGAAAGACACGGTTTTAGAGTCACGTTGGAAAGCTTTTCCAATTTTGGAAACAATTTATTCCTTTCAAAGAGAAACAAATTTCCCATATATGGCCGATGGCATTCAGTAAACTAAAATAAAAAAATGATTGACTAATCATTCATGGCTTACTTTTGACTTTTGCGATCGTTATTATAATTGTCTCTATCTTTCTCTCTCACCTCTCAATTCTCACCTCTTTCTTCCTCCTCGTTCACCGCATGATAACCGCACGGATAACCGCACGGAACCCTTTAAGACAGAGCAAATGCTTCAAAGACACTCCTACCAAACAAACGCTCATACATACTTACATACACACATACGTTCCTGCCTACATACACATAAACTTTTTCCAACAAGTCACTACTACGAACTCTTGATACCTGTAACGCATTCCTTGTTTCTCTTTTAACTTCTGCCAATTCATGTTATTCTTTTCATTAATAAATTTCTGTTGCAAAATGTATACTTTTATTCTTCCACCAATCTACACACTCCAATGTAAAACCTTCTGATGATTACGAATAAATCTGTAAATTGTAGGGAGTTCGGTTATGTTTGACACAAGGCCGAATCAATATACCTTAACCAGCTCCCCACTTCTTGCTAGGAAAAAAATTTAGCTATTATGTTATTCCTAAACAAAAATGTATTGCTGAATGAAAGGACATAAATTATGACTAAGTGTAACGATACCAAAAAATACCTATGGACGAAATCGTTATAAATTCTACTTTTGAAAACTGTGCCCTCAAAAAAAATCACCGTTACGTGAGAGTTCTTAAAAAAATGAAACAGTAAAATCACGACATGGCAGAATCCTAGGTAGCGTAATAACACGTTTACAAATAAATTATATATATATATATATATATATATATATATATATATACCTGTTTATATTTTCTGCCTACATTCACATAAACCCTTTCCAACTAGTTACTGTGACACCTCAAACCTGTTAGCTCGTTGCCCCTGGTCCTGAAACTGCTACTATGATGACCGGAACCTGAGTGGCTTGTTGCTGTCGAGACGGCACCAGTTATCACGATGCTTTCGGGCCGCTAGTCGTGATGATCTCGTCACAGCAGCTGGTTCTCAAGACGTCTATTACAACGACGAACTCTCTGCCCACGCTGTGTTCTTTTGATCTCGGAAAGTCAGGTTGAAAATTCTGGTAGCCCTCTCTCTACCATATCAAACCAGACCGGACATTTGTGGTGAAAACATAAATACGGCACCAAAAAAAAAAGAGTTATGAATAAGTTCGAAGACGCCTGGATGATTTACGAAAGAAAGCCTTTATATATAAAAAAATAATGAATTATAAAAGCAGAATATACAATCGCTGAATTTCAAAGTTTACAACGGAGAGGAGAATTCGTTTAAAAATAATCAGAGCTTTCAAATGTTTTAAATAAAAATAAGTATTTTCATAACAATACGAAGTTTCGCCAAAAATAATGAGAGCTATCAATTCTCCGGATAAAAACAAGTCTTTTCAGGGCTTTTATCTAAATCCACGTGGATGGGGGTCGTTTTGTCTCTACCGCTCTGACAGAATGCACACAATCTGATTTTTCTCACTGAGTCTCGACTTTTTATAGTTGTCCCCAATTCTTTTGTGGGATCTATGCGACTCAAAGTTTTGGCTAATGAGATTATTTTCCACCCACACGATTTAAGGGTAAATTATGGCTCAACGAATGAAATATCAACACCTCACATAACGTAATGTCTTTTTATCTTCTTCTCAATTATATCACCTATTTTCCTGACTTTAGAATCTGTTCTCAGGAAAAATTTTGAGGATTTAACCTTACCTGACCTCATCAAAATTTATGACAAGCCAACAATATTTCAGCCAAAGTTTACTTTTTTGATTTTACTAACGGGCAAATCTTCCGCTTTATATCACACAATGGCCGACGATATGATGACACCATTTGATCTGTGACCCTAAATCTGCGAAAGTGTTTTGATCAATTCAGTTTCCAGCAAGTTTCTAAGTTTTTTTTTTTAATTTTTGCAATATTTATTTTTCTCACAATTTCTTAGCTGCGTTCATATTGCGATCGATAATAAACAATTTTATCATCTATTGTCTTATTTTTCTCTCCACTCATATTGTAATCTGCAAAATTAACAATACCACTAGTAACAATTTCCCTCACTCCGTTGTATTAAACAAAAAAATATATACACGTGGAAATAGGGTTACTGCGAATTCTTGATATCTTTAACTCATTACTTGTTTCTCTTTCAAATCCTATCAATTCATGTTGTTCTTTTCATTAATAAATTTCTGTTCCAACATTCAAAAAGTATACTTTTATTCTTCCACAAATCTACACATTCCAATCTAAAACCTTCTGATGTTTACGAATAAATCTGTAAGTTCTAGGGAGTTCGGTTATGTTTGACACAAGGCCGAATCAAAAAACCTTAACCAGCTCCCCGCTTCTTCAGAATATGCTAGGAAGAAAAGTTAGCTATTATGTTATTTCCTCACAAAAATGTATTGCTGAATGAAAGGACATAAATTATGACTAAGTGTAAAGATACCATAAAATACCTTCTTCTTCTTCTTCTTCTTCTTCTTCTTCTTCTTCTATGTACCCTGTCCCTTCAGGACGTAGGCGATCATGGTTCTCCACGTCACCTTGTCCCTTGTAGCTCTTAATTATGTTTGCTCCTGTTACACCTCACAACCCCCGTTCCGTCAACCACCTGATCAGGTCCTCTGTCTTCCTCTGTCTCTTTTTCCTTCTATCTGGCCCGTCAGTATCAGGTTATCCAAGCTCACCTTCCTTATTGCATGTCCCAGGAACTTCAGTTGTCTCTTCCTAATGCTCAGTACTAATTTCCTTTTTGTTGTCATTCTTTTCAACATCTCATCGTTGCTTGCATGCTCAGTCCACGATATCCGCAGCATCCTTCTGTAGAACCACATTTCCACTGCTTCAACTTTTGTCCTCATTTTCGATGATATTGTCTATCATTCACTGCCGTATTGAGGAACTGACATCACATAGCAATCCAGCACTCTTTTCTTTGTTTCTAGTGAAACGTTCCTGTTTGTTAGCACTTTATTCAGCTTCTGGAACGCGTCCTTTGCCATGCCAATTCGCCTTCGGATCTCTGTGTCGCACTTTCCATTTCCTGTTACAACTCTTCCTAGGTATTTAAATTTTTGTACTTGCTTGATTCTGATATCCCCCACCTGTATTTGGCCTTTTGCTGATGACCATGCATTCGGTTTTCTTAAAGTTTATTTATAGTCCTTTTTTGTCACTCTCCACCGATACCTTCTGTAGGAGGTCATGTAATTTCCTTTCCGTGTCTGCATGTATCATCTGCATGCCTTATGTTGTTCAAGTTGTGGCCTCCGATAACAAATCCTGGCGTGTGATCTAGGGTCCTCAAAATAAAGTTAAACAGATCCGGTGAAAATATACATCCCTGTTTTACGCCTTTTTCTATCTTTGTAAATCTGCTGAAATCATTACCTGTCCGTATGCAGGCAGTTTGCTGCCAGTAGAGATTCTTGATTACTCTGATGTCTTTCCCAAAAATGTCGAGCATCTCCATCAGTTCTTTGTGTCGTATCTTGTCGAATGCCTTCACATGATCAATAAAACATAGGTACAAGTCTTTCTTCATTTGTATTGCCCTTTTGGAGAGCATCCTAATCATAAATATGGCGTTGCTTGTTCCAATGTCTTTGACGAACCCGCATTGTTCCTGTCCTATCTCGGATTTGATTCTACTTCTCGCACTATTCATCAGGATTCTGACAATCAGTTTTGTAATGTGAATCATTAAGTTATGTGTAGTTCGCATCCATTTGCACCTGGTTTCTTAGGCAGTGCTATAAATATCGACTTGCATAGGTTGTCTGGTATTATTCCACGATTATAAATTTCGTTTATTATTTCGGTAATCTTTTCTATGCCATATTCTTCCAGGGCTATCAGCAGCTCTATTACGACGCCGTATGGACCAGCTGCTTTGTTTCTGTTCAGTTTGGCCATTGCACCTTCCACTTGGGATTTTAATATTTCCGGTCCATCCTCCTCCTTGTGTATTCTCGGTTGTTCTCTCCTGTCACAGAAAAGATCCTTTATATAATCTTCCCATCGCTGGAGTATTTCCTCTTTCTCCAATATGATTGTTCCATCCTTGGATTTTATGCATCCTGTTGAGAAGCAGGTACTTTTGTCCTGTCATTTCTCTTATCTCATTATGCATCTCTGCTTTATTGGTGCAACTCAGTCTCTCTACTTCTGCGCATTTGTTGTTGAGCCATTCCTATTTAGCCTGTCCGCATTTATTCCTTATCTCCCTGTGTAGTCTCTTGTACTCTCCTCCATGTCTTGGCGTTATTTTTGTTTACTTTGCATCATGTGGAGAATCTCTTCAGTCATCTACTCGTTTTTGTTTTCTTCTGCGTCTGATTTCCTTTAGGGCAATGTTGTTCGCTGAGGCCAACATCGCTTACTTTAGTGAGTGCCATTTTGAGTGTCCTTTTCCAATTTGTTCTTCATATTTCTTTCTCGGGCTGTTAGTGTATTCTTTCTGCAAGGTGAAGTCATTCACAAGCGTGTTGTATTGCAGCCTTGATGATGTGCTGGGCTTTTTCATTCTCCGGAGTTTTATCCTTAGTTTGCAGATGGCTTCCGCTTTCGGCACCTGGATATGTTTTGCATTGAACCACTGCGTTCCTGAAATACCTGTTAGGGCCATACAACCATGGACGAAAACGTTATAACTTCTACTTTTGAAAACTGTTCGTTCAAAAAAATCACCGTTACGCGAGCGTTCTTAAAAAATAGAAACAGTAAAATCAGTTATCACAAATTGTCTGAAGACACCACATGGTAGAATCCTAGGTCGCGTAATAACACGTTTACAAATAAATTATATATATATATATATACCTGTTTATATTTCTGTGGTTAATTATTGCAATTATTTTGACTATTTCTCTAGTTCCGTCTATTGTTCCCATGATTGCTGTTTCATTCATGAAGTTTCGATTGTTGTACAATCAGGCCTTCGTCAGGTGAATTTCGGATTCAACCCTCTATTTCGTCCACCGAGGTAGATTGCTCTGAATACACGTATCATGTCACTTCCAGTATCAGATATATCCATTTAAGTAAACTGTCGACGTTTTGTAGCCAGGGATCTAGGCCACAAAAAAAAACCACGAGTAAAGCAGAGAAATAAATACAAGAACTAGTATTACGGAGCAATAAAAAAAACAATAGCAACAACAAAATTGTAATTTGAGCTCTGCTAAAATATCGTTACTGAAATGATAAGTCCTAAAAATTCATACACCGATGTTCCCAAACCACATAGCCCAGTGAACAGAAGCATTAGTTCACTCCTATAATTTGACTCAAAGTGTCGTGAATTCAACTCTTTTGTTACGAGGTGAACACAATTTCGAAAATTGATTTAAAAGAAGATAACTGATACTAGGATATTTGAAAGAGGTATGACTCGTAGAACGAGAAGTTGTTTCTGAGAAATCTACATCTGTTTGGATTGTTTATGTTGATATCGATCATATATATTTTTAAAATCACAATTTATTTTTTATGTAATTTTTGGGATTATGAACTTGTTGTTTCTGTAAAATACGATGTTCTTTTGTATGAATAGCCCTAGTTTTTGCAAGGTATATATTTTTATCAATTACCATGATTTTTTCGTTATAGCTTCCCATGGTTATATTAATATTTTCCCTGTTCACTTTTTTAAATTTGTTGTTTTTTTTTGTTTTTTTCAAATTCAGATTTTGAAAATACGTCCCCTCTCGTCAGAACTGTAAACGAGGAAACAAATTATGAAAGAAAGTCTGTTGCGGATGACGTGAATGAATAGACAGGGTAAAATAAAAGTTATCACATCTAAATATGTTAGAGCCATAGCAAAGCAAGCCCAAGCAAACAATCTCTCTGTTTAGAGACCCGTATGTATGTCGAATGGTATCACCAGACAAAATATTTTTGTTAAGTATTTTAGCAGGTACATGCTGTTTAATCCTGACATCTAAACGCTGGGTCATTCTACCTATATAGTCGAGTCCCCAACTACATGTAAAATAATAAATAACAAAATTAACATGGGTAAAACGTCTTTACGTGCAGAATGAAAGGACCCAATCTGCTTCGTCAAATTCCCTGTCCGGAACGAAATTCATTTACCTACAAATCTTTCTTAGCAAACAGGGCTAGAAATGCTTCTGTTTTATTGGATGGGATGTTTTATTCGCCCCCATATGGCCATTGTCATCATGGTATTGAACTAGTAGACTTTTTTGCAAGATAAGACAAAACATACAGCATAATAGAGGTTCATCGTCACAAGTCATAAACTATATCATAACTTACGATGAACATTTTCTGTTCTGCTTTGGTAGCCCTACCATTTTTAATCAACTCTTCAGGTATAGAATTTATTTTTCAACTCTTGATCTCCAATTATAGTTTATCCCCTGCAATGTGGGACGTTCATCGCACTAATTAAGTAATTCCTATAACTTCTGGAGAATCAATATTGTCCTTAAT
This sequence comes from Ascarosepion bandense, assembly GCA_037127315.1. Taxonomy (NCBI): domain Eukaryota; kingdom Metazoa; phylum Mollusca; class Cephalopoda; order Sepiida; family Sepiidae; genus Ascarosepion; species Ascarosepion bandense. Next base: position 811,025 of record JBBBDQ010001946.1, read on the forward strand.
TGCATCAGAGAGACGCGACAAAAGATTTGCGCAAACATCATCTTTACCTAGATGCTATATGCCGCAATTTTAGCCAGCCATGCTCAGAACCGAAGTCTGTATATTTTTATTTTGTACGGGTGAATTGAGTGAAAACTCTAGTGGTCTATAGTCTGTGTAGATCGTGAATGCTGCACTATGCAGATAGGGTTTCAGTTTTTGAAGGGCGTAGTATCGCATGGATATGCGTTGAGGTGCTGTGGATATCGGCTCGGAACGAGAAATCGGGGAGCCGAGTTCGAATTCCAGTTGAATTCATTGGATTCACTTACGCGCAAATACCCATGGGAAAGGTATTAATCCATCTCTTCCCTCCAGTTATGGGTTAAATAACAGGACAGATTGGGTTCTATAGCCTTGGTTGGCAACCAGTCTACCGCAGAAAGCAATGGCAACCTACTGCGGAATAATCTTCTGTCCAGTCAGTCATGTTTCTTTCGAGACATGATCGCCCAAGCGTGTTTCACGTATGGCACTTAACTGACTAGTTTATCGCATAAGCATCCTTCTCTATAGTCGACCATCTTGTTTGCGTGTTTTTCTACCTCTTTCTTTTTTTTAACATGAACCAATTAAGACAAACATGCGCCAATTGAGTAATCAATTGTTAGTGTATAGTTTATAGTTCTTATTTGGGTCAGATTAGGCTTGTATAACTATGTCCGCGAGCTTCGTTTTTATACTATTAAGAACGGCCTGGCAAGCGTCGTTCCATCGAAAACATGCATACATTCTTTTTAGATTAATCAGCGGCTCGGCAGTATAAGAAAAAAATCTCTTGAAGCAGCGATAGTCTGAGGTTATGTGTAGCGGAACTGAAAGGCAGCAGTCTGTGGGTTCTGCTGAACCGACTGCAATCCTCCGTTCAAAGAGGTAATGAGTGGCATGTGTGATATGAAAGCAGGATAGCAGACGCTTACGCAAATATAGCAACCGTCCCTGGCTAGATGAAATGCTGGTCAAACAAGGAAAAAAAAGGTTAACTGATTGAAAATGGCCTACCTTCGAATCCGAAACGAGCGCGAATGTGTGCAGAGTGCCGGAAGTAAACAATAAGAGCACAAGCATCCTTGGTGGGTGTAATTTATAAGTAACATATGCAATCTCGGCAGGTGGATGATTCGAATTTGTTGAGTGCGTCGGCGCGGAGACTAAGAGAGACTATTGGAATCTATTTCCCTCCATCAACAAGATCATGCCAGTAAAAGCCCACAATACCTAACAGTGATTGGAGTCGAAACTGATTTTAGCCTCGACTTTATCGAAATGTGGCTGTATTCATTCTTCACTAATTTTGAAGGCCAGCTATTGAGTCTCTCTTTTAAAGAACTCACACTTAGCTGGTTTCAACATGAGATTGGGCTTGCATAAACTACGCAAGATTGTGTCAAAAATGCTTCAAGTTGTATTCTACCGTATTCGAAAATCACAAAATTTCATTTAGGTATGCCAGAGCAAAATCTCTCTGGTCCCGTAGAACAACTGACATCAATTCCTTGAATAAGCCGGGGGTGGGCGTTTGTGAACCAAAATGACTTGGCATTAAAATGAAACAAATCTCTATGTTAAGTGAATACACTTTTCACGTTGTCGTCGTCATGGAGTTTCACTTACCAGTACTCCGATTTCAAATCAAGCATTAAAAAATACATTGCCGACCCGAGGGATGCCAGTATATCCTCAATAGCTGGAAGAAATCAGGCATATTTCTTGGTAATTTTGTTGAATGCCCTAAAGTCGACACAAAATCTATTACTTTTATTCTTACTCTCCACTAAAACTATTGAAAAATCTCACGGGCTATTAAACTTTTCAAATACGCCTGCTTTGGTCATTTTGTAGACTGCTGGATCAACTATATTCCTTTTTACGGCCGGTCGCTTTCTTATGGGCTCATGCATCCCACTATCAATACGCACCTCCCCACTATCAGTCCTGCCCAGATGTTTGCCATGTTTTTGCCACCACCTTTTCTAAACTTAGTTTGTCCTATATAAGTGTACGGGTGCTGTGCTTTTAATATCATTTTTTGTGCTAACCTAATAATAGAGGAAACATAGACATCTTCCTTTAATGCTACGTATTCCTTCAAAATTCTCAAGGACCATAAATCAAAATATATACTAACACTTTTTTTGCATTAGCCAATCACGGCCAAGTATGACGTTTCTCTTAAGATTCTTCACAACGAAGAAATCATGGCGGAGACTGATTTCCTATTTAAACTTAAAGGCGACAAAGTCTTCAATGTGTAATGCTGACTCGTTAGCAGTTCGTAATTTAAAATCCTGTTTTTGCAATTCAACTCCCAGTCAAAACTTTTTAAAAACCCCTACAGCTGATGACCGATACATCTGACCCCGTATCTACCAATGCTCGATAATTTCTATCATTTATCCTTATAGAGAATGAGTTTGGCGCTCCCATATTACCAGCTACGTGCGTTGTCATTATCTTGTTCCGCTCGTTGGGTGTCTCACGAACGAACCTCTGTCGTTTCCAGGGGCTCGTCATTTACAAAACCTCTCCATATGGCCTTCTTCGCCACAATTCTAACATGTAATAACGCGCTCGCCCCTTTCCCGCTCCCGAATTTTATATTTTGCCCCCTTATTATGTCCTTTTTTACCGAATCGATAGGGCTTAGGCATCTTCTAAGATTTGTGGCCCGTCTTCCATTACTGACATCTTTATACCCTGTTTCCTGAACCCTTCTATAAATTTTCAATGACTTCATTCTATCCGTCAATCCCACGTATATGCTCACTGCCAGGCGTACTTCTCTCTGCGGGTAGTCCTGTATTCCTTCTACCCTGCTTTGTAGGTTATCAAACACCAACCTGTATATATATTGTTTTACGTTTCCTCTAGTTGTAAAGAGGGCCAGCTGATATTTGTCTTACTCTGCCACGTGCACAACGCTGAAAACTCTATGCTTGTCCACCAAACAAATCATATATGCACCATTTCTCTTACGTACTAATGTCTGTATGCTTTTGAAAAAAAGTGTCACCAATTTAATGTGTTCGTCACCGAACGAGTCACATTTCTCAACACCAAAGTTAGTATCAAAACGAAATCAGAAAAATATGTGTTCGTTCTTAATATTTTGGGGGCTTTTCTTTGTTGATTTTTTAAAAGACTAGTAACTATCTTTCTTCTTTCTTTTATGTGCCATGTCCTTTCAGGACGTAGGCAATCATGGCTTTCTATACCTCACTGTCTCTGGTGGCTCTGAGCACGCTTTCTCCTGTTGCACCATACAACCATCGTTCCATCATCCACCAGATCAAGTCCTTCAAATATGTTATCCGCTGCTTTTCTCTGTCTCTTTTTCCCTCTATCTGCCCTGTTAGCATCAGGTTCTCCAAGCCCTCTTTCCTCATTGCATGTCCCAAGAACTTTAGTTGTCTCTTCCTGATGCTCAGTATTAATTTCCTTTTAGTCTCCATCCTTTCCGAAACCTAGTCATTGCTCACATGCTCGGTCCATGATATCCGCAGCATCCTTCTGTAGAACCACATTTCAATTGCTTCAAGTTTTTACTTCATCTTCGAAAATATTGTCCAACATTCACTGCCATATTGAAGAACCGACATCACATCGCAATCCAGTACTCTCCTCTTTGTTTCTAATGAAATTTCCGGTTTCTTAATACTTTACTCAACTTTTGGAATGCTTTTTTTTTTTTTTTTGCCATGCCAATTCGCCTTCGAAGCTCAGTGTCGCACTTTCCGTCTTCTGTTAGAACACTTCCTAAGTATTTAAATTTCTGTATCTGCTTGATTTTAGAGTCCCTCACCTGTAATTATCATTTAGGGCTGCCCAAAATGTAGGGCTAGCAACTATAATAATAAGAAAAGCAGAGTAGACACGCATGTATCTGTTAACAATATCCTTACCGGCCATCGCTTTTCAAGCAGGTTATCTCTTGTGTGTGTGATTTTTTGTCTTTTTTTTTGTTTTGTTTTGTTTTTTTTTTAATTTCTTTTGCACTCTACTGATATCATCCCTAGCTGGATATATCTATCAGCCAACCTTGTCTTTTTTAATCTCACTCACGGTGCGGGATATATCTATCAGCCAACCTTGTCTTTTTTAATCTCACTCACGGTGCGGGATATATCTATCAGCCAACTTTGTCTTTTTTTACCTCACTCACGGTCAGATTTATATGTCACTTAGCTCTACCGTTCAAGGTAACAACTTACAATTTAATGCATATACAGTCAAACCATTCACATAACGGTGGACAAAAACATTTGCATATTCACCTAAACCCTCTGTGCTTATACTCGACTCTGTGTGAGTGTGTGTGCTTGTGTCCCTTTTGAGGGGAAGAGATACTTCGCCTCATATATTGCTTGCCTGTCCATACTCAGGTAGACTAAAACAGGAAATTCTCAAATTACAATTTGACCTGGGCTCACGCAATCATCATCACATAACTGCAAGTTATGTCTTCTACACAGACGCAATGACTTTGTTTATTTTTCCCGACAGAAGCACATGTACTCCACTAATTCCACCCAACTTTAGAGCATTTTCTTCTCATTTAAATCAATAAAAAATTAACTAAAAACAAGACGACAATTTTATGTCAACGACGCTTTTGCACTAATAAAATCAATTCATTTACTTTCTCTACAAAAGTCAATTTAATTTTTCTCGCTCGATTGAATTTTAAAGAATTTTCTTCTTATCTTTAAAGTCAATAAAACGATAATACCAGCCAGATGGATATAGGGATACATGAAAATAGTCCAAGTAGAATATTACATAATAGAAAAGAATTCCTTCTGATCTCCTATATATCATGTCAATATTAGCAAATATGAGCTACAGCATAAAATCAAAGCAGGCCAATGAGAATATTCCGAAAAGAGAAGAGTTCCTTCTGGTCTCCTCGATTAAATGTCAGTATTAGTAAATATGGACTCGAGCATAAAATGAATATAGGCCGATGAGAATATTAAGAAGAGGAAATAGTTCTTTTGATCTCCTCGATTTATATCAATATTAGCAAATATGGATTACAGAATAAAATTACAACAGGCCAATGAGAATATTAAGGAAAGCAAAGAGTTCCTTTTGATCACCTAATGTCAATATTATGAAATATAGGATACAGCATAAAATTAATATCGGCCGATGTGATTATTAAGAAGAGGAAATAGTTCTTTTGATCTCCTCGATTTATATCAATATTAGCAAATATGGATTACAGAATAAAATTACAACAGGCCAATGAGAATATTAAGGAAAGCAAAGAGTTCCTTTTGATCACCTAATGTCAATATTATGAAATATAGGATACAGCATAAAATGAATATAGGCCGATGAGAATATTAAGAAGAGGAAATAGTTCTTTTGGTCTCCTCGATTTATATCAATATTAGCAAATATGGATTACAGAATAAAATTACAACAGGCCAATGAGAATATTAAGGAAAGCAAAGAGTTCCTTTTGATCACCTAATGTCAATATTATGAAATATAGGATACAGCATAAAATGAATATAGGCCGATGAGAATATTAAGAAGAGGAAATAGTTATTTTGGTCTCCTCGATTTATATCAATATTAGCAAATATGGATTACAGAATAAAATTACAACAGGCCAATGAGAATATTAAGGAAAGCAAAGAGTTCCTTTTGATCACCTAATGTCAATATTATGAAATATAGGATACAGCATAAAATGAATATAGGCCGATGAGAATATTAAGAAGAGGAAATAGTTCTTTTGGTCTCCTCGATTTATATCAATATTAGCAAATATGGATTACAGAATAAAATTACAATAGGCCAATGAGAATATTAAGGAAAGCAAAGAGTTCCTTTTGATCACCTAATGTCAATATTATGAAATATTGGATACAGCATAAAATTAATATCGGCCGATGAGAATATTAAGAAAAGCAAAGGTATTTTTTGATCTCCTCGATTTAATGTCAATATTAATAAATATGAACTACATCATAAAATTAAAATAGGCCAATAGGTTATTAAAAAAAGAAAAGTTCCTTTTGATTTCCTTGATTTAATCTCAATATTAGTAAATATGGGCTGCAGCATAAAATTAAACAGTTCATCTTTAATAATATTGACATGAAATTGAGGAGATCAAAAAATACTTTTTTCTTTTCTTTAGAATTCTCATTGGCCTATTTTAATTTTATGTTGTAGACCATATTACTAATATTGACAATAGTTTGAGGAGATCAAAAGTGATTCTTTTCATTTCTTAATATTTACATTGGCCTATTTTATTTTTATGCTATAGCCCATATTTACTAATATTGATATTAAATCGAGGAGATCAAAAAGAATTCTTTGCTTTTCTTAATGTTTTCCTTAGCCTATTTTAATTTTATGCTGCATTCCACATTTGCTAATACTGACATTAAATCAAGGAGTTCAAATAGAAAACTTTTATTTTCTTAATATTCTCCGTTGACTATTTCAATATTATGCTGTAGATTATATTTACTAATACTGACATTAAATTGAGGAGATTGAAATAACTCTTTCCTTTTCTTAATATTCTCATTGGCCTATTTCATTTTATGTTGTTGTCCATATGTGCTAATACTGACATTAAATCGAGGAGAAGAAAAAAACTTTTTTCTTTTCTTAATATTCTCACTGGCCTATTTAATTTCATGCTGTAGTTCTTATTTACTCATATTAACATTAATCGAGGAGATCTAAAGTAACTCTTTTATTTTCTTAATTATTTTCATTGTTTTTTTTAAATTTTATGCTGTAGCCCATACTTACCGCTATTGAGATTAAATTTTAGAATATATATAAATTTAGAGCGATTATAATGGCCGGAAAGAAAACGTACCCCACGTTTGCGTGATCAGACGCGAGTCATACGCCTAGCCGACATGAGAATATTAGGAAAAGAAAAGTGTTGCTTTGATCGCCTTGATTAATGTCAATATTAGTAAATATGGGATAATTCATAAGATTAAAATAGGCCAATGAGAATATTAGGAAAAGAAAAGAGTTCCATTTGATCGCTTCAATTTAATGTCAACATAAGTAAATATGGACTACAACATAAGATTAAAATAGGCCAATGCGTATATTAAGAAACTAAGTGAGTTCCTTTGATATCCATGATTTCATGTCAATATTAGTAAATATGGGCTTCAGCATAAATTTAAAACAGGCTAAATAGTATATTTAAGAAAACAGTTCTTATTTATCTCCTCGGTTTAATATCAACATAATAAATATTGACTACAGCATAACATTAAAACAGAACAAAGAGAATGTAAAAAAAAAATATTTTACATCAGTATTAGTAAATATGGACTACAGCATAAAATTATTAAGAAAAGAAAATAGTTACTTCTGGTCTCCTCGATATAATGTCAGTAATTTAAAGTATGGGCTAGAGCCTGACATTGAAATAGGCCAATGAGAATGTTAAGAAAAGAAATGAGTTCCTTTTTGTCTCCTCGATATAATGTCAACATTGGTAAATATGGGCTACAGCATAAAATTAAAACAGGCAAAAGAGAATGTTAGAAAAAATATATATTTCATCTCCTCTATTTAATATCAATATTAGTAAATATGGGATAAAGCATAAAATTAAAATAGGCCAATGAGAATATTAAGAGTAGCAAAGAGTTGCTTTGATCTTCTCGATTTAATGTCACTATTAGTAAATATTGGCTACAGCATTAAATTTAAAAAGGCCAATAAGAAATGTTAAGAAAAGAAAAGTGTCCCTTCTGATCTGCTCGATCTAATGTCAATTAGCAAATATGGACTACAGCATAATTTAAAATAGGCCAATGATAATATTAAGAAAAGAAAAAGTTCCTATTGATTTATTCGATTTAATGTCAATACTAGTAAATATAGACTACAACATGAAATTAAAATAGGCCAATTAGAATATTAAGAGAAGACAAATGTTCATTTGATCTCTTCGATTTAATGTTCATATTAGCAAATATGGATTTCAACATAAAATTAAATAGTCCAATGAAAATATTAAGAAAAGAAAAGAATTCTTTTTGATCTCCTCGATTTAATATAAATATTTCTAAATATGTTCTAGGGCATAATTTCAAAATAGGCCAATGAGAATATTATGAAGAGAAAATAATCCGTTAATCTCAATTTAATGTCAATATTAGTAAATATGGGATACAGTATAAAATTAAAATAGGCCAATTAGAATATTAAAAAGAGAATAGTTACTCTGATCTCTCCGATTTAATGTCAATATTAGCAAATATGAGCTACAGTATAAACTCAAAATAGTCTAATGGGAATATTAAGAAAAGAAAAGTGTTCCTTTGTTCTCTTTGATTTCATGTCAATATGAACTACAGCATAAAATATATAGGCCCATGAGAATACGAATAAAAAAAAGTTCCTTTTGATCTTCTCAGTTTAATATTAATATTAATAAATATGGACTACAGCATAAAATATATAGACCCATGAGAATATGAATAAAAGAAAAAAGTTCCTTTTGATATACTCTGTTTAATGGCAATATTAGTAAATATTAGCTACAGCAAAAAATTAAAATCGGGTAATGAGAATATTAAGAAAAACAATGGAGTTAATTTTAAAGTACTCGATTTAATATCAGTATTAGCAAATATGGACTACAATATGAAAATAAATAGGCTAAAGGGAATATTAAAAAAAGAAAAGAATCCCTTTTGATCTCGATATGACAATATTTGTAAAATGGGCTACAGCATAAAATTAAAATGGCCAAATAAAAATATTATGAAAAGATAGCATCCCTTTTGATCTCCTCAATTTAATGTCAATATTATAAATATGGGATACAGCATAAAATTAAAATAGGCCAATGAGAATAGTAAAGAAAAGAAAAGAATCCCTTTTGATCTCGATATGACAATATTTGTAAAATGGGCTACAGCATAAAATTAAAATGGCCAAATAAAAATATTATGAAAAGATAGCATCCCTTTTGATCTCCTCAATTTAATGTCAATATTATAAATATGGGATACAGCATAAAATTAAAATAGGCCAACGAGAATAGTAAAGAAAAGAAAAGAGTTCCTTTTGATCTCCTCAATTTAATTTCAGTATTAATAAATATGTGCTACAGCAAAAGATTAAACTTAGGCCAATGAGAATATTAAGAAAGGAAAAAGTTCCTTTTGACCTACTCAATTTAATGTCAATACTAGCAAATATAGTCTGCAATATCAAATTAAAATAGACCAATGAGAATATTAAGAAAAGAAAAAAGTTTTTTTTGATTTCCTCAATTTAATATCAATATTAGTAAATATGGGATACAGCATAAAGTTAAAATAAGCCAATGAGAATATTACAAACGAAAAAAGTTCTTTCTGATCTCCTCGATTTAATGTTAGTATTAGTAAATTTAATCTACATCATAAATTTAAAACAGGTTAATGTGATTAGTTAAGAAAAGAATATACTTTCTTTTGATCTCCTTGTTTTAATGTCAATATTAGCAATTATGGACTACAGCATAATTTAAAATAGGCCAATGAGAATATTAAGAACAAAAAAGAGTTCCTTTTGATCTCCTCAATTTAATGTCGGTATTAATAAATATGGGCTACAGCTTAAAATTGCATTTGACAAATATAAATACTTAAGAAAAGAAAAGATTTCCATTTGATTTCCTCGTGTATCCCTATTTCCACCGTAAATATACTTTTTGGTTTAATACAGCGGAGCGAGGGAAATTATTATTAGTTTATTGTTAGTTATTCTTTAATGTAATTCGCGATATGAGTTCTTTTTAGAAAATATATATTTAATACTTATGTACTTTTAAAATCTGAAAAATAATTAAATTATCTGGAAATTGGAGAAAAAGAACAGAAAATTATATTTTTCCCATTGTATTCAGAAGGAAATTTTTGGGCCAGTGGAAGTTAGAATTGGCGATAGTCACAAGTTGTCAGGACATTTGATTGGGTTAAGTTAATGTCAGATCCTTGCTTCCCACTTTTGCTGGGAAAAGATTTGAAAGTTTGAAAACATAAAATGATGTAATTAAGTAGAAGAGGACGAAAAGGAAATTGCGTCATATGAGATGGTGATATTTCATTCGTTAAACTATAACTCCACCTTGAATTGTTTAGGTGGAAAATAATCACATTGGTCCCAGTTTTGATTGCATAGATACCTGATTCATTCCCCAAGAGAATTGGGGAAAACTATAAAAATAGGAGACCCCAGTAAGAAAAATCAGTAGAGTTTGAGTAGTTTTTGAAATTAAAGTCGAGATGTAACGACTGTGGGAAAAAGTGTTCCCAACTAGGAGCTGCTGGTCGCCTTCCATAGAGATTCTGTTCGAAGATGTAAAGAAAGGCAGAAAGATCTGCCGCCGATCAACTTTTAAATCAAATTTTAACTCTTTTGAGTTAAAATCGAATAATACGCCTACGATAGAGTCCTAGCTAAAGATGTATAAAAACAATGAATCGAGAAAAAGTTAAATTAGCTGAGCGAAGGAGACAAGTCGAATCTACTATTATCGCCACGTCGCTCCCCTTCGGCTATTTCCGTAAAGCTTCGGTAAAAAGCTGCGAAAAAACTTGTTTTTATTTGGAAAATTGAAATCTCTGATTATTCTTAACGAAAACTTCGCCCCGTTATGAAAAGACTTTTTTTTTCATTTGGAAAATCGAAAGGTCTGATTATTCTTGACGAATCCTTCTCTCCGTTGTAAATTTTGAAATTCTGTTTTTATTATTAACTAGCATCATAACCCGGCGTTGCCCGCGCAACTCAGAACGTTTTTTTTTTACTTTAGATGAATCATGCAGCGTGTTGTGATTTCCGAGCGCTTTAAAACTCAGTTATATATATAAAAAAAATAATTACATAAAAAATTGTTGTTTAAAAATTGTTCAAAAACGCCATTAAAAAAATCTATTTTTTTTTTGTTTTGCGTAAACGTGAGTTGATGTTTTCTGTGACATTGTAAACAACATTGCGTTTGTTTTTGTTTCAAAATTACGGGTAAAAATATTTACATTTTTTTGTTGACTAAATGTATTTCAGAAATTTTCGATGAATATTTAAAATGTAGACTTTTAATTTTAGAGGAAAAAGTTAGATTAATGCCACACGAATTACAGACAGTTGATTTCCTGCTTGAAATATTAAGCGAAAAAGATTCTTTTTTTTATTTAATTGTTTGAAGTATGAAATATTAAATCTGAAAAAAACAACTTAACCAATTAAATTGCTTCAAAATTACGGGAGAAAATATTTACATTTTCTTTACTAAATGAATTTCAGAAATTTTCGAAAAAAATTAAACATTTAATTTTAAAGGAAAAAGTTACATTAATGCCACACGAATTATAGACAGTTGATTTCCCGCATGAAATATTTAGCAAAAAAGCTTTATTTTTTTTCCTGAAGTATGAAATATTAAATTTGAAAAAAAAGACTTAAATAATTTAATTGTTTCAAAATTACGGGAGAAAATATTAACATTTTTTGTTGATTAAGTAAATTTCAGAAATTTTCGAAGAATATTTTTAAATGTAGACATTTAATTTTAAAGGAAAAGGTTACATTAATGCCACACGAATTATAGACAATTGATTTCGTGCATGAAATATTTAGCAAAAAAAATGCTTTTTTTTTTAGGTATGAAATATTAAATCTGAAAAAAAAAAGACTTAAATAATTAAATTAACCATTGGCACTTTTTTTAAAATATTTTTTTTTGTTTAATAAACACTTTTTTTTTTAATATTTTTTTTTTGTTTCAAAATTACCGGGAAAAATATTCACATTTTTTGGTTGACCAAATGAATTTTTAAAACGTCGGAATAAAAATTAAATATAAAAGCTCATTTTTTTAGTCGCGTTTGACACGTGTGATTTGATTTCTGTGACGTAACCCAGCAACAATCTTAGATCTTAGATGTTTTACGGAATAAATGTAAACAATCGGCTCCATTGGCAAAAAAAATGCGAAAGGTAAAAATTGCTGAACTTAAACAGAAAATGTATGTCTCGACCTGGCTTCCCTGTAGATATGTGTTTCTAGAAAGTTTGAATAGCGTAGCTTTTTTTCGGGCATAGATTACAGTCACACAGGAACTCACAGATTGCCTTTTATATATATATATATATATATATATATATATATATTATTTTTTTTTTTTTTTTTTTATATATAAACTTTTTTCGTAACTCATCCAGGCATCTTCCAACTTATTCATTTATTTCTTTTTGGTGCCGTATTTTTTTTTTTTTTTCAACACAAGTATACACGTGAGTCCGGTCTGGTTTGAGGTGGTAGAGAGACGGCTACCGGGTTTTCGACGTGTCTTTCCTACGATCAAAGAACAAAACGTGGGCAGGGGAGTTCACCGTTGTAATAGACGTCTTCAGGACCAACTGCTGTGACGAGGCCATCATCCCGATTAGCGACCTGAGAGCGTCGTCATAATTGGTGCCGTTTTGAGAGCATTAACCCACTCAGGTTCCAGTCATCATGAATAAAACAGGTTCCGGACCAGGAGCAGCAAGCCAGCTGGGGGCAAAAAGTGTCACACACGATTTAATGTCAATATTAGTAAATATGGACTACAGTATAAAATTAAAATAGAATAATGAGAATATTAAGAAAAGCAAAGAGTTCTTTTGATCTCGATTTAATGTCAATATTAGTAAATTATTGGCTACAGCATAAAATTAAAATAAGCCCATGAGAATATTAAGAAAAGAAAAGAGTCCCTTCTGATCTCTTCGATTAAATGTCAGTATTAGCAAATAAAGGCTACAACATAAATTTAAAACAGGCTAATGAGTATAGTTTAGAAAAGAAAACAGTTTCTTTTGATCTCCTCGATTTAATATCAATTTTAGCAAATATGAATTACAGCATAATTGAAAATAGGCCCATGACAATATTAAGAAAAGAAAAAGTTCCTATTGATTTATTCGATTTAATGTCAATACTAGTAAATATAGACTACAACATAAAATTAAAATAGGCCAATTAGAATATTAAGAGAAAAAAAAGTACATTTTGATCTCTTCGATTTAATGTCAATATTAGCAAATATGGACTACAGTATAAAAATAAAATAGACCAATGAGAATATGAAGAAAAGAACAGAATTAATTCTGATTTCCATGATTTAATGTCAATATTAGTAAGCATAAAATTAAATATACCAATGTAATATGTTTCTGTGACTCACAGAAGTATCACTTCGGTCTAAGGCTACTGGCATCCATGTTATGTAAACAGTGACAAACAAAAGTGCGTTTACATTAAGGGATTGCTATGTATTTTGGTCCGACAGAAATATTTAGTTTCGGAAAGAATGACAAACAATGTGTGTTTGCGTCGGGGCAGCAATTTTAAAGCCCAGAAACTATAAACACTGGCAGACGGAATTTGATGACATCACAGGTAGTCGGTCCAAATGCAAAAATGTTTAATAGATATGCCAATCCAAAGGTGACGCAATTAAGCAAAATTCGGGTAATTTCAGCGTATTTAAGAGCGCGTTTTTATTTTCCGGTCATATACAAAACAGAGACGAGAAGAAGGAGAAAACAGACAAAGAGACGACAACTCCCGACAATTAACTCGCAAGTGCGTGATTCTCTCTGACTACTAAACTGCACACAACTGACTGAAGATGTCAAGAAGATTGTCATCTTTGGAGAACTAGGTGTCGCAATATAATTCACGTAAACGATATCCTCGCACTAATATCGGCATTAGTAGATACATAATACAATCCACACCTTTAAAGACTAAAGGGAATAAAACAGTAACGCAAAATGTCACCGTTTTGAACTCACACTAACATCAGCAATATTAGATATGTGATACAATAAAACATTAAATACATTAAATTGAATACAACAGTAACGCAAAGTGTCATAGTCTTGACCTCTCACTGGTAATACCAATAATAGGTAAGTGATACAACGTAACCTTCAAAACTCTGAAGGGAATACAACAGTAACGCAAAGTGTCATAGTCTTGACTTCTCACTGGTAATACCAATAATAGGTACGTGATACAATGTAACCTTCAAGACTCTGAAAGGAATACAACAGTAACGCAAAGTGTCATAGTCTTGACCTCTCACTGGTAATACCAATAATAGGTAAGGATACAATGTAACCTTCAAGACTCTGAAAGGAATACAACAGTAACGCAAGTTATAGTCTTGACCTCTCCACTGGTAATACCAATAATAGGTAAGTGATACAACGTAACCTTCAAAACTTGAAGGGAATAAGAAGCATAACCGCAAAGTGTCATAATTTACCTCTCATCATAATACCAATACCAGGTGTTGATACAATTTAACCTTCCAAGGACTTGGAAAGGAATCTGGGCCAGTAACGCAAAGTGTCATAGTCTTGACCTCTCACTGGTAATACCAATAATAGGCATGATACAATGTAACCTTCAAGACTCTGAAAGGAATACAACAGTAACGCAAAGTGTCATAGTCTTGACCTCTCACTGGTAATACCAATAATAGGTAAGTGATACAACGTAACCTTCAAAACTCTGAAAGGGAATACAACAGTAACGCAAAGTGTCATAGTCTTGACTTCTCACTGGTAATACCAATAATAGGTAAGTGATACAATGTAACCTTCAAGACTCTGAAAGGAATACAACAGTAACGCAAAGTGTCATAGTCTTGACCTCTCACTGGTAATACCAATAATAGGTAAGTGATACAACGTAACCTTCAAAAACTCTGAAGGGAATACAACAGTAACGCAAAGTGTCATAGTCTTGACTTTCACTGCAATACCTAATAATAGGTAAGTGATACAATTTAACCTTCAAGACTCTGAAAGGAATTCAACAGTAACGCAAAGTGTCATAGTCTTGACCTCTCACTGGTAATACCAATAATAGGCACGTGATACAATGTAACCTTCAAGACTCTGAAAGGAATACAACAGTAACGCAAAGTGTCATAGTCTTGACCTCTACTGGTAATACCAATAATAGGTAAGTGATACAACGTAACCTTCAAAACTCTGAAGGGAATACAACAGTAACGCAAAGTGTCATAGTCTTGACTTTCACTGGTAATACCAATAATAGGTAAGTGATACAATGTAACCTTCAAGACTCTGAAAGGAATACAACAGTAACGCAAAGTGTCATAGTCTTGACCTCTCACCGGTAATACCAATAATAGGTAAGTGATACAACGTAACCTTCAAACTTGGGCCGGGAATACAACAGTAACGCAAAGTGTCATAGTCTTGACTTCTTACCGGTACAATTTCAATACAGTAAGTGATACAATTTAACCTTCAAGACTCTGAAAGGAATTCAATAACAGTAAATGCGAAAGTGTCATAGTCTTGACTCTCACTGGTAATACCAATAATAGGCACGTGATACAACGTAACCTTCAAGACTCTGAGGAATACAACAGTAACGCAAAGGTCATAGTCTTGACCTCTCACTGTAATACCAATAATAGGTAAGTGATACAACGTAACCTTCAAAACTCTGAAGGGAATACAACAGTAACGTAAAAGTGTCATAGTCTTGACTTTCACTGGTAATACCAATAATAGGTAAGTGATACAATGTAACCTTCAAGACTCTGAAAGGAATACAACAGTAACGCAAAGTGTCATAGTCTTGACCTCTCACTGGTAATACCAATAATAGGTAAGTGATACAAACGTAACCTCTCAAAACTCTGAAGGGAATACAACAGTAACGCAAAGTGTCATAGTCTTGACTTTCACTGGTAATACCAATAATAGGTAAGTGATACAATGTAACCTTCAAGACTCTGAAAGGAATACAACAGTAACGCAAAGTGTCATAGTCTTGACTCTCTCACTGGTAATACCAATAATAGGCACGTGATACAATGTAACCTTCAAGACTCTGAAAGAAATACAACAGTAACGCAAAGTGTCATAGTCTTGACTTTCACTGGTAATACCACAATAGGTACGTGATACAATGTAACCTTCAAAACTCTGAAGGGAGTACAACAGGCACGCAAAGTGTCATAACCTAGACCTCTCACTGGTAATACCAATAATAGGTACGTGATACAATGTAACCTTCAAGACTCTGAAAGGAATACAACAGTAACGGGCAAAGTGTCATAACCTAGACCTCTCACTGGTAATACCAATAATAGGTACGTGATACAATGTAACCTTCAAGACTCTGAAAGGAATACAACAGTAACGCAAAGTGCCATAGTCTTGACCTCTCACTGGTAATACCAATAATAGGTACGAAAATGTAACCTTCAAGACTCTGAAAGGAATACAACAGTAACGCAAAGTGCCATAGTCTTGACCTCTCACTGGTAATACCAATAATAGTATCGTGATACAATGTAACTTTCAAGACTCTGGAAAGGAATACAACAGTAACGCAAAGTGTCATAGTCTTGACCTCTCACTGGTAATACCAATAATAGGTAACGTGATACAATGTAACCTTCAAACTCTGAAGGGAATACCACCGTAACGCAAAGTGTTATAACCTTGATCTCTCACTCATATCAGCGATAATAGATATGTGATTCAATAAAACCTGAAATACACTGAAGTGAATACAGCAGTAACGCAAAGAGTCGACACTGATCATCTTGAATTAATATCATCATTAGTATATACGTGTTACAGAGAAAACTCCAAAATACCAAATGAATATAACATTAACGTAAATAGTTCATAACAATGACATCGTACTAATATCGGCATTAATAGATAACGAGTTACAATGAAATCATAAATAAAGAAATCGGAATACTACTGTAACGGAAAGAGTTTATAATGATCAGCTCGCATTAATATCGGTATTCGTAAATACATGACGCAATTAAACCTTAAAAAGTCTAAACTTAATACTACGCTAACGCAAAGCGTTAATTGCGATCACCTCACTTTAATACTGACATTAGTAGATACGTGATACAATTACATTAGTACGTTACATTAGTAACGCAATGATTTCGTAAAGATCACCTCGAAATAATAATCTTACTGCATTATTGTTTTATCTAGTGAATTACTATATCGGATGGGCCTCATGTCTTGGCAAGAATTTCAGGTCCTTCATGAAAACAATCAATCAAGTCGATTTAAGATTCAATACTGATATGTCATCAAAGGATTTGGGTTAGTGCTTTTGTTCATGTAACTCATTACAAGAAGCTTAAACTTAAGTTAAAGTTTTAAAAAATGTATAAATTCGCATGACTAGGAGATGAATATGATAGGCTTTAATACTTGTTTTATTATTAATAAAAAAAGAGAGTAGCAGTTTTCCACCCCAATGAAAACACGCCAACCAACAAATTATATGTATTAATATATGTTTATTGGTCTGGTCGGGATATCCGCTCATCTGTACAAAAAATTTTTAGCCATAGAATGACTCAGTAGGGAAAACCGAATTATGTCTTTATAGCAACAAATATTTTCAAATTATGTGTATGAATATATGTTTATTGGTCTGGGTCGGGATATCCACTCATCTGTACAAAATATATTTATCCATAGAATGACGCAGTAGGGAAAACCGAAGTATGTCTTTATAGCAACAAATATATTCTTCGAAGGTCAAATTAATCCGTCTCGAAAATCTACCTAGTTTTAAAGTTTGTTACAATCTACATGTTAACCCTCTAGGGCCATTCGTATCATATTAGTGGGGGATCCGTTTATTACTTCATAACAATATAGAACTGATCCCCCACTTTATGACAAGTAGAAGCCTTAACCCTCTAGTGCCATTCGTATCATATTTGATACAGTATGAAAACAAGCCTTGAAAGAAATATTTTCCTGAAAAAATTTTTAAGAGAAATACTTTATAAATTTCAAATGAAAGCAGTACTGACTGCTCAGTCAATGAATACCAAATGTTTCCTTATAGGGAAATACCAAATGTTTCCTTATAGGGAAATACTGTATCAAATATGATAAGAATGGCCCTAGAGGGTTAAGTAGTAATTAGTGGGGGATCTGTTTATTACTTCATAACAATATAGAAGTGATCCCCCACTTTATGACAAGTAGAAGCCTTAACCCTCTAGGGCCATTCGTATCATATTTGATACAGTATGAAAACAAGCCTTGAAAGAAATATTTTCCTGAAAAAATTTTTAAGAGAAATGTTTTATAAATTTCAAATGAAAGCAGTACTGACTGCTCAGTCAATGAATACCAAATGTTTCCTTATAGGGAAATACCAAATGTTTCCTTATAGGGAAATACTGTATCAAATATGATACGAATGGCCCTAGAGGGTTAAGTAGTAATAAGTGGGGGATCTGTTTATTACTTCATAACAATATAGAACTGATCCCCCACTTTATGACAAGTAGAAGCCTTAACCCTCTAGGGCCATTCGTATCATATTTGATACAGTATGAAAACAAGCCTTGAAAGAAATATTTTCCTGAAAAAATTTTTAAGAGAAATGTTTTATAAATTTCAAATGAAAGCAGTACTGACTGCTCAGTCAATGAATACCAAATGTTTCCTTATAGGGAAATACCAAATGTTTCCTTATAGGGAAATACTGTATCAAATATGATACGAATGGCCCTAGAGGGTTAATTAGAAATGGCTGACAAGGCTTCGAAATTAAACTCCATTGACGATAAGATGCCGATCAATTTATTTGTTGATATATCTATAGTACTCAATATATAGATTATCTATCTGTTGTGGTCAATATATAGATTATCTATCTATGGTAGTCAATATATAGATTATCTATCTATGGTAGTCGATATATAGATTATCTATCTATTGTATTCAATATATAGATTATCTGTCTATGCTGGTCAATATATATATATTATCTATCTATGGTAGTCAATATATAGATTATCTATCTATGGTAGTCGATATATAGATTATCTATCTATTGTATTCAATATATAGATTATCTGTCTATGCTGGTCAATATATATATATTATCTATCTATGGTAGTCAATATATAGATTATCTATCTATGGTAGTCGATATATAGATTATCTATCTATTGTAGTCAATATATAGATTATCTGTCTATGCTGGTCAATATATATATATTATCTATCTATGGTAGTCAATATATAGATTATCTATCTATGGTAGTCGATATATAGATTATCTATCTATTGTAGTCAATATATAGATTATCTGTCTATGCTGGTCAGTATATATATATTATCTATCTATGGTAGTCAATATATAAATTATCTATCTATGGTAGTCAATATATAGATTACTTATCTATAGTGGTCAATATATAGGTTATATATCTATGGTGTTCAATATAAAGATGATCTATCTATCGTAGTCAATATACAGATTATCTGACTATGATGGTCAATATATTGATTATCTATCTATGGTATTCAATATATAGATTATCTATCTATGATAGTCTATATATCTCTTATCTACCTATGGTATTCAATATATAGATTATCTATCTATGCTGGTCAATATATAGAATATCTATCTATGTTAGTCAATATATAGAAGAAATTTACTGGAAAGTAATTGAAACTCACCTGAAGTGAGCTGAATATGTAATGTTCCTCATGCCAATAACATTTCCACCGAGCTTCTCTACGGCATATGACTTCATTGAATGTAATTGAAGCTCACTTGATGCGAGCTGAATGTGTAATGCTCCTCATGCCAATGACATTTCCATCGAGCTTCTCTACGGCATATGACTTCATTGAATTTCTTTTAATGTGTTCCTCTGGAATATATATTTAAATTGGGGTCATCAGGAGAAAATGTGCACCGTTTCGGGGACTTCCTGTAAACGGTTTCACTTGCACACCTATCCCACTCACGGATGTGAGTCCACATTATAAAGATATGCAAGTGTGTTGTAGATTGACTAGTTCAAGTGTTTAACGGCGAAATTATATTGATGAACAATTTCGTAAAACGGCAAACCTCGCATTTTGAGAATGCAACGTGAAATTCATTACTCATTCACGATCAGTCATGTCATGCCGTTATTTTCGCTGGAACACTTCACGGAATATTTATTTGTTTCCATCTCCACATAAAACTATTTTCAGTTATTTCTGTTAATAGAATTTCTATCTATCATAGTAAATATATAGAATATGTATTTATTGTAGTCAATATAGAAAATATTTATCTATGGTAGTCAGTATGTAGAATATCTATCTATGGTAGTCAATATATAAAATATTTATAGTAGTCAATATATAGAATATCTTAAATATATAGGATACTTTGCAACTATCTTATATATATGTCTTTGCTCTACTTTTGTATATTTTCTTTTGTACTTTGTATTGAGCACTTTTTCTTGTGGTTAGTTCCGTTTGGGTTTTTTTTTCTTTGCTGCGGAGTATTGAATGTTTTGTTCTTGCTCCGCGGGTTTTCTTTTTTTTCTCCCCATTTATCCGACGCCTTAGTGCACCGGATTGTAACGGAATTAGGTTGTTTGTTAGTGGTTTTTTTGAAGGTTTATTTTAGTATAAATTTAAGGCCTACATACTTACAGAGTCTATTTAGTTATTATATATATATATATATATATATATATATATATATATATATATATATATATAGGTTTAATGCAAAGTAACGAGGCAAAGCCAGAAGACAAGATTAAAACTTAATCTTCAAGAAAACTGAATGTATGGTCATTGGAAAAACGAGAATCCCAAAATATCAATTAAAGGTCCTAGATACTAAAATCAAGCAGATAAAGATATTTAAATGTCTGAAAAGTGTTCTAACGGAAAGCAAAATATTAATTACAGATCGTAGATACTAAAATCAAGCAGATACAGATATTTAAATGTCTGGAAAGTGTTCTACCGGAGGGCAAAATGTGCAACACTGAGATCCAAAGGCATACTGAGATGGCCAAGGATGGCATTTCCAAATGATAAGCTGTGAATTAAAAGACATAAAAATTTCCTGGAAAACAAAGAAACGAGTACTGGATTAGTATGCAATATTTGTCCTCTTATTTATAGCGAATGCTGAAGATTTTCTCACAGATGAAGGAAAGGCTCGAAGCAGCAGACATGTGGTTCTACAGAAGGACACTGAGGGTAACTTGAACCGAACACGGGAGCAACGACGAGGTTTGGGAGAAAAATGAAACGAAAAGGAAACATACTTAACAAGAGAAAGACACAGCTGATTTTTTTCAGATACACGTTATGAGGAAGGGGGCTTGGAGAATCTGATCCTCACAGGTCGAATAGAGTGAAATATGAATAAGAGAAACAAGTGCGTGATATACTTGATGGGCTTAAACAAATGACTGGCAGGGCAGGGAAATGTTTGGAGGAAATAACAAGACAAAATATATTAAAAGCAACAAAAAACAGAAAGATGTGGAGGGCCATGGCCATCTACGTCCTGAAGGAACAAGGTATATAAAAATATTAGATTCAGTAGAGAACTAACAAAAATAATTTCAAAATGCTTGTTGATCTATATATTTGTAGCTGAAGAAAGATTATTTGAACAGGTAACACTATTCAGATTGTGACTAAATTGTTTTAGTTAGAAGGCATTGGTATAAGGTAGTCGACTCAACCAGGTATAACATTTAGAAATTACGTTTTAAGCTTTGGCAAGGTAGGGAACTGTTTCGGGGGAAATAACAAGTCAAAATATATTTAAAGCAACAAAGGACAGGAAGATGTGGGGGGCATGATCATCTACGTCCTGAAGGGGTACAGCATATAAAAGTCAGTCAGTTAAGTGCCATACGTGATACACGCTTGGGCGATCATGTCTCGAAAGAGACATGTCTGACTGGACAGAAGATTATCCCGCAGTAGGTTGCCATTGCTTTCTGCGGTAGACTGGTTGCCAACCAAGGCTATAGAACCCAATCTGTCCTGTTATTTAACCCATAACTGGGAGGAATAGACGGATTAATACCTTTCCCAAGGGTATTTGCGCGTAAGTGAATGCAATGAATTCGGCCGGAATTCGAACTCGGCTCCACCGATTTCTCGTTCGGAGCCGATATCCAATGCACCACAAAAAAAGAAGAAGAATAAATGGAGAACAAACTCAAATATTTTCAAAATAATTGTTGCTCTATATATTTGTAGCTGAAGAAAGAATATTTTAAAAGGTAACCCCATTAAAACTAAAAATAATTTTAGTAAGAGGTCATTTGATTGAGGTCGTTGTATTAACCACCCATGACATTTAAAAATTACGTTTGAAGCTTTGGCAGGGCAGTGAAATATTTGGGGGAAATAACAAGACAAAACATATTAAAAGCAAAAAAGAACAGGGAGATGTCGGGGCTATGATTATCTACGTCCTGAAGGGTCACGCCTATTAAAGAAGAATCAATGGAGGGCAAACTTAAATATTTTTAAAATATTTGTTGCTCTACATATTTGTAACTGAAGGAAGATTATTTGAAAAGGTAACACTATTCAGATTGAGAATGAATCGTTTTAATAAGAGATTATTGGTATGAGGACGTCGAATCAACCATGCATGACATTTAGGAAATCATGTTTTAAGTTTCCTTATCAGTTCAGTTTTAAAACCGGTGACCATCTTTTGTGAGTCATCGTCGACAACCAGAAAAGACTTGTCAAATTTCCACAACTGAACCAATAGTCTTCTTTTTTTCTTTCTTTTTTTTTTTTTTTGCTGTTCTGCATCACTAATCTTTTCTGTTGCCTTTGTTAGATTAAAATGATATAGATATTCATTTTCAGGTTCAATCACGACACTTGAAAGCTATCCTTGATATTCTGTTGGGTAACAATGTTTCTGTTTCCACTTCAAAAAATATATTTGACATATCAACACAGCTATCAAACAATCTATCATTGGAAAATGTATCAACGCGACCATTAAACAATTTATCATAGGAAAATGTATCAATGCAACAATTAAACCATATATCATACGCGACATAAATCAAATATTAATCACCAATATGTTTCCCATTTATATCATTGATAAACAAAATTATTCTTACAAAGATACATGACACCAGGATGAAAAATAACACAAAAAACTTCAATATCGCAATCAAATAAACAATAATTATAAACAGAACGAGTTTGCCATACGAAAAATTATTAAACATCATATTTTAACCACAATTCCTAAAAGATATGTAAAATTTAGAATATATTATAGAAAATGATAGACGGCAAACCTTGTTGTTTCTAATCAAAATAACCCATCAAATTTAAAGTAGCGATGACTAATATTTTGTATGAGTTTCAATTCCTAATACAAGATTTTGTTTCTTCCCATAAATTAATTTCCTATATTGGCGATCCTATAACTTCTTTGCCTGACATGTTACCTACCCAATAATCATAGTGCAATTTAAAAACATTTATTAACCCAAAATTTACAAGAAACATTGAAAAACCTTTGGATGAAAATACAAAAATATTATTCAAATCACAGTATAAGAGGGGCACTATATATATTAAACAATTTTGTCCTACCATTAACCTTACATAATTTAACAGTGGAAATAGACTTTTGAAAGTTTATTAAAAAATAGACAGACGCTCACGCGATGTCCAGCCGAGTGTGTCACGTGATAGCTTTAAAGAACTCTCCTTTTCGCAAACACAAACAACAGGGAAATTCCGTTACATTTAAACACGAGGTCAAAATCAACATCAGAAAAATAACATCCTTGAAAATGGACAGTGAAGTGGATGAAAGCGCTTGGAAAGTCGAAAATTATTAAACATTTTTACACTTCCTTTCACTAGCAAAAAGAAAGCATGTAAGAATATTGCAAAAAATAAATAAGTAATTAATAAAATCTTGACTGTCGGTCGTTTTTTAAGATTGGATGTAGTACCTCATACATTGCAGTAGTAGCAGCAGCAACAACGGGAACTGTCCTTGGCGAGACAGCACGACAGAGCCCTCGCTCAGACCACTGCTACCCAAGCTTATAAGAGCTTGCCCTCAAAAGTCACTCAGCCTTAATCACTAATATATAATAGAGATGGAACGACTGCTGGAGGCTATCGACATTAAGTCGAAGCGTCCGGCGGTCAGAGGGATGAGGAGTCTGTTAGGAGGTCTGAGAGTGCCAAACTTTGGGTGGGGGGGACTCTAGGGAGTTAAGAAATTGGTTAGCGGCCATAGAGAAAAGTCAGCAGATATATGAGATGGTAGAAACAGAAACGGTGTGCGTTGCATCTCACACCCCGACGGGAGAGCCGTGGAAGTTTAAAGGTGACCCTCAATTTACCTGGGAAAGACTCAAGGAGCTGTTAGTCGAAGAATATGCCAACGAGAAGACCGCCGTAGAGACCATGAGAGGCCTCATGAAGCTGGATCAAGGAAGGGATGAAGGGGCGGAAGATCTAGGTAAAAGAACAGAACGATTAGCTTCTCTGACCTACCCAGTAGACGTCAGGGAGCATGCGGCCATCCAGGTCTAATTAGCAGATCTATATGTCGGCGCTCTTCGAAATGAGCGCGTCAGACATGATGTGCTGAAAGAAGGCCCGGTTAGGCTGGCGGCGGCGGTGGCACCGGCAAAAGAGAGCCAGGGGGTCTGGAGCAAGGTGGAGAGGGGGGAACGCAGGACCTAGGAGGGTTATGAAGAGGGTTATAAAAATAGAGACTCGACGAGAAAAAATCAGTTGAGCCGGGAGCGAGACTCCAGACGACAAGGAAACCAACCCCACACCACCGCCGCCACGTCCTCGCCATTAACCGCCTCTGATTCGGCAAATCCCGTCAAGTTCCGTTAAGAACCCGAAAGAACTTTGTTATTTTTTTATACCACCTAGAAAACGGACACCTCCAATTTTAGAGAAAATGTGAAAAGACTTTAGTGAAAATTTAGAGAATACGTGAAAAGACCTTA
The DNA here is from genome assembly GCA_037127315.1 of Ascarosepion bandense. Classification (NCBI taxonomy): domain Eukaryota; kingdom Metazoa; phylum Mollusca; class Cephalopoda; order Sepiida; family Sepiidae; genus Ascarosepion; species Ascarosepion bandense. The sequence continues at coordinate 835,966 of JBBBDQ010001946.1, forward strand.
ACGAGAACTGAATAGTTCTGTTACTTTAAAGAAATTAAGAAAAAACATATTTTGAGAATTGGAAGCTCTGCTATTCTTAAACGAACTCTCTCCCCCTCTTTCTCCGTTGTAAACCGGCATTCTGACAAATGTATTGTCATTCTGACAACTGTATTGTCTTCTCCTGTGAAAGAAAAAACCTTGTCTTTTTTTTTTTAAATAAAGACATTCTTCGTAATTCTCCAGGCGTGTTCGACCATATTTATTTATTTTATTGACGTTTTTTCCTCCCGTATTTATATATTTTTTTAGCTACAAGTGTACACCAGTGTCCGGATTGACTCTAATAGAAAGGCGACTACTAAGATTGCACGACGCGACCTCTGGGATAAATTCACAACGTGGAAGAGTGACGAGTTGTTGCAATAGACGTCTTGAAAACCAGCTTTTGTGAAGACATCATTGGACAACATCATCACAACCAGCAACAGCGACCGAACCAACCGGCCAGCCGGGTGGTAGTGTCAGAACTGGTGCCGTCACGACCGTCGAGGAGAACTAGAGTCACAATTAAACGAGTCACCCCCGGACGTAAGGTGCCACAGTAGCAATAAATAATTAAAGCTAAATAAATTCGAAATGAAAACAACGCATTCTCAGAGTAGGGTTGGTTCAGGTGCATGTATTTTGGTAGGGATTCAACTGGGAATGACCGTGATTATTTGCTCTTCAGCAGCAGCGGCAACGGTACCTGTCCTGACCGAGACAGCCCCACAGAGTCCTCTCCCAGGCCGCTACTACCCAAGCTTATAAGAGCTTGTCCGTCAAAAGTCACTGACCTTTAATCACTAATATTTAATAGCAATTAATAATTAAAGCTAAATAAATTTGGAATGAAAACATCGCATTCTCAGAGTAGTTTTGGTTCAGGTGCATGTATTTTGGTAGGGATTCAAATGGGAATGACCATGATTAATTTCTTTTCAACCGCGGCAACGATACCTGTCTTCGGCGAGACGGCTCCACAGAACCCTATCCCAGACCGCTACTACCCAAGCTTATAAGAGCTTGTCCGTCAAAAGTCACTGACCTTTAATCACTAATATTTAATAGCAATAAATAATAAAAGCTAAATAAATTCGGAATGAAAACATCGCATTCTCAGCGTAAGCTTGGTACAGTGCATGTATTTTGGTAGGGATTAAACTGGGAATGACCGTGATTATTTGCTCTTCAGCAGCAGCGGCAACGGTACCTGTACTCGGCGAAACAGACCCACAAAGCCCTCTCCCAGACCGCTACTATCCGAGCTTATAAGAGCTTGTCCGGCAAAAGACACTAACCTTTAATCACTAATATTTAATAGCAATAAATTATTTCAGCTAAATTAATTCGGAATGAAAGCATCGCATTCTCAGAGTAGGGTTTGTTCAGGGGCATGTATATTGGTAGGGATTCAAATGGAAATGACCTTGATTATATGCTCTTCACTTTAAACAATTTGCGAAGTTTTGTATCAGGTAATCAAAACATCCAGCAAAAAATTAATTGCTTTAACTATCAGGTTTTTGATTCCCTTTTTTTAAACACAGTTTACGAAAAGTGTGGTGAAATATGCGTACAGTTAATGGCCAAACTTAGTTAGGCTATTTAGGCAAGCAATGTGTGATTCAATGTCAACACTTACACATTCAAAAATTAAATAAAGTGCGGAATGAACAGCAAAAAAATAGAAGAAGAAAGTAAATTTTATATAATAAAATAAAAATAGAATTATTTTACTATAATAAAAAATATAAATACTGAAATAATTTTTTTCTGATTTCCCATTTAAAAGACTGGAATGAAATGACTGATGTATCAAACAGACGGTTCTTAGGAATGTCAGAATATCAGTGCCAATTTTTATGATCTGGGCACAACATTTTAAAAAGCGTTGAGTGTACACAATGTCGTAGTTTTTGATATTTTCTATTTTCAATTCATGGAAGCCATGATTAGGACAGTGTGCCTAGAGCAAGGCGGAAATGCCACTGATGTGCAGGGGGCTACATAAGTGTAAAAAGATTAATTAGAAGAGAGTGAAAAGGAAGACGAACCAGTTAGAAAGGAGCAAGAGAAAGCTGAGAATGCATGTGTGATGACAGTTTCAAAGGTGGAGAGAAAGGGAAGGATATACGGGGTGGGGAAAGAGCTAGAGTCAAGTGGTTAATAGATGAGTATTGACATTGCATTTAAATTCCTGGAGGTTGTAGCCGTCAGGAAAGCAAGAATATGGGAGCGAGTTCCACAGGCGGGAGGTGCGAGAGAAAAAGCTGCAGGAGTAGAATTGTCGTCTGCATTTGGCTAACCTAATTGTGAATGGGTGGGACCCAGTTGCCAATATGGTTGCACGAGTAAACACCTGTTGAAGAGGCACCAGTGACTTAAGTTCGTTGGAGCAGAAACCATGAAAGTATTTATAGAACAGAAAAAGGGAGGCCACATTTCCTCGGTGGGGAAGTGGCTGTAGTCGAGCTGCCAAGTCAGTACCTGTCACATTACTGATTCTCCTTTGGAGCCTGTCGAGAACAATGAGATGAACGGCAGGGGCGCCTGACCATATATGGCAGCAGTACTTCATGCACGGACAAATGGTTGACTTGTATATATGCAGGATGGATTCAGGGGGAAAATCATCCTGGCCCGACACAGTGACCCATCCTTCTTAGCAGTGGATTTAGCTATGGACTCGATGTAGTGGTTCCATTTGAGATCAGAAGAGAAGGTAAGGCCGAGGAGGCGCAGTGTATTGCTCTCAGGGAGAATCGCTTGGTCCATGCTTATGGGAGGCAGGAGAGGTTGCCTGTGTTGCTTGACAGACAACAGCTTGGTCTTAGACGCATTGAAATTGACCAGCCCCTTCTTGCCCCAATTCACCACAGAGTGTAGATCCCGTTCAAGGTCAGCAGCGAGATTATGTTTGTCCGCCACGACGGGTTGCTATCTTCTATTTTTAATTCATGGAAGCCATGATTAGAACAGGGTGCCTAGAGAAGCCGATACTTGGTCAGTGGGTATAACAATAAGTAATTATACGTAACGAGTTTGTAGAAAAGTGTTTAAGAGCAAGAACAATGAGAGGTTGCAAAGTTATTCATAGCAAGAAATGGAAGAAGTTGTACGGTGGAATGGTCATCTTCGTCTTAAAGGGACAGGGCATATCCACAGAAAAGAATTTACCAGAAAATATTTCCTCTTTGTTTTGGCTTTAATACTGCAGTCAGTGAGGATCAAACTCACGACACGATATGAAAACCAAATAGCTTCATTGAATCCCATTGTAATGCTTGGCTTTCACTTGAATGCATTGCAGTTGAATTTATTTTTGGTCAAACAAAAGTGAAAAAAATTTACTTTCATACACCTTGACATATTTACCCAAATTCTTTTAAGTGTAAATACGTCTGTCTGGATCTGGTTAAATCCTAGACGTCGTCACCAACCACCAATTATTTGTAACCACAACGTTGCCTTAGATTGCACTGCTCGCCTTTGAAAAGAACGCAATGCAGTTAAAAGCATCTAGTCAAACCAGCCGGACAAGGGTTGGTAAATGATTGAAATGCTACTCGTTACAAAACACATTTTAGGCACACATATCCTAACATTTACATCTGTGCAGGCATTTGGGACTGCAATCTGAGTTCAAATTCACGTCTTGTCAGTTGATTTTATTTACGCATTGATGCGCACAAGAAAAAAATGAATCTATCAATTCACTCCTCAACAACAGAGCATACGCTGTTTTATTTATTTATTTATTTATTTATTTTGCTTTCGCTGGCTCTTAATCTAGGATAATATGAAATAGTATCCGTGAAAGCAGCAATGGAAGAACTGCAGTATTCCCACCATTATTGCGTGTATAGCAACTTTTTTTTCTTTCAGCAATATAAGGATAAGCCTATCTAAAAAAACGAAATTAAAAGATATCTGAGAGGTAACATACATTGGCAACAATATCATGTCTAATTATGCGTCCAAGATCTGTTGGATAGCATTTTATTTATTTTTTATTCCTTTATTCATTTATTTATTTTTTTTGACAGTCTTAAATTAAGCTTAGTTAAATGAAGGAGCCAAACGATATCTCAGAGGAAATATGCATTTAGAGGTTTATCATATCTAATTATTCCTTCAAGACGTGTGGATAACATTCTCGTTTTTGACAGTCTGAATATAAGCCTATCTAAACAAATCAACAAAGGATCAAGAAGTCAAATGATTCAGTTAAGACGTGTTAGATATCTGTTGTCGAAACCAACGCAATCTCCTCTTGGCCTGGGTTCGTTTCATCTGGAATATCCTTTGTTCTGTGCCACCCACCATATCACTTTTAACCGATTTACTTTCTTAATCCTTAAATTTCCATATTGCTACTACTATTGCAGCTAAAAATATCAATGTGCACATTACAGCTGACCAATTTATTAGAATTCCCTTACCATTCTCCAAGACTATGCTCTCCACTTTCAATGTCTCTAGTTGATCCTTTAATTGATTCATATTCATCTTCTCTATGGGTTCTAATAGAGCTGGCATCTGCCTTAACCCTCTAGGGCCATTCGTATCATAAAGTGGGGGATCAATTCTATATTGTTATGAAGTAATAAACAGATCCCCCACTAATTACTACTTAACCCTCTAGGGCCATTCGTATCATATTTGATACAGTATTTCCCTATAAGGAAACATTTGGTATTTCCCTATAAGGAAACATTTGGTATTCATTGACTGAGCAGTCAGTACTGCTTTCATTTGAAATTTATAAAATATTTCTCTTAAAAGATTTTTCAGGAAAATATTTCTTTCAAGGCTTGTTTTCATACTGTATCAAATATGATACGAATGGCCCTAGAGGGTTAACCTTATGTTGGGGAATTCCTTCACTATGGGATTCCACAATTCTGTATAATTATCTAAATTACTGTTAATCAATTCTAGAACCAGATCCTTTTTTCTCATATTTCTCATATCTTTGGTAATGGGGGTGGGGGCGTTAGTGATATGGATGCTCCGAATGCTGAGCACCTCAGGGGCAAATTTACTAAAGACAGCGGCTGCCTCACTTCTATTATCCAAGTGGGGCACCTACCTTGGATAATCTAATTGGTTTTTGGACCGCTACTGTCCACACACCATCGGACACACTAATAGCCTGTGGCAGCATTGTTTTTGTTCACACTTCCACCTGACAATTTCTCTTAATTCCCTCTCCTTTATTTTCAAATAGTTCTAGTACACACATTCTATGATTACCAGCTATATAAATGGGACTCAGTGAGGTACAGGTTCGACTTCTCTGCTTCATTTACCGACAGTATCATAAATTTCGTTCTAGCTGAATTCAAGGCTACTTATTATTCCATTGATACTGGCTCTATTCATCGCCAATTTTATTCTTGTAACATTCAATATCGACACACTTTGCCGTGTCCACTAGGCGAGAAGTTTCTTGTTTTTCTCTATCTTTCTCGGGCTCTGCCTTATGATCCCCAAGTCATCCTCTGTTATTGTTCCAAAGAGAACATTTAGCGCCTTCCCAACTATGGGAACTAAGGTGGTAGAGAAACGGTTACCGGGGTTTTCGATGGAAATCAACCCGTATTTTAGATAGTTAGTGCTTGAATAAACTAATGCTCGTTTTTCTCTAGTTTGTAGCAGTTCAGTCTCCCTCATGTAATTCCTCATGTTATTCCACTGGCCCTCCATTACAGCCTTTTCTACTACCAAGGGATGCAACAATCTGAGATAATATTCTGGGCTACCTCTATTCTGGCTATTCCCAGTTTGCTTATCTCATACTTCAGTCTGTTGAGTAAAAACTCAACTGATTTCCGACGAAAAACCCGGTAACCGTTTCTCTACGTTTTTCACTTGTGTTAAAAAAAACCAAAAAAAACACGGCACCAAAAACAAAAAAATAAATGAATAAGTTCGAAGACACCTGGATGAGTTAAGAAAAAAGTCTATATATATATATATATAATTAATAAAAAAAGCAGAATGTACAATCACCGATTTTCAAAGTTTACAACGGAGAGAAGGTTTCGTTTAAGTAATCAGAGCTTTCGATTTTCCGAATAAAAAATTATTTTCATAACAGAGCAAAATTTTTGTTAAGAATTATCAGAGCTTTCAATTTTCCAAATAAAAAGAAGTCTTTTCACAACTCTTGACCGAAGCTTTACGGAAATAGCCGAACGGTAGCGACTCTTGCGACGGCAGTGGTGGGGTCGTTTGAGCTCTGTCGCTCGGCAGCTCTGAAACTGATTTTTCTCACTGGGGTCTCGATTTTTATACTTGTCCCCAATTCTCATGGGGGATACGGCGTGACCTGGTGTATCTTTATGCAAATCAGATTTGGGAACCTGTTTTCCACAGTCGTTACATTTCGACTGATAGCTACTCAGCTAACTCAAAAGCAAACAATTGAAAAGCAACTGAATAATTCCAACTGATTTTTCTCGCCGAGTCCGGATTTTTATAACCATTTTCAATCCTCTCTGGGGATCTAGCCGACTTGAAGCCCTCGGCAAAATGAAATCATTTCCCGCCCACCCGATGTGCGGAAGGGGTTAGCCTCGACGAATGAGATATCACCAGCTCACATTATATCCAATTTTCCATAGATTTTTCTTCTCAGAAAAATCTGTTGAGGGACTTTAACCCCGCCTGACCCCATCAAATAATTCTGACACTTTGTTCTGGCTACCAAAATTATTAACTTTACCAAAAATATCCGCTTCGAACACGAAAAAAGAAAAATTATATTTTTCTCTTTTCTTTCCCAAAAATAGTTAAATTTTATATTCCGCGGATTTTAGAAGTTCATGATAGTATTAAAATAGTTAATTTTCCCATATTTTACAAGTATTCGATAGTATTAAAATATTTTCTTACCTAAGCTCACATCGTGTATTACAATAAAGCATAACTAATAAATTTCTAATATCAATTACTCTCTCCCCGCTGTATTAAACCAAACAAGGGAAAGTATCCCCGCAGGAGATAGTGTCACACTATCTCAAATTCTGGTTGTTGTTCCCTAATTTTGTGCGGTTCACATTACCGGGATCCACAAGAAAAACATTTCAAAATTCAAAAGATATCACAGTGAAAATAAACACAAATGTCGAATGAATTCTTCAGGACATCTTGAATAATAGTGATTCTTCCGAAAGACTGAAATTATGTCAAACCAAGAAAACAAAATACAACACCGATGAAATATATATTGAGAAGATTATCATGTCAAATGAGACCTTCATGATGTGCTGGATAACATTATTTTTATCGTAAATCTGATCTTAATCCTATCTAAACAAAAAATTCTAAAAAAAATGAGCGGAAATATATATTAATATATCAAAGCTAATGAAAACTTAAAGTCGTGCTGAATATATTCGGTTCTTTCAGTCTTCTGAAATTAGGCGAAAGTTGAAAACAAAATTAACGATATTTGTGAGGAAGCATACTGAAAGGCTTATTATGTTTATTCATTCCTAAAATCGGTTCATTTGGTAGACAGAAATTAAACATTTCTAAAAAATCAAAAGTTACCTGAGCGGAAATACACACTGATATTGTTATCATGGTTAATGGTGTATCAAGAAATGTAGGAGAACATTGATTCTTTAAACAGCTAGAAATTAAGACTAGTGAAACGACGAAACCAAAGATATCTCAGAGAAAAAATATATTGACTCGCTTAAAATGTCCAATGCTTCTTTCATTTTTTTAACAATTTCATCCCAAGCAAGGTGGTACCGCCACTGGTGCGCAGGGGGCTATATACGAGAAGAGTGAAAGTTTAAGCAAGAGGAGAGCAAGAAGAAATATGAACTGATTACAAAAGGTGTCAGAGAAAGGGAAAGAGAAGGACGGGATCACCAGTGTGAAGACACTTGCGAGGGTGGAGTGAGAAAGGAAAGGAACAAGCTACACGGAGTGATGGGGAAAGTACTAGAGAAGGACTGGAGTCAAGTGGATAAGAGATGGGAATTGACATTGAATTTAAATTCTTGGAGACTGTAGCCGTGAGGGAAGCAAGTATACGGAAGGGAGTTCCACAGGCGGGAAGTGCAAGAATAAAAGTTGATGGAGTACTGCTGCCATTTATGGTCAGGTGCCCCTGCCGTTCTCCTCAGTGTTCTTGACAAGCTCCAAAGGAGAGTCTGTAATGTGATAGGTACTGATCTGGCGACTCGTCTGCAGCCACTTTCCCATCGTCGAAATGTGGCCTCCCTCTGTCTCTTCTATAAATACTTTCATGGCTTTTGCTCGGATGAGCTTAAGTCACTGATGCCTCCTCAACAGGTGTTTACCCGTGCAACCAGACTGGCAACTGGGTCCCACCCATTCACAGTCAGGTTAGCCAAACGCAGACGACAATTCTACTCCTGCAGCTTCCTCTCTCGCACTTCCCGCCTGTGGAACTCACTCCCGTATTCTTGCTTTCCTGACGGCTACGACCTCCAGAAATTTAAAAGCAAAGTCAATACTCATCTACTAACCACTGGACTCTAGCTCTCTCCCCTCCCCTGTATAATCTTCACGTTCTCTCCGCCCATGTATCTGTCATTGCACCTGCTTTCTCAGCTTTCTATTGTTCCTTTCTAAGTAGCTTGTACTCCTCACTCTTTTCTAATTAATCTTTCTACATTTGTGTAACCCCCTGCACATCAGTGGCGTTTCTGCCTTGCTCGGGGTGAAATGATTAAAAAAAAAAATGATGGAGTAGAAATGGCGGCTGTTTTTGTTTTGGTTGATTTAACTGCAAATGAGTGGGATCTTGTTGCCAGTCTGGTTGCTCTAGTAAATTCTTTTTTAGAGGAGTCATCAATGAGCTAAGCTCGTTGGAGCAGAAGCCATGAAAATATTTGTAGAAGAGACAGTGGGAAGCCACATCCCGTCGGTGAGAAAAGTGACTTCAGTCAAGCTACCAGGTTGGGACCGATCACATTTCAGATTCTTCTTTTGGACCCTGTCGAGAACCTTGAGATAGATATCAGAGGCATTCGACAACAGTATTCAATGCCAGGTAGGATGGTTGACTTATATATGTGAAAGATGAACTAAGGCGGGAAAAACTTCTTGGTCCAACACAGTGACCCAACCTTCCTAGTAGTGGATTTAGCTATTGATTCAATGTAATGGTTCCACTTGAGGTCGGAAGAGAGGTTGAGGCCGAGAAGATGCAATGCATTCCTTTCAAGGAGACTCGCTTAGTCTATGCTGATGGTGGCTAGGAGAGACTGCATGTGATGGTTGACAGGTAGTACCTACGTTTTAGAAGCTTTAAAATTAACTAGCAATTTCTTACCCCAGTCTACAACAGAGTGGAGGACTTTCTCAAGATGAGCAGCAAGGTAATTTTTGGCCGCCACGCAAGATTTCTTACTGAGGCGGAAGTAAATAGTGGTGTCATGCACACTTGAGATTTGATCACATTAGAGAGTTCAATTATGGAGATCAGAAAGAGTGTCAGGCCTAGGATAGAGCACTGGGGGATATCGGTGTTCGTGTACTAGGGTGTGTAGACATATACGTTCAAGACGTCCTTCATTATGCAATTTGATAGGAAAGGTTGAATCAAACCAAACAAGCGTCCAGTGATACCATAGCCCTGTCGTTTGCGCAGAAGGTCAGCGTGCCAAACCCTATAAAATGCTTTAGACTACAGCTCGAGCTTCACCGGACTTAACGAGGGGTTGGTATATGTACTCGGTGATGGTCGATAGCATATCGGCAGGAGAACTGGCAAAGCGAAAGCCATACTGTCTGAGAATAGTTTATGGGCGGTGAGATATTGAACTATTTCAACATTGATGATCGCCTCGAGCACTTTGCCGAAAATTGGTAGGAGAATGGTAGGGCGAAAATTGGATAGGTCTGGAGGTTCCCCTGAGTTCTTAAATACAGGAAACATAGAAGAGGACTTCCATTAAGCAGGAAAACAGGAAGCAGGGAAGCAGGAATTATTGTGTTTAGCGAGAACAGAGGAGAGTTCAGGGGCATATTTCTTCAAGAAAATAACCGGGGTTCTGTCACCTCTGCTCACCTTATGGGAGTCAAATTTTGAAGCTACCTTAGATAACTGAGCATTATGCATTGTCTTATACCATATGCACTAGCGTCAATTGCAATTATTATTATTATTTGGCTCGTAATGTGACAAAAACAAGTCTAACGTTAGCATTTTTTAATTTTCTCGAATGCTTCCTGGCGCTCCATTGTCCAGACCAATTTAGAGTCTTTCTTCAATAGTTCATTTACGGAGCTCGCAAACAATACATGCTTGGCACAAAAACATTGTAATAGCTTGCTAATCAAAGCAAACATTTTAAGGAACTTAAATTTTCCGGAGCAGGCTTTTCCTTTACAATACTGACTCATGCTGGATCTGCTCTTTTGCCATTCTTGTCAGTCATTTGTTCCAAATATTTAATTTTGTTCGTAAACAATTCCTACATTTCGTCTCTCAGCTTGAATCCGTAGTCCTAATTTTTTTTAAAACTTCAAAAATATGTTCCTTATGTTCTTCTAGATTTTTCCCTTTACAGCAAAATATCGTCAAGATATGTGACCGCAAAGTGAACTCCACGCAGCATCGCGTCCATGTCTTGCTGAAAAATGGCTGGATCAATCTTTATGCCGAACGGCAACCGATTGAATTTATTGAATCCTCGATGTGTATTTATAGCCAATAATCTTGAATATTCGTCATCTGCTTGAATTAGAAGATATGCGTTGCTTAGGTCGATTGTAGAAATTATCTGACTTCCGCTACATTGCGCAAGAACCTCTTCCGGTCCAGAAAGCGGGTAATGATAACTTCTGAGGGCATCATTCAAACCCGTGGGAAAATCTGCTGCGCGTGTCTTTTTCGACATTTTTATGTATGCTGTAGGCGAAGCCTAGTTGCTACTGTCGACATTGAAAAAATGTTTTGAGTCTGTCATGCTTGTCATTTGTGTGTTTTAGAGTACATTCGTTTTCTTTTCAAAAACCTGTTATACGTTATCCTTTAGCTCTAATGTTGCTTTCAATTTATTACACCTGCCTAGACCACTAGAAAACACCACTGGTAATTTATTTTCAGTTCTTTCTTTAAAGTTTCCATTTTGTGGGTAGAAGTATTAACTCTTTGGCAAAACAAATAAATTGGACAGTTCCAGAATTTAAACTGCTCCAACCAAACCGTTTCAAAAAAGGAAAGAAGTCAAAAAATGATGGTCAAACATATCGAATGCCTTTGACTTACCTAAATTGATCAGCGCGGCTTCAGTGATGACTTTCTCGACAATCAAGTGTACCAAATGAAGTTTGTCTTGAATAGTCCTACCATTCACAGCACAAATATATTCAAGGCCAGTCAGAATATCGACGACAGCTTGCAAACGAGTGGCTAAGATCTTGGCCCAAAGTTTCAACTCTATATTTAACATCGTCAAAATCTTGAAGTTATCTATCCCTTCTCCAACGCCCTTAGGTGCTTAGAATTTCGAACCGAATCCTTTATTACGATCATTTTGGTATATGAACTTCATTCCTTGGGGGAAACCTTGATTGGAAGTCATGAGTTATCTGTTTGTTCATCACTGCTGTAGCCTGGTATTGAGCTCACAACTCTAAGTCAGGAACCACTAGGCCATGCTTCCTTAATGACAAAAAGAACTGAATTTTTGGAACTTATAATTCTAATATCCAGTAATCATTTTTTACCAGAGTTCATATTGCAATTTTTTATGTTTTTATGTTTAATGGTTTTCTGTAGTATTTTTGATATTCTAGTGTTTTTACCAGAGCTCATGTTGCAATTTTTTTAATAATGAATTTCTCTGGCACTCCGTATTACTGATTCTCATATTGTGTTCATCTCTATGTTTGGTCGGCTTAGGAGATTTTTTTAAGCCTAGCATATGTGCTGATTCCTTAAGTTTACGTAGTTTCCAGTCGCATTCTCTATCTATTAGTTCAACTTCATCTCATAGGGATTTTTATGCCTGGTCGGCTTAGGAGTTTTTTGTAGCCTAGCATATGTGCTGATTCCTTAAGTTTACGTAGTTTCCAGTCGCATTCTCTATCTATTAGTTCAACTTCATCTCATAGGGATTTCTATGCCTGGTCGGCTTAGGAGTTTTTTGTAGCCTAGCATATGTGCTGATTCCTTAAGTTTACGTAGTTTCCAGTCGCATTCTCTATCTATTATTTGAATCTCATCTCATAGGGTTTGGTGATCCCTATTTTCCCTCCATACGTGGTCAGCTACGTCTGATTTTTCTGTCTCCCCTCGTGTTACGGCCTTGCGATGTTTTTGTAGCCTTACTTTAAGAAGACGGCCTGTTTCTCCTTTATATTCCTTTCAACAGCTACATGGAATGACGTACACATAGTCCTTAGTCATGTCCTTCATTGTTGAGTATTTTACTATGGAGGAGTATCTGCAAAGTGTAGAAGCCATTTTAAAGATCGTCCTGGTGTTATATGAACCCCAAATCCTTTTTATTTTATCCGATAACCCCTTCACATAGGTTAGACAGACGAGGTTGTTTTCTGAGAGTTGTTATCCTCATGCAGCCTCCCTTCCGTGTATGATGGGGTTGTTGTCATGTACCCTGGTTTTTACTGTTTCCTTGTAGAGTACTGCTTATACTGACCATTGTATGAATGTCAGGTGGTTTGATATTCGTGCCAGCTTCAGGTAAGACTTTTCTATTTGTCTCCATATGCAACAAAGATGAGGACAATACCACGAATAATGTAAATGCTATAAATAAATTGAACGTTTATTTATAAATAATCGAAATTATAAATTAGAGATGTAAATTTACAAGAAACTCAACTTTCGAATTTAGCCGATATTTTTTATTATTATTAGTTAATTCGTGAAAAGAAGGCAAATAAATTAAATTTAAAAGAATCAATTCAAAGGCGATAAAATGTCAGTTAATCATTAATGAACAAAAACGTAATAATAAAAATATTACCTTTCTATGATATTAATTGTGGAAATTCCAAATATATTTGAGACATGTTTAACCAACTTACAACAATTTCCTAATAAAACGTCCCAAAAATATCTATCTCCCTCTCATTATGCAAATGATCCGTACCCCTGGGTGCAGATGTGAATGAGTGTGGTGAAATCTATGCATAATTTCCACCGAAATAAAAGAATACTCCGCAAAAGTTCATAGTTTCTGGAAGTGGATAACACTGATGACGTCACCTCCTTAATAAATCAGGGCAACTTTCTCTGTGCCCGGTGTTTTTTAGCATCAGCTACGGTCCTGGTCTCATATACAGTGACACGCATAAGTATTGGATACATGTTATTTTTTGTTATAACTCTAGTTTATGTTCGCCATTTTACTAGATATTTGGTAAGTAATATATCGTAAAGTTGTTTTAGTTGTCTGTGTGTGACACTATCTCACACGGTGATGCTTTCCCTACTCCCGCGGGGATATTTTCCTTTGGTTGGTTTAAAACAACGGAGAGAGAAATTGATATTGGTGATATTATTAGTGTTTTGTTGTGTCACGCGATGTGAGCTGAGGAAAAAAATAATAATTTTAGTACCATCAAGTGCTTCTAAAAGCACGGAAGCATAAAATAAAGTTATTTTAGCTAAATATACATTTCTCGTCTTTCATGATTTTCGCCTGTTTTATGTTCAATATGGATTTCTCTTAGATCTGGAGTGTATTCCGCTAATCTGAAGAAGCGTTGACAAAACAAGTGTCAGAGTGATTTGATAAGGTCAGCCCGGAGATCAAGGCCGCTGGTGGGTACATCGGGTCCGTGCGAATCGAAAATAGAATCAAGCTCCGATGTGAGTTGGCAAAATCTCATTCGTTGAGCTAAAGGCATCCGCAAATCGAGTGGGTGAAGACCGATTTTCATTGGTCGAAGACTGTGAGCCGGCCGGATCCCCAGAGAGAATCGAAATTGGTTATAAAAATAGATGCTCGACGCGAAAAGTTCAGTTTGAGACCTAATTGTTCAGATTTTGGGCAGAGCGCCACCGCCGTCAGTACCCCCACACACTCAGCCAGCGGCCGCTCCGATTCATCATATTCCGTCAGATTCCGTCAAGAACCCGAAAGAACTTTGCTGTTTTAGAAGTACATTTCAACGCTAACGAAACTTAGATTAAACATTTCGTTTAACGATTGGAAGCTATGATGCTTTTGGCGAACTTTCTCTCTCCGTTACAACCAGCATTTTAAACAACTGTATATCATTTCCGACGATTGTAAATATCATTTTCGACAACTGTAAAAGACAGACATTGTTTTTTTCCTTTATATAAAGACATTCTGCGTAGCTCTCCAGGCGTGTTCGACTTTGTTCATTTATTTTATTAATTTTTTTTTTTTTTTTTTTGTGCAGTGCTTATTTTTTGTTTTCAACCCACACTTGTACATCAGTGTCCGGACTGGCTAAAAGGGACGACTATTAAGATTGCAAGATGAGACCTCTGGGATCTAATCACAATGTGGGACAGTGGCCCGTTGTTGCAAAAGACGTCCTGTAGTCCAGCTTTTGTGGCGACATCATCGGACGGGATCGCCGCGACCGGGTAGCAGTGTCACAACTGGGATCGTCACGGCCATCATCGAGAACGAGCGTCACATTAGACAGAGAGACAGCCAGGCTGAGGCATCACATGTGAAAGGAAAATTAAAAACTCATGGTTGAATCGATTTTTTTATTAAAGTTCAAAATTATCCTATGCAAAAGTAATGTTCTTTTATGCCATAACGAATGATGGAACAATTCTAAATTCTATAATTTAGAGGAATTAAAAAAAATTCTGTTAAAAATCTCTCGAGCGTATCATGTTTATGATTTGAAAGAAAATGACATTAACTGTATTTTGTCTCCGCGCCAGAGAGATATTTATGTTAATAAACATGGTTTCACTTCACTGCTCTCAGTCACTTCTTTCCTGAAACAAAAGAAAAAATATTCTTATGCCCGGCTGATTTTTAATATGGAAGTAGTTTCATGAATAAAGAGCGGGGGAAGGAAACCCACTGTATTTTCTGCCTGAGAGCCTATAACACTCTCAGTCCGACCCTGATGTTAATAAACATGGATACACTTCACTACTCTCAGTCACTTCTTTCCTGAAGCAAGTTATATATATATGCTCATGCCCGGTTGATTTAGAATATGGAAGACAGAACATTGACTGTCTAGTGACTGTCATTCAGACGGTGAGGTAACGAATAAAACCCAACATTTATATTAAATGTTTACAAAAATACACATTCAATACGCCCAGATTGAATGTATAGCGAGCACAGTCATGATTTAAGTGGATGACACAAGACTCCAACCATGCACCCATGGTTGGGTGGACAGAAAGACAGCAACGAAGAAGGAGAAGAGCCAAGATATTCTCCTTGTTGACACAGGAAAAAGAGCTCTCCTTTGAGGTATTGGTAGGAGGTTTAGTGATAAAAGTCATATTAGATACTGTAGCGTCAGTATCGTTATTAAGGGAAGAAGAATACAGAAAACTGAGGAATCGTGGAAGAATGAGAAGGCCCGATATAGAAATCACACAGACTGATGGTGGTTCCATGAGAATAAGGGGAATAGTGAATCTTCCGGTGAACGTAGGACAGAGCCTCCAGAGATTTTATATCACCCCCGGGCTATGTGCAGAAATGGTCTTGGGTGAAGATTGGCTGCACAGACATAGGGCTAGAATTGAGTTTAACCCTACTTCGTTAGTAGGGAAAGGTGTAAAGATGACATTGTGAGGTTCCCCCAACAAGTATATAACTTTAGTGACAGAAGATATAATGTTCCCACTAAAAGTGCAGTATCAGGCAGAGGAAGATTAATGACAAAGAAAAAAGTGAAGAGAGGTTTCATACAACTAGTTCCTGTAGAGGAAGTTTGACCTGAAAAGAGCGAGGCAGACATGTGTGAGACGGTGGTAAATGCGGCAGAAATTATTCCCATATTACTGGTGAACGAAGCCACTAAGACCGTTAAAGTAAACATAGGAAAGGAGGTAGGCCAAGCCATACCCCTAAGAACCAGACAACAAATAAGGTTAGATAAAAAAAAGAGAGAGAGATTTTAAAGAGGGTAGATGGTATATTAGACGAAGAAGCCCGAAAATTTTAAGGCTAGAGTAAAAAAACCAATCGTGATGTGGTGGCCATTTCAGATAAGGATTTCGGCCAAACTGATACCGTACAAATAAAAATAGACACGGGGGATGACCCTCCCATTAAATTAAGACACTACAGAACTCCTATATCTAAAAGACCCCTGGTGGAGGAAGCAGTGAGAGATATGTTAGAGACGGGCATGATAGAAAGATCAAAGTCTCCCTGGAGCTTCCCAATAGTGATAGCATATAAGACGACGGGCATAGATTCTGTGTAAATTTTAGGAAACTGAACGCTGTTTTCAAGCCATTGGCGGTGCCCTTGCCACTAATTGATGACATACTGGCTCTGTTAGGAAAGACTAAGTGCTTTTCCACATTAGATTTGAGATCAGATATTTGGCAGGTGGCCCTTCAAGTGGTTTATAAAGAAAAGACTGTATTTGCATATCACCTGGGCCTGGTTCAATTCAAAGTTATGCCACTTGGCCTGGCCAATGCACCTGAGATTTTCCAGCAATTAATGTCAATAGTGCTGGGAGGAATGAAGATTTTCGCAATGGCTTACCTGGATGATATTCTGATGTTCTCAGAGATCCCAGAACAAACGTTTGACCACTTAAGACAAGTTTTTGGTCGTTTAAGAAGGCACGGTTTGAAATTAAAACTGTCAAAGTGCCTTTTTCTAAGGAAAGAGACTAAGTACTTACGTTTTATAATAAGTGATGAGGGAATCGAACCTGATATGGATAAGGTAAAAGTGATAAGGGAAATGCAAGAGCCGCAGAGAGTAAGGTAGCTGCGAGGAATGATATGGGCTATAGTGTATTACAGACGATTTATCACGGTATTTTCTCGGATAGCGACACCCTTGATAGCGTGGACCAAAAAGTACGCAAGATTTAAATGAACAGAGGTCTATAAAAGAGACTTTAATGCGTTGAAAGAACAGCTGACTGCTGTATCACTGCTGACATACCTTAACCTCAACAAGCCCCAGGCCGGGTTGGCCGTCTGTCTAATGTGACGAACGTTCTCGCTGACGGTCGTGACGATCCCCATGTGACACTGCCACCCGGTTGTACGGTTGGTTTGGTCTCTGATGCTGGTCGTGACGATCCCGTCCGATGATGTCGCCACAAAAGCTGGATTACAGGACGTCTTTTGCAACAACGGACCACTGTCCCACGTTGTGATCCAGTCCGGACACTGGTGTTCACTTGTGGTTTAAAAAAATAAATAAATACGGCACAAAAAAAAATTAATAAAATAAATGAACAAGATCGAACACGCCCGGAGAGTTACGAAGAATGTCTTTATATAAAGAAAAAAACGATGTCTTTCTTTTCCCAGAAATACAGTTGTCGAAAATGATATACACTCGTCGAAAATGCTGTTCACAACGGAGAGAGAACGTTCGTTAAAAGCATCGTAGCTTCTAATCCTCAAATAAAATGTCTTGTCTAAGTTTCGTTAGCGTTGAAGTAAACAGATCTCTGCCATTCTCACCAAAGTCATTTCACATATTTCATTAATTTTTCATTAAAGTCTTTTCACCTATTCTATATAATCAGGGCTGTCAATTTTTTATGTAGCTTCTAAAACAGCAAAGTTCTTTCGTGTCCTTATCGGAGTTTAAAGGAGTTTGCCGAAGTTGAGCGAACGAAGAATCAGAATTTTCGATTTTCCTGTGATTAAAAAAAAATAACAATAACGTTTTTTCTGGATTCATGTCCATGGCGCATTATTCCAAATTAACTCCTTGATTTAATTTGCCGTAGGCTTCATTCGAAATTGACTCTTTAGCCATCAGTTCTATGGTGGGCGTCCAGCCTTGAGTCATGGCTCCCCGGCTGGGGAGCTTCTTTCCAGTCGTTACATTTCGGCTGATAGCAACTCGAACTTCTCCAGCTGATTTTTCTCGCCGAGTCCTGATTTTTATAACCAGTTTCGATCCTCTCTGGGGATCCAGCCGGCTCGAAGCCCTCGGCCAATGAAATCATTTTCCTCCCACCCGATTTGCAGAAGCCTTTAGCTCGACGAATGAGATCTTGCCAACTCACATCGGATCTCGATTTCCTTCGATTTCACACAGAGTCTCGCTTACCAGCGGGTCTCTCGGGGGAACCTTGGCCTTCGTGTGACCGTATCCAATCATTCTGACACTTGTTTTGTCTAAACGTTTTCAGCTTAGCTGAAGTGTTTATTTCAAACCCGATTTTCTCTTCTTTCCCACAATAACTAGATTTTATGTTCCTCGGCTTTTAGAAGGCCAAATAAAAGAATGGCGAGAGAAACTCATAATAAAACCCAAGAATCGGAGTTGATACTTCGTAAACCAGAATCAGAAGGCGAATCAAGTGAATTGGGAAGAAGAAAAAGAGATACCTTTCTCCCAACTCCAGTGTAAATGGAGATATGAAAAAGAATCAGAAATTGAATCAAGTGAATGGGAAGAGGAGGATGGGATGCCCCTCTCCCAACTCCGGGAGAAATGGTGAAATGAAAAATAATAAGAAGGCGAATCAAGTGAATTGGGAAGAGGAAGGTGCGATACCCCTCTCCCAACTCCGGGGGTAATGGAGATATGAAAAAATGTTAGTCTTCCAATCCTAAGAGAATGAAGAGGTCCAGGGCTCACAGTCAGAACTGCCCGAAGGAAAAGGAGACGGAGAAACCTCCGCTTCCTGGACCTCGAGACAGTTAGGAACTGGTGAGGAGTCAGGGTTAGAGTCAGAATTAGCCTTTAAAAACAACTGAGGAAAGCAACCACACCCATATCTAAGTAAGTAGATGGCGGAGAATAAGGATTCCTTAGAGATCCTAATAATATATTTAAAGAAAAGTTTGATGTAGTTGGAAGGGATGTGTAGGCGGATGACGTGTCGTGGTGAGAGTGAAATCGCCCCTCGATGCTACTGACTGTCCAGCAGTGGTAGCGACGGGATGTAACAGCTGTGACATGGGCGACGCCCACTTGTCCGAAACAATAGTTAATTGGAGATAAAAGGAACAGAAATCTGAAAAGCTAGTAAGAGAGAAAAGAAGCGAAAAACAGATTAGGGAATAATTAAGTGATTAATGAATTATTAAGTGAATAAAAACAGAAGATCTGTTAAGCCTGCAGGAATGGCTAAGATGAAAGGACAAATGCTGCTGCTGCTGATGATGATGATGATGATGATGATGATAGAATCATGGAAACCAAACCCATAACCCCAGCGGAGCAGAAGAGAACAGTGTCTCAGTAGGACAAGTCATGAAGATAAAAAAAACACCTCGACCCACACACATACACATACACGCAGGAGGAGGAAAAGTACCTTTTCAAGTTGTCTGAAGAGACTTTTTAATAAAGAACTTTTTGTTAAAATTGCATGCGTAGATTAGTGCATGAAAAGGTATAAGGCCAACAACAGGCAGCAAAGGAACTTTGTGAGCTTGCAAATGACAACTTGGTGATGCATGTATAAGGGTGCATGCTAATTAGTGTTTCTGGATTTATAATGTCATTTACAACTTAAATGAAATGATTGCTGCGGAGGAATGTAACAGTATTTTTGGTTGCGGAAAAATATAACATTATTTTAGCACTACGAAGTGGAGGAAATTATTTTTAGTTGTGTTATTAATTGTGCAGATTAATTGTTCTAATGTGGGCGGGGAGAAAAATAGGCCTAATTGATAGTGGGACTATTTATTCGGTTGCAGTGTGGGCGCGGCTAATGAATTGTGATTGCTATTGCAAAAATGAAATATTGGAAACTGGCTGAGTGAATTAAAAGGAAAGATTTGCAGGTGTGGGCGGCAGGTCGAGCGGGGTCATAGGGTTGGCTTCCCTCGGGATGCGGGGGCGGAAGTGATTTCATTGGCTGGGGATTTGATTTGCCTGGACAACCCGCATCTTCCTGCCTTCCTCAGTTTGGGTCAGTTTGAGTCAGGTATGAAAGCGGTGTCCCGGGGGGTCAGAGACCAGTTGCTGCTAAGACGAATTTACCACCGCCGCCATCCACCACACAAAGACCATTCTTCGGCAGTTTCCGTAAAGCTTCGGTGAAAAACTCTAAGATATTTTCAATCGTCACAACTTGAAAACTCCGATTGGAGTGACAGACATTACCAACCCAAAGAGTGAATAAATGTTAAGACAAACACGACTCTTAGACGAAACATTCGCTCCGTTGTAAAGATAAGAAATTGTCGACTGTTATATTTCATTTATTTTTGTTTCTTTATATATATATATATATATATATATATATATATATATATATATATAGTCTTTTTCCACAACTCATTCAGGCGTCATTCAATTTACATTTGGTGCCTTTTTCATTAACTGGTTAACTTAGTAAAGAGACAGCTAGCAAGATTTCAAAGTTACTTCTTTAGGATCAAAATTGACAGCGTGGGCGAGGAAGAACATTGTTGTAATAGACGACCTGAAAACCAGCTACTGTGTCGAAGCCATCACCACTAGAAACAAAGCAGTAGTGAATGTAGGTCTATGTAGACTAATGATTATATTGTAATTTTCTTTACATCAAAAGAGAGAGTATAATGAAAATAAAAAAAAGAAATAAAAATAAAATACAATCCAACTTTTTCAGTTTCCACAAACTACTGCGGCTAGTTTGTTGTTGTTGCTAGCGTGTGGAAAGGTGAGAGAGAGAGGGGGGATTTTTCAGCGTTTTTCATTTCACGCGTTTCAAGTAAGCTTTTCGTCTAGTTTTTCTGACGACTGGGTTCCTCTCTCTGACTTGATTTTCAAGTCCGTTGTGTTTTTGTTGAAACCGTTTCAATATGACGCATGGTGGGAATTGATCTTCTCATTAAAATCTAACATCAAATACGATTGTCCGGTTCCGATCAACCACGTGAAATTACCGCCATATTGGCGCGATTTCGTTGACTTTATACATTCACCTGTCAGAGTCAATTACGACTGCATCCTCACGTGGGTGGCCTCGTTCAAAAATTTACCGATGATTTTTCACATTGGTCGATCGTTTATTTTCTTTATCCGACAGAGACGAAAGGGAGAGCAACGTACAATGAGGAAGAAGAAGAACTAGGGTTATCTCCCTTGACAGGCCAATTTTTTACATATCATAAATGTCTATTTTTACGCCTTCCACTTTCTCTCGGCCACAACCGTACTTAATTTATTCTTTCTCTCTCTCTCTCTCTCTCTCTCTCTATCTCTCAGCCCTTCCTACAAAAAAGAAAAACGTTGATATTTCTGGGAAGAAGAAAAGACATTTTCTAAACATCTCTAGTCCTAGCTTCGAATCCAGGTCCGTCGGTATCCATTTAATGTGTGTACATAAGGAACTCTTACAGTGTTACACATTGTTTTTAAACGATCCCTCATTAAGAGAGAATAAACTTCCTATATATGAAGAAATAGGAGACTAGGTCATTATTTTACCACTTATCAAAATGATTCTGCGATGTACGTTCTTTTAAACTCGCCTTAATATCTAGAATTTGGTCTTTCTTGCTATGTAAAGATGCAAATTACTTGATTTCAATCTCCAGGTAAGGTAATTCCGCGTTGGTCATTCTTTTAAAACGTGTCTTAATTAATAGATTTTGATCTTTCTTCATATGTCAAGCGGCAAATTAATTGATATTGCCACCAAGACAGGTGATTCCTCAAAAGACATCAAAGGACACTCTCTTTAAACTATCCCAAATTACCAGAGTTTGATCTCCCTTGATATTTAAAAGGTCAGAATTCTTCTTTGCGATCTTACTTTCAGACAAAGACATTCCCTTTAAACGAGCCCTCTTTAATAGAGCTATATCTTATTGATATGTATCGAGGCTGAATACTTAGCTGCAAGTATACCTTCAGCCGAGAACGGTTATTCCTGTGGGCAACAGTACCAGGGGGATGAATGAGGTTTAAGATAGAACTTCCGATCTGGGATGAACACATCGATGCCTGCATCACCCAGGAGGAGATTTCGGATGCGAAGTCTTCAATAGGGAAGCTAAAACCTTTATCCCAAGGAACGTCTCACAAAATATCGCGAAACGAATGCCAGTTTGCTCTTTGGTAGCAGTAAGAAATTCTGTTGGTTGGAGGTTCCTGGGGTTGGGATTGTGTGTGGAGAGACATAGTAACAGAAACCACAGGCGTTTCCAAGAGGGCAAAGATGCATGGCTTGGCAGGAGTCAGGGATAGAAGCAAAGACTGGGATAGTGCGTGGGGAAATTCATAAATAAAATTAAATAAAAGACCGCGTGCTCAGTATTGTCGTTGGGCGAAGAGCCTGACAATTTTTTATTAGGGTCAAAAATACAAATTCTACCATCCGTATCCGAGAACAAAAGGGCATATGACACCAACAAGGACCTGCCAAGAAACAAATCCAGAGCGATTATCAAATAATCTAAATAGAGATTAAAATCTTTAGACGGAATATTCTCAGAATCAAATGCGTCTCATGTGAATAACAAACATGTACTCCGAGACGCGAATCTCGCAAACAAGTCTCGTCCAAGGAATTTCAATCTCAGGCCCTAGACATTTAGATTTGAACGTCCTTTTTTTTTCCTTTTTATCCTCCGTTTATGGGTTCCTTTGCCTTTTGTCCATAGTAGGCAAATCCACTTTTGGATAGAAGAGATTGAAAAAGGGACCAAGTGCGGAGTTATATTTTTTCTTGAAGCCCTTTTTAAAGGAGTTCAGATTTAGAGCTGATGATGTGAGGAACTTTTTTTTTTTTTTTGCGGGGAGTTGGCATTATAAGCATCCTTAGTCGTAGATGATTAAGGGGACTGATATTTTGCTGTCTGAAATATCGTTCTGCCCTTAACAACGACCAACCATACCCCCATTTCATACTTCATTATTGCATTGTGGGTATGAAAGATTTTGTAACACCTATGCTAGTCACTAGCATGCCCTTTGTGGACCCCTCAGAACTATCTGTAACAGACAAAGGAATATTTTGTTTGACTGGCGCAGTAAACTCAGAGATATTGTTCTGTAGGCAGAGAGTGGCCAGGTAAAGAGTCTGACCGCACTTCCAGACACCCAGACAGATGAGAATTAAGATGAAGTTATGCAATATGACTCAGCAAAAAGGAGAAAACTGGTATAATTCTGTTTTATCTTGACCGCTGTATAGCCACAATCACCAACCAAAACAAACTATACAATATTTTGTGTACCAAAACACAAATTTCACTACAACCCCCATAATACATCAAAGTCTCTATAAATTTCTAACAGCCTTCTAATCTATACATTTAAAAACGGTGAGGAAAGCTTGTTTGTTTTGTTGACATTAGACTCGGCAAAAAATGTCAAGAAGATTCAGGTTAATCATAATTTAGTCTTATCTTGAACTTTGCTCACCACAATCACCAACCAAAACAAATATACAATATTTTGTGTACCAAAACACAAATTTCACTACAACCCCATAATACATCAAAGTCTCTATGAGTCCCTAACAGAGGTGAAAGCTTGCTTTGCTTGTTCATCATGACATCGGAAGCGGCAAAAAGAAATATCAGGAATACTCATGTTGGTCATAATTCAGTCTTATCTTGAACTTTGCTCACCACAATCACCAACCAAAACAAACTATACAATATTTTGTGTACCAAAACACAAATTTCACTACAACCCCATAATACATCAAAGTCTCTATGAGTCCCTAACAGAGGTGAAAGCTTGCTTTGCTTGTTCATCATGACATCGGAAGCGGCAAAAAGAAATATCAGGAATACTCATGTTGGTCATAATTCAGTCTTATCTTGAACTTTGCTCACCACAATCACCAACCAAAACAAACTATACAATATCCTTTGTACCAAAACACCATTCTGACTACAACCACTATAATACATCAAAGTCCCTATAAATTTTTAACTAGTCTCACATAGAGACTTTTTCGTGGGTTTAAAAACAACAGCTTTAAAAGATGATTAATTACAATATCGATAATAATATAATCTAAATAATACTATAATCTGAACAAATTGGTGTTAGTAATAAAAAAAGAATCCTTAATTCTGACAGAAATATCAGTTTACAGGAGGAGATTAATGCAGGACTTGGAAGAATTTTTTTAAAATTCGATCAACTATACACACATTCAGACTCGACAAGAAATACGAAAACGAAAGATGTCCTGCCTCCTCCAGAGGTACTGACATTGTTGGTTAATTACGGGGTGGGAATATTAAACTAAATAAAGTGGGAACAAAAATAAAAGGGGCCAAGGATATCCTATTTAACACCTGATATTTAACACCAGCCAGGTGAGTGAGTCCATATCATTAGTGTAGCATTTCAATCCAAGTACCGTAGGCCATTTGAAGCGAGGCTCCGGCTAGATTAAACCGAGCTCAATAATCAGATGATCATGACCGAACCTCCTATTTAACACCTGATATAATGCCTTACGAAGAGAAAAGAAGACAAAGGGCCTATTGCAATACCAGTCATGTGTTTGAGGCCATATCATTAGTGAAATGTTCTAACCCAAGTGTGAAGGCCGTTTGGAGTGAGTTTTCTGCTTCGTTAAACCGAGATCGATAATTTGACGATCATGAACGGACCTCCTATTTAAAACCTAAGAAAGAGAAAGGGATTTTTGCAACACCAGCCAGGTGAGTGAGGTCCTATCATTAGTGGGGTACTTCGATGATAAGAAAATATAAAACTCAATAATCTTATTTTGATAAAGTTATAAGAATAATTATATAATTTTCGAAAAGAATAGAAACATCAGAACGATTAAATAAATCCATAAAATTAAATAATTATTTTATATTATTAAAACTTTTTTTTAGGGTAAGAATATAAAATCGGGTATTTTACTAAATTACACCGTCTCTTTACTGGCGCTTTCATTTTAAACATGGCGACAAAATTTGTTAGGAGTTTGGAACTTAGACAACCGATAGTCAGTTTACGTAATGAAGATAAACTCTTGATTGGGGATTTTTCAAATATTGTGGGGAAACCTAAAAGTGGTTTTCATAATATTTTTAAAAAAACTTGAGGAAACTGGGTCATTTGCTGCCTAGAAACCACCTGGCAGGCCTAGGAAAGACACCACCTGGCAGGCCTAGGAAAGAAACCACCTGGCAGGCCTAGGAAAGAAACCACCTGGCAGGCCTAGGAAAGAAACCACCTGGCAGGCCTAGGAAAGACACCACCTGGCAGGCCTAGGAAAGAAACCACCTGGCAGGCCTAGGAAAGACACCACCTGGCAGGCCTAGGAAAGAAACCACCTGGCAGGCCTAGGAAAAATACTGCGAGGGAAGACAGATGGATTGGTAAAGAATTAAAAAAAAGGATCGATTTGTGACAGCAACCACTATCTCTAAAAGAGCTAATGCTAACCTTAGCATCAAATATCAAGGTATAATATTTCCGGAAGAATTAATGAAATAAATCTGAACAGTTGAGAACTGGGCATACATCAAAGTCTTGTTACAAATGGAAAATGGTGAAATTTTTCTTCCTTTATTTTCTTTCACTTGCTTGATCATTTTAGCAGTATATTCATCAGTTTTCGCCATTTTTTCCATTTCTTCCCGCATTACAGGTAATACGCTAATGGTGTTTACTAGTACATCGTTTAGTTTCTTTTCTTCTTTCAGCGCCGCTATCACCATTTCTTCTAGTAATTCAGGCTTTTTTGGAATCAGTCTTGACAGACAATCCGTATGTGCTATTTTTTTCGATGGTATAAATTTCATTTTGAAATTGTAATTTTGCAAAATTAAAGACCATCTTTGTAGCCTGTTCGATGAATAAGTCGGTACATCTTTTTTGGACCCAAATATTGAAAATAACGGTTTATGGTCTGTTTGCAGCACAAACGCTCTCCTGTAAATAAATCTGTGGAACTTTTTTACCGCATAAATTATAGCAAGTGCTTCCTTTTCTATTTGGCTATAATCTTTTTCTGCTGGAAGCAACTCTCTCAAAGCATGAGCGATAGGTTTCATTGCGCCATCCTCAATTTTGTGTAACAATACAGCTCCAATGCCGTATTCACTTGCATCCGTTGCTATGATTAACTCTTTTCTCGGGTCAAAATGCACCAACGCCAAATCTGACAACAAGCATTTTTTTTATTTTTTCAAAAGATTCGTCGCATACCTTCGTCCGACATCACTTTTTATTTTTCTCCAGTAATTTATTTAAGGGTGATCTTAGGTTGTGCATCTTAGGAATGTAGATGTTTTAGTAGTTCGCAAACCCCAGAAATGACTGTAACTTAATCTGACCTACATACTCAATCTTGTCCAAGCAAAACTCGCATTTTTCATGTCCTACTTTGAACCCATAGTTCCTAATTCGCTTAAACACTTCACGGACATGCGATTTATGCTCCTCTATGCTTTCGCATTTAATCAAAACATCATCTCAGTACGCCATTGCATAGTCAAGCCCCGATAACATAGTGTCCATTATTTGTTGGAATGAACTAGGTGCTATCTTTAAACCAAACGGTAGACTTTTCAGTCTGTATAATCTTTTATGTGTGTTTATCGTCAAATACTTTGAACATTCTTCGTCGACCTTTACTTGTAAGTATGCTTCTGATAGATCTATCTTTGAAAAGATCTTTCCTCCACTTAACTTTGAAAAAATCTCCTCTGGTGTGGGAAGTGGTTACTTATGATCTTTTAAGCATTCGTTTACACCGGTCGAAAAATCTGCACACATTCTTATCTTGTTATTTTTCTTCTTTACATTGACGGTAGGTGATACTCAGTCTGCATAGTCTACTTCTTCAGTGACTCCATTATTTTCTAATCTTTGCAATTCTTTGTCAATCGCCTCTAATGAAGCAAAGGGAACTTTTCTTTTCGGTCTGAATACTGGTTTAATGTTGTCTTTCATCTCAAACTTTACTTCCGTTTGCGAACAGCAACCCAGTTCCTCCAAAAATACTTCCGTAAATTCATTTTTTAAGTCTTTTACGAATTTTTCAGTCTGCTTCGACTTTCCTACATCTGACGTCTTAATCCTTGTGCAAAACATATTCATGGGCTTTTCCCATAAATTAAATAGCACGATTAAATCTATACTAAATAGATTTGTATTCTTTCCCAAAATCACGTAGATTTTCGTCTTGTGTACTTTTCCATCAAATGTTACCTGCGCACAAAATTCACCTTTGAATTTTGCACTTCCCGACTGTGGAATTCTCTTCCAAATGATTGCTTCCCCGACGGCTACAATCTCCAGGTCAATAGACACCTCCTAACACACTAACCTGCTCCCATTCTATCAACACTCTTCCCATCTGCCCAACCCTCATCCTCGCTATCCTTACTCATCTGTCACCTTCCTCCTGACATTCCCTATGTCTAACCACTCCTTCTCTTTACCTTCCCCTATGTAGCCCCATGCGCAATAGTGGCAGTGGAATGCCTTGCTTGGGGTGAGATGATTAAAAAAAAAAATTTATTCCCTGAAATGCCTCTTGCGATCTTTTGCGTTTTCTGTAACTCTGGTCGACCTATTTTTTCTCGTGTGTATTCATCTAATGTCGAGATATCACTTCCGGTATCCAATAAACAAGTTACAGTTCTTCCATTTATTTTTATGTCCACGTATTTTCTAGTACCGCAATCCTTTGTGACTTTCTTCATTACCAAAGTATTTATCCTTTTAGACTTTCGGTCCCTTTTGTTCCTACACGTCACTGCTTTGTGTCGCTTCTTCGAACATTCAAAACATATTTTATCTCTAAAATAACATTTCTTTGTAATGTGATTATTTTTGCCACATGCTTCACAGTATAGTTTTCGTAGACCTGTTGTTTCACTTTATGAATTCGAGCAACGCTTTTTTCTTCAATACAAACATTACCTTTCTTAATGTTTATCAATTTTTGGCATTCTTTCGTCACCTTCTGAAGCGTTATTTCTGCATCCTGATTCAACATTGTGAGAATCTTAGAACGTACTTCTTTATCTTTTGGTGCTGTTAACCCATGTACAAAGATTAAACATTTAAGCATGTCTTCTTTGATGTCTTTGATTTTAAATCGTTCGCATTGTGAATTAACTTTTCCGACGTACGTAACAAAGTCATGTTCTTCTTTTACGATATTTAAACACTTATATCGACTATAGAACAAACTTTCCCTTTCTTCAAACATTTTTGACAAAATTTCGACCGTTTCGTCGAACGACATGTCCTCAGGTTTTCTCGGTAAAATAAAGTTTGTATATTTCATATTCTCCTGAGTTCCTATCTTTTGTAATATAAGCATTATTTTTTCCTCGTCGGTTCATGCTTTGCATCGTCTCGAAAAAATCGTTTTGTATCTTTTATAATACGAAGGAAAAGTAATCCCTTCTTCAGGATTGTATACAAATTGTGTAAGAGAGTTTGAAATACCTTCTGCCCAGAAGACTCCAGAGCCTTCTTTCGGTTCGTCCTGCTTTAATACCATTTTTTCCAAAATATCTTGTTGAAGTATCATTTGTTGTTGAAGATCCGGTTGTATTTTTTGTTGGCTTTCCTGTTGTTTTAACATTTGTTGTAGTTGTTGCATCAACTGCTGGACTGCTCTTCCCAGCGTCTTTGCAAATTCAGTTAATTGTTCCATAGTTTTTTATATGTACAGCTGACGAATAAATTATATTTTTCGGTAAGAACAAACAACGTAGTTTTTTTATGAGGGGGTAAAAAAAACTACCTCTTACCTTAACTTATTTTTCTTTTCGCGTCAAACTTTACGTCGTCAGTCTGACATATGGCTACAAGTTACTGTTTTTTTTTTCTTAATCGCGTAAACTTCCAAATCTTGGTCACCAAACTGATATTTGGCGAGCTTCGGGTAAATGCCAAATCTTCGACGTCAGTCAGGTCGTTTGGCGAGTACCACGAAAGTGCCAAATTTTCGTCGTCAATCTGATATATTGGCGGACCCCACGTAAGTGCAAAATTTTTGTTGCCAATCTGATATATCCCGGGAGTGGATAATCAGGGAAAAGAATAGTGCAAAAATAATAACACTGAAGATAGATTATAAGAGATTTATTATACAACAGTACAATAAACCAATAGACGAACAAGAACAATCAACTAATAATAACAGGAATAACGATCAAATAGATAAGTCTCTGTCTATGACATATGCGTCCGTCTAGTGACGTATGCTCTCATCTAGTGACGTATGCCCTCGTTTAGTGACGTTTGCTCTCGTCTAATGACTTATACTGCTACTTCGCTCTAGACACAGTCTTTTATAAACGGACCATATCCATTACGGGGTATGATAGGCTATTCTTCTACAACATAATTATTCTTATAACTTTATCAAAATAAGTTTATTGAACTTTATGTTTTGGAATTATATAATTTACCTTTCTATCCTCATTTTTCCTTGCTAAAATGTTATTTGAAAGATTAAAATAAAAAGTTGTTTTACATTTAGACTTTTTCATATCACCGTTCTGATCTTTATGGACGCTACTGTATCCGAGTATCGATTAAAAAAAATGTTGAAGCAACTCAAATATGTTGTTTTTTTTTTACCCATTTCGTTAATCTCCGGAGTTCCCCTTAAATATGTATATATAAGAAAAACTAAGGCAGAATCTTTATTTCATGATAAATCGGAAGTATGGCCTATTTCAGGCAAACCATCATCAGCTTCCGTCTTTATTGTACAAAGGATTTTACACGAATTAAAATCCTTTGTACAATAAAGATGGAAGCTGAATATGGTTCGCCTAAAATAGGCCTATACTCCCGATTTACCATGAAATAACGTGTCTGCCTTAATTTTTCTTATATATATATATATATATATATATAATCCATTCAACTAACAAGCAAGGGTTTCCAACTGACAGAAAAAATACTATTAGAATCTCTCTGAACCCAAAATAACATGTAAATAACAGGCATACGTTTCCACACAACAAAATCAACTCAAAATTATTTACAAAGATAAAAAATCAAATAGAATTACTCAACAAAAATGACAAAAAATAGTTCATAAAGACAATTAAATTAATTAAAAGCAAACGCCAACCCCCAAATTTAAAGAAAACATAATAACCTCATCAAAGTTCGAGCAACACACAACACAGGGGGGTCACAAAATGCAACAAAAAGATGTTGGGTATGTAACATAATAATAGAAGGAAACCACTTCATGTTCAAAAACAATTCTACATTCGAAATAAAAACAAATCTGAGTTGCAACTCTAAAAACGTAATTTATGCTTTAAAATGCGATGAATGTGCAAAAGTATACGTGGGTCGACACAAGACCTGAATAAAAGAATAGCCTTGCATAGAAGTAATATTAAACTATCCAATAACAAGCAATCAAAATGCAGATTATAACAGGCTCATGATGCAGGAAGAAATATTTATTAACCAAAACAGCATGAAAAACAGAGAAACACTAAATTCAAACGTGAACAATAAAAATTCGCCAACCGTTGCAAAAATTTTATCCCCAAAACAACAAAAAAAAATTAGATGACCGGTAGAGTAGAACTGAATCAAAATCGCTGAAAACAATGACGAAATCAAATTTCGCATTCAGAGTAAAAAGATTTTATAACCAACAAAACGTGACGAATGATATTTAACGTGCGAGTGTGAATTAAAAAAAAACAGCACACACACAAGTATATGAACTTTTTAATCTGCTTACCACTTATCTATATATACACGATACTTTTGCCACCAGAAAAACAAGCGGATCTCGATAAGTAAAGTGCCAAGTTTATTCTTCTGAAGAAAGACAACCTTCGACTCA
The DNA here is from genome assembly GCA_037127315.1 of Ascarosepion bandense. NCBI lineage: Eukaryota > Metazoa > Mollusca > Cephalopoda > Sepiida > Sepiidae > Ascarosepion > Ascarosepion bandense. The sequence continues at coordinate 866,905 of JBBBDQ010001946.1, forward strand.
AAACACGTGTAGCGAAACAAGTACTATTATCGACGCTTAATATATCAAACAAAAAGCAAGTAATAATAATAATAACAATAAATTTACGCTTTAAACAAAACGTTCACGGCTTTTCACACTTGTATTATTGTATATATATATATATATATATATATATATATATATATATATATAAGCATATATATATATAAGCACAAACCTCTAGCTATACTCGTTTCGAAAAATCCTCCGCGTATATGCGTGGAAGGAAAACTTGGTTGTAAAAAAAGAAAGAGCTGAGCACAGGAACATCAGTCAAAGTGATTCAGACCAAGCCAGCACGTAGCCCAAAGAAAAAACCCGAAATGAGTTATCAACTGTTATAATATATGCTTCAGAAAACAGCGACTGTGGGCATTGATATGTAATCACGTTTATTAGCATAAATATCCGTCTGGTTTGGAGACAAGACACAGCTTTCCTTGAAGATCCGTTTAGGTGAAACCTTGGTAGGTTTGTTGGCCGCACATAGAGCGAAATTTGTGAACATTTAAATTTTAAATTCTAATTTAGTTTTTAGGAGAGTAAATATAAATTAAATTGTTTTTAATAAATTAATTTAATTTTTAAATAGTAATTTAACCCCCTCTACCTTTCTCTTCCTGTCTCTTTTGAATATCCACCTTTTTAAAATAAGGATACTTTTACTAATTTAACCCCCCGATTTCTTCTGCAAGTATATATATCTTTTTCACATTAAATTTTTATACATTTTTATAAAAATTTTAAAAAATAATTTTTAGAAAATTTAAAAAAAAGTTAAATTTTATTTTATTATGCTTTATTTTTTATTTTATTTTTTATTTTTATATTATTTAAATCTAGATTTATTATTAATTAGATTAACTTTATTAAATTTAATTAAATCATATATCAGATTTTTTCCCTAAATATGTTTTTTCTAAAAATCTTTTTGCTAATACTTTAGCCCATTTATAAACGCTAGTTTTGTTTGACACGTATCGAGCGTCTCTAAAATATGGAAATTTTATTCTTTTTTTCTTTTCCTTTTCCATCTCCTTCTTAGCCCTTCCTTCTCTCTTTCTGTTTTGTTTAACCCATTCCTCAATCAAAACACCACTTCCGATTCCATCCGTTAACCCCTTTCCCTCTGTAAAGCTAGACTAAGCCAAATTTTCAAATTTTTTCACTTACAACACTATCTAAAAGTAAAATTGTCCAAAATCTAAAAATAGACATTGAATGTTAACCGATTTTTTGGTGACGAAAATTATTAACCTTCAATTTTTTATTTCTTTTTTATTTCATTTTGAAATGTGGTAGTTGCCGATGAGATGTGAAATCTCTTTTAGGGATTTCATGTTGAAATGATCATTCAACAGTTTTGAACATCGAAATTTATTCTATTTTATAATTGGCTCTGTAATTTTAATTATATTGAGCTCTACACCTGTATCAGTTTTTAATATTAAAAAATTAATATTTATTAGGATCGGGTCTTTGGGATTTACCTTCCTATTTTTCCTTTTGGATCAAAGTTATTTTAATATATATATATATATATCAGAAAAAGTGCAAAAATAGTAGCTAATGAAACCCTTCGAAAAGACGCCTAGGGGAACTACGAAAAATATTTCATATAAGAGGATAACACACTCCACAAATAAACAAGGGTTTTCAACTGGCAGAAATAGTTAATATGGTGTTGTTAATAGATGTTAGTGTAAAGAAATAGATGTAAAGTTAATTATGAAAGGCAGAATTATTCGGTTTGAGATTTAACTGGTAAGCAGCATTGTAACAGTTAATTAAGGTTACTTTTGAGGTCTATATATTTAACTAAAAGGGTGTGAGAAATATATTCACATAGCTTAGCGCTTAAGCAGTGAAAGGAAATTATCAAACATAACAAGACGTACCTGGTATAGAAAAACAATTTATTTGTCTTGCAAAAATATGCTGAATTTTGCTGCTACAGTGTAGCTTGGTATAGTCTCTTTTCTCTGCTTAGCTTGGTATAGTATCCTCCGTCTAGGAGTGGGATGAAAAGACACAAGGAACTGCGATCCGCGACGTACAGGAACTTTCTTCTGGGTCAGCTTCTTTCACAGTTTCTTATCTTGGTATAAGATGATAGTGCTTAGAGAATTTTCCTCTAGGAAGGCAAGGCTTTGCCCATAGGGTATCCTTTTTAAGGTAAGAAGGGTAACAAGAGATTTTCTCTGTTACAAAGTTGTGGCATTAGCCTAAAAGATTACAAAGAATTGGTAAGATGGTCTCGATATAGCGAGACAAGTGGGCGCCAATTTAGGCCCTGCTGCAACAAAATCCGGTGCGGCACAAATACGTCCGATACTGTTCGTGCTAGCAAATATTACTTGTTGCCAAACGAAGAAAGGTAAATACTTTCAAAGTGAAACGTATTGCCCTTGTCTAAAAAAACGTGCTCGACAACAGCGGGCTGACATATTGGATTCGAAACGAGGTTTGCCTGCTGAAAACGAAAACAAAATTCAACTTCGGCCAATCAGGAGACCCGTTACATCTGTAAATTTCCGACAAGGGGTAGGATTGTAGATTATAGAATATATTAAACAGTTTGAGGTAATTTTAGAGAGTGTGAATTATCTTGTGTTGGCAGTAAGTAGTCATTTTTTTACGTTGGTTTAACAAGTTTTTGGGAATCTAATCATTTGCAATTTTAATGCAAGCAAAGAAAGCATTTTTATGTAAGAATTTATATAATGTTACCAATATTGCGTACATAGCCATCTACGTAATATTAGACAGATTTCAATCGTTAAAATAATATTAACACATACACACAGGAGAAGAAATGGAACAATTCTTGCTTTCCTGACGGCTACAACCTCCAGGAATTTAAATTCTCGCCATTCTTTTCAATCTAATCTTTTTTACTCTTATGTAGCCCCCTAATCTCTTTACTTTTATGTAGTCCCCTGCACATCAGTGGCGTTACCGCCTTGCTCGGAGTGATATGACTTAAAAAAAGGAATTCAAATAATTTTCTTTAAACATTTCTTATGCTTACGATTACACGGGACCTTAACGTGACCATCAACCGTGTCTTGTCTTCAAACCAGATGGATATTTATGCCAACAAACGTGATTATCAATGCCCGCAGTCGCTGTTTTCTGAAGCATATATCAAATATACTTATACCCGTCAGGTTGTGATTAAAGAAATACTTAGTGGGTATAGATACGCATGAATGACAGACGATGACGTAAAACAAAATCCTCCAACATTTATATTGTATGTTGAAAGAAAGACGCTAGTGAGAAGCACAGACTATTTCACTCGAGATTACATCTTGTTGCGAGCAAAATCTTGCTTTAAGCGGCTGGCAAAAGGCTCTGATCGGGAGCTCTTCGGAATATAGCGTCTCATATTGATTTAATCAAGGTAAGAAATATATTTTCATTACTTAGGAGATAAATATTGTTGGGGGATGGAAATATATAATCTACGTCGTTAATTTTATAAACCATCCAAAGTTAATGACCATCCGTCTACACTGTTGTAGGAGTGTGATGCGAAATTCCATAAAAATGAATTAATCCTTGAATTTGACCTCGCCTAGAATAGGTAAAACTTTGCAATTTTTCACCAAGACATCCAGAATTTGTTCCGACATTCAGCAATAAAAGCAATGTTGTTTTATACAAGTAATTTGAAGATTTACTTATGTTTTCCATTTGTTTGTTTTCAGTTGACCTGATCTAATTGCTAAATGTTGTTTTTAATCCATATATATATATATATTAAAGATTATAGTTCAGAACATGTACAAATTGTAATCTACTACAAAGTGTACATATTGTTTCGACATTGAAAAGACAGTGACTGGTCGGGTAGTAAATGATGTTCTTTGAAGGGAGATGGAAAATTCCTTTCCTTATATTGGTAAAGTTTTGTGTGAGAAGTAAGGGAGTAGAGAAAGAGAAATCAGAATTGTGTGTTGTAAACAGATATTGAACAAAAAGACAAAAATAGGGCAGAAGATAACGCTGGTTATGGGACAAAGTTTAGAGACAAGCGCCAGGTTTAACAGTAGAAAATAAAGTATGGCCATTCACAGCCTTTCATGACCCGGCCTTTGTGTTTAACAAAGAGGAAGAATTAAGAAAATGTATATAGTGTGGGAGGAAGTAGGAGAAGAAGAGAGAGTAGGTAGTGGGTAAACATTGTCTGCATTAGTGAAGTATAAGGCTACAAATTTTGGGGTTTTTTTTAAAGGATGGTGAAATCCTATACATTAGCGTAGAAGTTATTAAAGCAGTTTTTTTATATTTAAACTTATATAATAAGTAAGGTTTTTCTAAATAAAATTAGGTTGAAACCTTATTATATAAAAAAAACAAATTTCCTTAAATGTAAAATTAAGTTTAAATATAAAAAGAGAACCCCATAATAACTTCTAAGCCTATGTATAGGATTTCACCATCCTTTTAAAAAACGCCTCTCTCCTTCGCCCATCCACTCCTACTTCCTCCCACCACATATACATTTTCTTACTTCTTAATCTTTGTTAGTAGATTGTAATTTGTACTAATGTTCAAAATTATAATTTATAATAAATATTCATAGCTCTCTTTCTATACTTTGAAAATAATGTTTTGAACATTGTTAATATTTTTTCGTTCCTTATTCACTTGAATTATATATATATATATATGTCAACTTTGTCATCTGAAGTATTGTAGTATTATTTTTGGGTAATTCTTTCGTTCCCAGGTTGATTCATTTAATTAAATTTTGATAAGTTGTCGCATTACATAAGAAGCGATATTTGTTTTTTTCCCGAATTAAATATTTATTATTAATGTCTTCCTGTCAGTTATGTTCTCAAAGCTAATCCCACCGTTAATCTCACCGGTGTCACTCCGATCCTTAATTCGCTTTCTTGGTCGAGAGATGGTGAGGGGTAAATCTAAACTGGAATAGAAATAAATGGTTTGAAAACTCAAATCAAAAATCTTCATCACGAACCTCGCTAAAATTACACTTTAGTCAGTCAGTTAATTGCCATACGTCATACACGCTCGAACGATCATGTCATTTTCGAGATATGACCGACTAGGTAGAAGATTTTTCTGTTTTAGGTTGCCATTAATTTCAGCGGCAGACTGGTTGCCAACCAAGGCTATAGAACTCAACCTGTCTTGCAATATATTAATTTCCAGTATTCCTTATCTAAAAGCAAGTTAACTAAATAGTAGGTATATTCACTAGTTTGTCTGGAAGGAGTCCAGAGCCTTATTTATTCACTTTCTTAAATAAGGTGTAACGATAAAATCCCCCAACCTCTTGTGCTACTAGCAGGTATAGTAGTCTCGTCGATCTCGTCTCGTACACGTATATAGTCTCGTCGATCGGCTGGCCTGCACTCTTTCCATATTTACTGAACTGGAGTACAGGGTTATTCCTTGTTTACTGTTTAGGAGATGTTTAACCTTATTTCTTACCAAGAATATATATTTATAGGATACAAATATATTGCAAAAATGTTTGCTGAATTTAATAAACCGATTGAGGTTGAAATGTCGTAAAACAAAACCAAACCAAACAAAACCAAAACAAATATGTTTAATTTTAGATTACATTTATCATGACCGTTTTTTTTCTAACCAGTCACACAAAATTAATTAACATATATCGTGTATAGCCATATAGATTTAATTATACATTACATTTTGGTTAATTCGACCTAATCATGGTTCGTCTTTTCCTAATCTGCAGCCATAAATTAATTTACAGGTAATGTATATATCTAAATAATTTTAATTATAGATTACGTTTTGCATGATCTATCCTAATCGCTATTCTTCTTTTTCAAATACCCTGACATATATTAATTTACAGGTAACATATATATCCGAATAATTCTAATGATAATTCCATTTTGGTTTATCAATCCTAATCGCAATACTTCTTTTTCTAATCCGCTCCCATAAATTTATTCACAGGTAACTTATATACCTAAATAATTTTAGTTATATATTCCGTTTTGGTTAATCTAACCCAATCGCAAAACTTATTTTTCTAATCCACTCACCCTAGATTAATTTACAGTTAACGTATATATCCAAATAATTATTATTACAGATTGCATTTTGGTTAATTCATCTTAATCGTAATTCTACTTTTTCTAATATAAACCTAGATTAATTTAAAGATAACGTATATAACAAATAAATTAATTATAGATTTCATTCTAGTAAATCCATTCTACTCATAATACTATCTTCCTAATCCAATCTCCTTTGATTAATTTACAGGTAACGTATATTTCCAAATAATTACAATTATAGATTTGTTTTGGTTAATCTATCCTAATCGTAATTCTTTATTTTCTAAGCCACGTTACTTGAAAAAAATTACAGGTAAAGCATATATCCAAATAATTTTATTTTGGTTAATCCATTCTAACCGTAATTCTTCTTTTCCTAATCCACTCATCCTAGACTAAATTACAGATAAAGTATATATCCTAACAATTATTTTTAATCGTTTTCACCCCAAGCAAGGCATTCTACTGCCACTATTACGCAGGGGGTTACATAGAGGGGAAGAAGTGATGAGAAAGGCTGGTTAGATATAGTAAATGTCAGAAGGAAGGTGATAGATGGGTAAGGATACCGAGAATGAGGGTTGGTTAGATGGTGAGAGTGTTTGAGAGAATAGATGCAAGCTAGTGTGTTAGGAGGTGTCTATTGACCTTACATTTAAACTCCTGGAGATTGTAGCTGTCGGGAAAGCAGGCATGTGGAAGGGAATTCCACAGGCGGAAAGCGCGAGAAAAGAAGCTGTTGGAGTAGAAATTACGGTTACATCTTATCTGTTTCACTGTAAAAGAGTGGGACCTAGTTGCTAATATAGGATCTCGTGTAAATTGGTACCTAGGCGGCACCAATGATCTAAGTTCATCGGAGAAAAAGCCGTGAAAGTACTTATAGAAGAGGCACAGGGAAGCCACGTCGCGCCGGTGAGAGAGTGGTTGCAGCCGGCCTGCCAAGTCAGTATCGATCACGTTACAGATTATCCGTTGTATTTTGTCAAGAAGCCCGAGGAGAGTAGCAAGGGCACCAGATGTGGCAGCAGTATTCAATACACGGGCAGATGGTAGATTTATATATGTGCAGGATAGATTTAGACGGAAAAAACTTCCAGGCCCTACACAAAGAACCGACTTTCATAGCAGCGGATTTAGCAATGGATTCGATATAGTCATTCTATTTGAGGTCCGAGAGTGTAAGGCCAAGGAGGCGTAGTGTTTTACACTCAGCGAGGCAAGCCTGTTCCATGCTAATGGGAGGTAGGTGCGATTGTCTATGATGGTTAATTGATAGCAGCTTCGTTTTGGAAGCATTGAAATTCACGAGCCATTTCCTACCCCAGTCCACGACGGATTGGAGGTCTTTTTCAAGCTCGGCAGCGAGGTTCGCTTTATCGCCCACACTGGGTTTTTGATCGAGGCGAGATTAAATTGTGGTGTCATCGGCGTACATGCCTACTTGGGATCTAATGGCATCTGGCAGATTATTAATGTAGATCAGAAAGAACGTGGGACCTAGGATAGAGCCTTGAGGGACGCCAGCGTTCGTATGGTAGTTTTGGGAGTATGTCCGTTTAATACTAACTTCAATGTGCGGATTAGAGAGGAATGACTGGATTAGATCAAACAAATGTCCAGTTATACCATAGCTCCGCAGTTTGCATAAAAGGCCAGCATGCCAGACTCTGTTAAACGCTTTGGGGGTATCCAAGAAAACGGTTCGTGCTTCGCCATTCTTGTAGAGAGCCTGGTATATTTACTCGGTAATGGTCGTTAGCATATAAGCAAGTAGAACTGGTGAAGCGGAAACAATACTGTTTGTCCGAGAGAAAAGATCGGAAGGAGGCTGATAGGGCGGTAATTAGCGGGTTCCGGGGGTTCGCCAGTATTCTTAAATATAGGAACTACAGAGGAGGACTTCCAGCAGGTAGGAAAGCAGGAAGCAGATAGGCAGAAGTTATAGAGTTTAGAAAGGACAGAGGAGAGTTCTGGGGCACATTTCTTCAGGACTATGATTGGGATTCCGTCACTATAGCTCGCTTTGTGAGGGCCAAGTTTTGAGATTATCTTAGAGACCAGCGAGGGTGTAATGTGGACGTTATTCAGTTTCATCATATATTCAATTTTGGCTAATCCATCATAATTATAGTAATTTTTCCTAATCCAGTCTCCCTTGATTAATTTACAGGAAACGTATATATCCAAATAAATACAATTATAGATTCCATTTTGGTTAATCTATCCTAATTGTATTCTTTCATGTTCTAATGCACTCAACCTAGACTAAATTACAGGTAAAATATCAAATAGTTTTATTTATATATTTCATTTTGGCTAATCCATCCTAATCATAATAGTTTTTTTCTAATCCACACACCCTAGATTAATTTATAGGGAATACATACATCCAAATAATTTGAATTATGGATTCAATTTTATTCAATCCATCTCAATCGTAATTATCTTTTTGCTAATCCACTCACCCTAGGATTAATTTACAGGTAACGTATATATCCAAAATATTTTAATTATAGATTCCATTTTGGTTAAATTATCCTAATCTGAATTTTTGTTTTCCTAATCCACACACCCTAGATTATTTTATAATTAATGTCTACATCTATATCTTTTAATTAAAGATTTGATTTTGGTTTGTCCAATCCAATAATTGTTTTTCTTTCCTCATCCGCCCACCCTCAAACCAAGATCACAGTTCAATTCGTCCATCTTTATTGTAATTATCATTTTCTTAATCTATTCAACCTAGATTCATTTACAATTAAAATGTATAAACAAAGACTTTTACTTAACGATTCTATTTTGGAAAATCAATCCTAATCAAAACTCTTTTTCTAATAAAATCATTTATATTTTAGATAATCTATCCTAATCGTAATTCTTTTAAGTTATCATGGTAATTGTGCATTAAAGTTTCTTCCACATTTTCTACTATTTTTATTTTGTTTTGTAAGATTATGTTCTCTTTGGATTTACATAATATTATAATTTGCGCTTCTAGGCTAATTATTTTTATTTCATTCTATTTTCTTTTATGTTTAAGTTGTCTTCATCTTTTCATAATTTTATAATTTGCCTTTCTAGGCTAATTCTTTTTATTTCATTCCATTTTCTTTTATTATGTTTATGTTCTCTTTATCTTTCCATAATTTTATAATTTGCCCTTCTATGTTAATTCTTTTTATTTCATTCCGGTTTCTTTTATTATGTTTATGTTCTCTTTATCTTTCCATAATTTTATAATTTGCCCTTCTAGGCTAATTCTTTTTATTTCATTCCGTTTTCTTTCATTATGTTTATGTTCTCTTTATCTTTCCATAATTTTATAATTTGCCCTTCTAGGCTAATTCTTTTTATCTCATTCCGTTTTCTTTCATTATGTTTATGTTCTCTTTATCTTTCCATAATTTTATAATTTGCCCTTCTAGGTTAATGCTTTTTATCTCATTCCGTTTTCTTTCATTATGTTTATGTTCTCTTTATCTTTCCATAATTTTATAATTTGCCTTTCTAGGCTAATTCTTTTTATCTCATTCCGTTTTCTTTCATTATGTTTATGTTCTCTTTACCTTTTCATAATTTTATAATTTGCCCTTCTAGGCTAATTCTTTTTATTTCATTCCGTTTTCTTTTATTATGTTTATTTTCTCTTTATCTTTCCATAATTTTATAATTTGCCCTTCTAGGCTAATTCTTTTTATTTCATTCCGTTTTCTTTTATTATGTTTATTTTCTCTTTATCTTTCCATAATTTTATAATTTGCCTTTCTAGGCTAATTCTTTTTATTTCATTCCGTTTTCTTTTATTATGTTTATGTTCTCTTTATCTTTCCATAATTTTATAATTTGCCCTTCTAGGCTAATTCTTTTTATCTCATTCCGGTTTCTTTTATTATGTTTATGTTCTCTTTATCTTTCCATAATTTTATAATTTGCCTTTCTAGGCTAATTCTTTTTATTTCATTCCGTTTTCTTTCATTATGTTTATGTTCTCTTTATCTTTTCATAATTTTATAATTTGCCTTTCTAGGCTAATTCTTTTTATTTCATTCTGTTTTCTTTCATTATGTTTATGTTCTCTTTATCTTTTCCTAATTTTATAATTTGCCTTTCTAGGCTAATTCTTTTTATTTCATTCTGTTTTCTCTTATTATATTTTTGTTCTTTTTATCTTTCAATAATTTTATAATTCGCTACTCCCTAAGCCATAGTCGCATGGAATCAGAGAAGGGAAATTTTAACGTGTTGTATATTAGCAGCGTATACACACACCAGTCACCGAAAGAACTCAATTCATTTCTGAAGAGACACGCATATCTCGCAGAAGTGGAAACTGTTTTTAAAATTGTCTTCTCCAGAGAGCTCAATCGTAATGTTATATATATATCGAAATATAGGTAGATATGGATAGAATTAAATTCCGTATCCAAGGAGACACTATTCTCAAAAAAATGCTCAAAACAAATTCTAGTGAATAATATTTATTTCGAATTTATAACATAAATATGTTGTTATATCACTACAAATGTGGCTATTTTGTTTCGACACTAATGGCTACTTTTATAGTGATATTATAACATAATTAAATTCTAAATTCTAAATATATAGACATATATATATATATATATATATATATATATATATATATATATATATATATATATATATATTGCTTAATTACTTATTTTTTGGTCATAATGAAATTAGACCAGTACACCGTTGTATTAAAATGTTCAAAACATTTAGAGTGTAGAACTTTTGAATTTCTTCATTTGTAAACGAGTTATTACGTGGCCTATGTTTCTACCATGTGGTGTCTTCAGTCGATTTTCAATTACTCCTCGAAATCGCCCGACGACACCACATACTAGAAACCTAGGTTGCGTAACTCGTTTCCAAACGAAATATATATATATATATATATATATATATATATATATATACATATCCAAATTAATAAGGAACGGAGAAAATATTTGCAACGTTCAAAACATTAATTCAAAACAGTGCTCGATATAAAATAGAGCTGTGAATATTTATCATAAATTATAGTTTAGAACATGTACAAATTATCATCTACAAAGTGTACATTTTGCTTCGACATTGAAAGGACAATGTCTCATTGGATAGTGTGAAAAGAAGTGGAAATTCTTTATATTTGGTGAATTCTTTGTGAGAGGGGTGGGTGGGGTGGGAAATGGGAAATAAGGGTTGTAAGTTGTCAGAATTTGAACAAAAGAGGGAAGAGGTTGGGGATAGAGGTGATTTATGGACGTGTTGAAAATTTTATAGACAGATTTAACATAAGATGATCTGGTATGGTCCTTTACAGCTTTTATGGTCAGTCCTTTGGGTTTAACAAAAGGAACAAATAAGGAAATGTATATGGGATGGGGAGGAGTAGGAGTGGGTGCGATAAAGTGCGAATAGGAATTGTTATTTGTTAAACATATTTTTATTAATGTATTATACGACTACAAATATTTTTGTATTTAAAGTTAGTTATTATAATTAATCTATTTTCATATTTAACCTTAAATTTAAAATTAGAAAATATCTTTTTTATTTAAAAAAAAATTAAAAAAATAAAATAAAACAGCTATATCTGAGTTTTCTTGTATTCTTATTGAAAATTTTACTTACAATAAAACTCAGTTATAGCTGCTCCAACAATTTCGAAAAAAATAATTAAATTACATAGCAATAAAATACTAAAAGCATACAAGAAAAAATGACTCTAACACTCATGACAGTCTGCTCCATAATAATAAGCTTTTTAACTGTAGAAACCCAAACCAATACTCAATACATTATAAATGCTTAACAAAATCCATGGTATATATGTGCTTGATTTCATCCATGGAGAATCCTAAGGATGCTAAAATTTATATCGGAAACACAACGAACATTTTTAAAAAGCGCTTTTACAATCACCTCTCATCCTTCAATAACAAAGACAAACAAAATATGACATCACTTTCTATGTATTTTTGGAAGTTAAAAAAAGAATATAAAACACGTAAAGTTAAATGGAAAATCCTCAAACAGGCCAGAACATCTAAATTGATACAGGAACCATGTTTTCTCTGTCTTCAAGAAAAAAAAATGGAAGTCATTAAATACATGAAGAGCAACATACTATTAAATCAGAGGCATGAAACCACGGTAAACTGTAAACACACTAAAGTACTAACCTTACAATCATGCTAAAACTACGAAAGCCAAAGTTAGGATCCCTAGAAACGATAAACCTTTATAATATTAACAACACTCTTACCTCAAATTTTACCTTTTTTTCATATCACAAACTGTGATCTAATTTAAAGTTTTATATAAAAATAAGATTTCCTAAATTTTAAATTGAGGTTAAATATAAAAAATAGATTAATTATAAAAAAAGTTTAAATGCAAAAATATTTGTTGTCGTATATTTCACAAATACAGATATGTTTACCAAATATCAATTCCTACTTCCACTTAATCGCACCCACTCCTACTCCTTCCCACCACATATACATTTCCTTATTTTCTTCTTTTTTATTTTATTTCATATATATATATATATATATATATATATATATATATATATATATATATATGCAAGTGAAGTATATATTCTGTTTATAATCAAACTAATATATATTATTTCTACCGGCCTGATTATTTAAGATAAATTTTTGTTACGAAAATGTGTGTCATTCGTCAGGATTCGAACCTGCGACCCCTATCTACATCTTTCCTCTGCCACTGATCCGCGACTCCGCTCTGTCCGTCTCCCTTTCCGACTTTCTCTTATCTTGTCTCTATACACTCTTTATTTTCCACCCCTTTCATTTCTATTCTGGTTTGTTTAACCCAGTCCTCAACTTAACAACATCCCATCTCCTTAACTCTCTTCGTCTATCAGGCTAAACACGCTATTCCCATATCCCTTTCACTTACAAAGAAAAAACCAAAAATAGACTAACCTTAAAAGAATTCTCAAATCTTGACCGTTATTTATGTTTTCCCCCAACCCCTTTATCCCAGTGTTTTCTTCATTTTGGAGTGGAACCATGTCGCTGAGGTGATGTGAAATCTCTATTAGAGATTTCATGTCGAAATGTGCATCCGACACTTTTAAATTTTGAAAATTTTCTCTAATTTTTATTGGCTCTGTAATCTTAAGTACATTGAGCTCTCCTCCACCTGCATCATTTTTTAATACTAAAAGATATTTTTAATATTAATTAAAATTTATTAATTAAAATTTACCTTCCTACTTTTCCATTTCGGGTTAAAAACAAAAAACATATATATATATATATATATATATATATATATATATGCACATTGCATGGTTTCATTTTTAATGTAACCACGATTTCTATACTTCAGAGCATTTATCTTTGTTAGACCCGGATTAAACCCAACTAAATTCTTACTTTACCATGACTGCTAACAGGTGATTATCCATGAATACATCAGTAATATATTAGTAATACATTAGTAAAACCTAAATATAATTCATATTGACAAACCATTAGCTTCTAAGTTTGTATGACTTCTTGAAAATATGCATTTGTATGTTTACGCTAAATTTTTAATTGAATTTAAAATAATGCAAAGATCAACAAACCAGTTACACCCACTTGCATTGTGATCCCATTTCAAAGGACCCTAATTATTATATTTATAATTATAAATCTGTTTCTTTTTTTTGCTTCTCCCATGATTTTAGTAGCCTTTTCCATTCTTAGGTTTCGCTATTAACCAAACTTAAATCTACATTTAATAGATAAAATATATTTGCATATCAGATTTAATATCCATAAAGAACTTCAAGAGAGGATCGCTAATAAATAAATAAAATCGTGAATGACGCAGTATAATATGATATGCACCCGACGACGATTAATAAAACGCATTAAACTCTGAGTTGTGCTTAAGTCGTAGGATAATATGATATGCACCCGACGACGATTAATAAAACGCATTAAACTCTGAGTTGTGCTTAAGTCGTAGGATAATATGATATGCACCCGACGACGATTAATAAAACGCATTAAACTCTGAGTTGTGCTTAAGTCGCAGGATAATATGATATGCACCCGACGACGATTAATAAAACGCATTAAACTCTGAGTTGTGCTTAAGTCGCAGGATAATATGATATGCACCCGACGATTGATAAAACGCATTAAACTCTATATAGTCATTCGCAGACAGATCTGTTTCGCTGTATCCCAACTCATCATTATGGTTAGATATCCGATTGCTTTTTCACCCAGGACTGAAACCCGACCGATCTGGCCTCAGTCAGCGATTCTACCTCTTAGGTATGGGCGCTCGGCCAGCAACATGATTTATGTTTAAATATAATTTTTATTTCTCAAATATTTCTTTGAAATTTCATGTTATTCTTATTCAGACAATCGTTTTTTTTTCTTTCTTCATTTATTTAAATGTTTTTAAAATTCTTCAAACCAAACCGATAATATATAAAATAATTTCGCAGATTAAATTTAAATTCAATTTATATTTTCTAACTTCTTCATAGGTTACTCCGAAAAGACGTTTCTGCACTGGTACCGGAAATACATGATGTACATTTTTATAATTTCCATCTCGCTATTCTTGTCACGTGTTCTATGCCAACAGCCAATGAAAGTTGCAGACAAACACCAATGCGTCGTCCATGTCTCCGAAGAGTCAATAAAAAGTTTCAATGAGAGTCTAGAAAAAGGAAAGATGGTATTTTTTTTTCGAATTAAATACGACTCGGAACAAGCCGTGGAGTTAACCAAATCCAAACCAAATGATCATTTTGCAAATCCCAACGAATATATGTGGTTGTACGACGGAGAGAAAGGATTACCAGTTTATATGAACATGCCATATGACTTCCAAGAGCATTCACTGTTTATCTTGAAACAATATACTGACACTTTAACGGTGAAGATGAATGTTTCCGAATCATGCAATGCAAGATTTGTGACACGAGTGGATTTTCTTCGACTTGTTTATCGCCAACTGTTGAGAGTTGTTTCAAAAGCAAAACTTCCAGACAAAAAGGCTTCCGCTTACATCTGCTATGATATTAACAACAGAAAAAATATTCCAGATTCTACATTCATGATTCATCAACATGTAGGGCAGACCCAGGGCGTTTTACTTCGGTATTGTTGTAAAGTTAATGATTTTCACACCGATTATAATAACACAATCGATTTATGCCGAGGCAAAACAATAGACGCAGATAGTCTCATCACTATTCAGTTGATTGCAGCCACGTTTTTATTTGCATATCTCCCTTTACTTATTAATTTCATATCAAAAGCCAAACTCAATCCCCAAACACGACCATTTTCTTTGATTCATTCGGTGAGCACAACGTTTGAAGGGAGTGAGAGATTCCACCCGCCATTCGAAACCGAATCAAGTTGGCTAAATGAGCATGATCCGTATTATGACTTTTGGGGTTTTGTCCAGTGGATTTTTCTCTTTAAGAATAGATCGTCATTTGCGTCGAGAATTCGAAGGTCTTATGCCGTTTTCGCATGCCTGCTTATTATACTTGCTGATTTACTCTTAGAGTATTTTACAAGCAAGGAACAACTAAGGTCTTATATAAACAATAATATCCCACTAGGAATCAGGTCAGTGATGTTTGGTTATAAGAAAAGTGCCGAAAACACTGGCTATTTTTTCGGAGGTCCCTTTGTTTGGTTTTCAACTTTTATCATTGTGGGTCTGATTGTGATTAATATTCCAGATCGTATTTGCGAAACTATAGCATATAGTAGACTCCACCAGCGAAAAACGTGTACATTTATCATTCAAGATATCGAATTTTTGCAGCGTTTTGGTAAACTAAATATTTCCAACTTACATGATTACGACTTGCTACACGCTATTCTGAAATCAAGTCTTCTAACGGCGTTAAATCCGTCGTTTTGGTACGCGGTTATTAAACGATGGTTTAACCGTTGTAAAAATGTTTATAATTGTTTTAATATTTCGCAACCCTTTTGTCTGTTGATTTGTGTTTTGGTCACTTTTCTTTGCGCTTTCATATCTTCATTTCTTTGTATTTGCGAATTGCTGATCTGTCTCGTCTATTATGGCTGCCCTCTTCTGCAGATCTTATTTTCAATTCCTTATAGCTACGCACAGATTTATATATTTCCATTCTGGAGAAACGCTAGCTTGTGTCGAAGAATATTTGTAGCAATATGTTTAGTGGTGCTTTTACAGTTTTATATTGCTCTTTTTCTTGCTTGCACTGAATTCTTTATCCAAAGCTTTTACCTGATCAATAAGTTTGTTATTTACATTACAATCGCTTTGATATCTAAGCCAGACGCAATTGCTATCGTTCTTTTAGTTTCAGTATTTGTCTATTTCTTTGTTTCTATTGCTAAATCGCTTTCCGAAACCTATCTTTCCCTACAGAAATTATCAATTACATTGGCGCAAAAAGTGTGCCAGGATTACGTTCTCGTTCAATTCGGAGAGCGTTTTATTTATCGGAATTTGTTTGAAAGAATTGTTCAGGAACACCATCCGATTCGGTATGAAGTTGCCAAGGCTCTGATCAAATTAGCTGTGGGGGCTTATGTTTTGGTCTGTTGCGTCTATACTTTTCAAAACATAAACTTAAATATGTCAACATATATTAATATTGGTATTTTGATATTCACGTCGAGAATTCCAATGTTCATGTCCATTTTGAACGACAGAGTATTACAAAAAGGTTGGAAAGTCTTACCAATCATGGAAACAATTTATGTCTTTCAACAAGAGAACAATTTCTCCAATAATCTACAGATGGTCAATTGTGTTCAGGGAATGTAAATAGGAAATTATTCGCAGAAAATTCATGGTAGATTTCTACATATTACATAGTAATTGACTAATTCCCTAAATTACAATATATTTCTTTTTCTGAAATTGATTTGTATGATTTCAAACTGTTGTTCTTCATCATTAACAATGCTTTTTTAAATAACATTTTTAATAATATCTCTTGTCGGCTCAAATATTTTGGGACTCTCCTAAATCGATCTTGATAACACAGTGTATTGTTCGTCTCCGATCTGATTTCTCCATTACATTTCGAGTTAATGGTGTTATAGATGCAATTTTAATAACAGACTCTCGAAGATTTGGCGTTATTCAGTATTTCATAAGGAAATCATCAGGTTCTATTCAACCAGGTATACCTATATTCTTGCTATTTTCATTTACTTGATTCGATTTCTGTTCTGCGAAGTTTCGGCTTCTATTCTAAGACATTTTCATAGTTTCTCCAGCTATTCTGCCATTGGGTCTACTGCTATGGGTTGCCGTTTCATCTCTTTTCTTTTTTTTCTTTTCATCAATTGTTTCTCCTGATATTATTTCCCACCCTATACCGGGCTCTTTTTATTCATTAGCAACCTCAGCTAATATTATTTCCAGTGAATTTCGTAGTACACAGGGTATATTTCTAACGCCTTCCTACTGGCATTCACCTCGCAATTCTTCACCTTATATCTAATTTAGCAACCACATCGCGTCCGACCCCCACAACAGAAATAAAAATCTACCTTTTTTTAGACCCTATCTATCCTATTCCCTGTCGAATGGCAGTCTAACACTCTTTCATTCCTCACTTTCCACGCATACCATCTTTCTCCCCCGCAGGGCTCGGTACTCTTGGCTTTCCCCCTCAGACTCCTGTGTTCTCTATCGTCTATCTTCGACCCTGCCATTCCCTGTTCCTCCCCGAAATCAGATATTGAAACAATAATCAATAAGAAACGAGAATGAAATCGACGCACGGGAATTTGGCAAGCCATCAAAACCATAGGGAGAACCAAAAAGTGTCTTACCTGGTAAGTGTTTTCTCCGACGAACTTTGCTAAGGTCCTCGACCCGTTCGGTGATTATTCAGGGTCGAGGGTTTTCGACTCATTCGGTGGTAACTCAAGGTTGATCCCCGGTCACGGCAACCACTTGTGTAGTACGTTCGCCCACGGCAATCCTCGGGTCAAATGCTGGCCACAGCACAAATTGTGACACATTCGGCCGGGACTAGCTTGTTCATTGTGACGCTCGTTCTCGTCGACGGTCGTGACGATCCCAGTTGTGACACTGCCACCCGGCTGGCCGGTTGGTTCGGTCGCTGTTGCTGGTTGTGACGATCTCGTCCGATGATTTCGCCACAAAAGCTGTTGTCTCTTGCAACAATGCACCATTGTCCCACGTTGTGAATTGATCCCAGAGGTCGCGTCGTGCAATTTTAGTAGTCGCCCTGCTATCAGAGCCAGTCCGGACACTGGTGCACACTTGTGGTTAAAAAAAAAAATTAATAAAATAAATGAACAAGGTCGAACACGCCTGAAGATTTACGAAGAATGTATTTCTTTTTTTTCCACAGGAGCAGTTGTCGGAATGTTGGTTTACAAGAGAGAGCTTGTTTTCAAAATCTCAGAATTTCCAATCTTCAAAAAAATATTCAAAATAAGAATGTCTTTTCTAAGTTTCATTAAAGTAACAGAACTTTTCAATTCTCGTCAAGGTCTTTTCACTTATTCATTAAATTTTCATTAAAGTCTTTTCACATATTCTCTATAATCAGAGCTGTCAATTCTCTATGCAACTTCTAAAGTATCAAAGTCCTTTCGGGCCCTTATCGGAGTTTAACTGAGTTTACCGAAGTAGAGCGAACGAGGAATCAGAATTTTCAAGTCTCTCGTGATTAAAATAAAACAATAACGTATTTTCGGGATTCCTATCAAAGGCGCATTATTCCAAATTAACTCTTTAAGTTAATCAGTGGCAGGCTTCATTCGAAATTAACGCTTTAGCCATAAGTTCTATGGTAGGCGACCAGCCGTGAGTCATGGCTCCCCAGTTGGGAACCTTTTTCTACAGTTGTTACATTTCGACTGATAGCTACTCATCCAACTTAAAACAAACTGAAAAACAACTGATTTTTCTCCCCGAGTCCGGATTTTTATAACCATTTACAATCCTCTCGAGGGATCTAGCCGAATGAAGCCTTCGGCCAATGAAATCATTTTCCGCCCACTCGATCAGCGGAAGGGGTTAGCTCTACGAATTAGATATCGCCAGCTCACATCCTATCTAATTTCCCACAGACTTCTGTTTCCAGGAAAATCTGTTGAGGGACTTTAACCCGCCTGACCCCATCAAACCATTTCTGATACTTTGTTTTGGCTACTTAAATTTTTAGCTTTAGCAAAAAATATCCGCTTCGATCACAAATGAAGAAAAATTATATTTTTCCCTTTTCTTGTCCAAAAATAGTTAAGTTTTTCTATTCCCCATATTTTACATGTATTTGATAGTATTTAAATGTTTTTACATAAACTCACATCGCGTATTACAATAAAACATAACTAATAATCTTACTAATATCAATTTCTCTCTTTCTGCTGTATTAAAGCAAACAAAAGGAAAGTTTCCCTGCGGGTGATAATGTCACAATGAGGATAACGAGGATGTGGGTGGAGTAGATGGGAAAAGAGCTTGTGAGAATGGATGCGAGTTAGTGTGATAGAAGATGTCTATTGACCTTACATTTAAATTCCTGGAGATTGCAGCGGTCGAGGAAACAAGTATATGGAAGGGAATTCCACAGGTGGGAAGTGCGAGAAAAGAAGCTATTAGAGTAGAAATTGCGGTTATATTTTATCGGTTTTACTGTAAAAGGTGGGACCTAGTTGCTAATCTAGTAGCTCGAGTAACTTTATACCTGGAGGGGCACCAGTGATCTAAGTTCATCCGAGCAGAAGCCGTGTAAGTATTTATAGAAGAGGCACAGGGAAGCCACGTCCCACCGGTGAGACAGCAACTGCAGATTACAATACAGATTCTCCGTTGGATTTTGTCAAGAACCCCGAGGTGAATAGCAGGGGCACCCGACCAAATGCAGCAGCAGTATTCAATACACGGACGGTTGGTAGATTTATATATGTGTCGGATGAACTCAGGAGGGAAAAACTTCCTGGCCCTGCACAGTGAACCGACCTTGGCAGTGGATTTAGCAATGGATTCGATATAGTCATTCCACTTGAGGTCCGCTGAGAGTGTGAGACCAAGGAGGCGTAGTGTTTTACTCTCAGGGAGGCTTGCCTGTTCCATGCTAATGGTGGGGTAGGATAATTTTTGTTTGAATGTTAATAGATGGAAATTAATTTAAAATATGATTCCTCATTTAAAAACAAACTTTATGAAGCCTCTTTTATTGATGACTGATAAATGGCAATATTTATTATCAAAATTTCTCGCTGTTTGAAGTCATCATTTTATTCGTTTATTCTGTATAATACTTGAAAGGAATTGGTATCGATTCTGACACATCTAAAGGAAAAAACAAGAGAAACTGATATATATATATATATATATATATATATATATATATATATATATATACATGTGTGTGTGTGTGTGTGTGTGTGAAAAATATATCTCGAGATAAATAAATTAAAACGTACACGTAACTGTAGTAAAAATATTGGGAAGAAAAATAATAATTATTCTTTGATTGTTAATGGATGTAAATCAATTAAAAAATATTCCAAATTTATAAAAAAAAACTTCCTAGAATGATTCCATGAATAGAAAATTATTCATAAATATTAAATCATAGCAGCTTTAAAATTATTTATTATGTTTCTAATTGTAGGGATTCTATGGCGGGATGAATGTCATGAATATTTAAAAGTAGCTGGTTTAAATTTATTTAGATATTTCATTCTGTCTTCTAATCATTTTCATCATACCATCTTTATAAATAATTCTGGTGATTTTCTAGCAGAATAATGGCGCAAAGATTATTCTTAAGGAATGGGATCAGACCTATGTCGCAGGATATTTCTTGGCAAATGGACTCGCCATTATCACCAACAATGTTTCACTCACATATAGAATACATGGAGGAAATGGTATTAGAATGAATATCACTATAGCCAATTCTATGGCTTAGGTACGTAGAAGAGATCTTGATACTCTGGCTCCACCAGGAAGAGGTCCAGCTGCTGCTGGACCATATCAACTCAATGAGAGCATGGGTTCAAGCCATTCGTATACCCATTCGTATAACTCGCACCACCCATATAGTATAAGGGAAAAGGATCGTCCACTGCCTACAACATCGAGCAAAATTTATAAGTGATGTTCCAGAAACACATGGACAAGTAATGATTCGTGTAAACAGTATCCCACAACATAACAACAACCCTGGGTACAATGAAACTTCCCTCCCTCAAACTGGGGTAGAAAAGCAAAAGATGATAATACTTAATAAACAGACTCGGTGTGTCTACCCTGTGTGAAGAGCCTATCGTGAAAGATTAAAATGATCTGTGGTCCATAAAACATTAACGTAACTTTCAGGAGTTGTTCAACACTACGCAAACATTTATTATGCTTTTATTTGCTTTTGAGCAGTTAACATTTTCCTATTTTTAAAATGTCTACTGTTTTGTCTCTTTTATCTTATCAGTCATTCGAATAGTACATTATAATTATTACCATAAACTATTAGTATTATTATTATGAATCGTTCCTGCTCAAGGATGTACTATAGAGAATTGGTTAGTGTTTGATTAATAGAAAAAATCACCAAGCACCGTTAATCTTTTTGATTTGCAATCTGTCTTGTCATTTATTATTTCAATTGAAGAGTTGAGAAACATAAGGGAATTAACTAAAACTGATAAATATATATATATATAGGTATGTCACATAGAATTAGAATTCACGCCCGTGGACTAAATAAACGTCGTGTATATTACGATAAAGATGAGAGCAACTGTCCGAACTAAGTAAATAGTGTATACAGTTACATCATCTCAGATATGTAGGAAGATAAGTAATAAGCAAATTTATTTCAATTATTAAAAATGGAAGGTGCAAATGTTTTGATCAAAACAGGCGGCTTCAAATCAATTTCGTAAGTGGAATATTTATTATTTATTTTTTAACAGTTGTCATTCTTCAATTTTTAAGATGTCTACCGTTTGTCCCTTTTATCTTCTCACTCATTCGAATAGTACATTATAATTATTACCATAAACTATTAGTATTATTATTATGAATCGTTCCTGCTCAAGGATGTACTAAAGAGAATTGGTTAGTGTTTGATTAATATAAAAAATATTTGACCAACACCAGCACCGTTAATCTTTTGGATTTGCAAACTGTCTTGTCATTTTTGCATTGGAACGATTTTTTAAATGAGTGGAAGACAGAGATAGAGAATGTGAGAAAGTGAGAGAGAGGGGGGAAAGCGAGAGTGGTAGAGAGAAAGAGAGATGGAAAAAGATGTCTGTTGGAAATACATAGGTTTTGCAATCTGACTGTTGATTTTTGGATTGAAACAAATTTTTAACTGAGTGGAAGTAGAGAATAAGAGATGGGGAAAGAGTGAGAGAGAATGGCAACGAGAGAATGGTAGTGAGAGAGAAAGGCCACGAGATGGTGAGAGTGGTCGAAAAAGATGAAGGTTTTAATTTATTGGATTTGCAATCTGACTGGTCAGTTTTGGTTTTAGACAAATCCTTGAAAGAGTAGAATACAGATCGTGATAGAGGAGAGAGTGAGAGTGAGAATGATAGTAAGAGAGGGAGTAAGTGAGTGGTCTGAAAAATGATTTGATTTGGAGAGACACAAACAAAATTTGATTTGGAGAGACACAAAATACTGAAACTGATGCATTCAAAGACATGTCACATGGAATTAAAAAAAATTAACACCCGTGGACTAAATAAACGCCGTGTATTTGACAATGAAGATGAGCGCAATAGTTCGAACTAAGTAAATAGTGTATACAGTTAAATCATCTCAAATATGTAGGAAGATAAATAATAAGAAAGTTTATTTCAATTATTAAAAATGGAAGGTGCAACTCTTTTGATCAAAACTGACGGCTCCAAATCAATTCTTGTCTGGCCATTTTTGGTTTGGAACGATTCTTTCAATGAGTGGAAAGCAGAGAATAAGAGGGGGGAAAGAGTGAGAGAGAATGGTAGTGAGAGAGAAAGGCAACAAGATGGTGAGAGTGGTAAAAAAGATAAAGGTTTTAATGTGTTGAATTTGCAATCTGAATGGTCAGTTTTAGTTTTAGACAAATCCTTGAAAGTGTAGAATACAGATCGTGATAAAGAAGAGAGCGAGAGTGAGAATGATAGTAAGAGAGGGAGTAAGTGAGTGGTAATCAGAGAGTGTTAGTGAGTAAGTGAGGGAAAAGATGACGGTTGTAAATCGATAATTAATTAACCCATACAGATGTTGATTTGCCGCTAAATAAAAGAAGCAAGAAAACCAAGCAGCAAACAGCAGACTGTCAAAGTAATAATTAAATGGCATACTGATGTAATGAATATGTAATGCATACACCTTGGTTCCCCCTTACAGTAATGTGATTGGATGGTGTCAGCCATATATAGAGACTAAGGTGAGGACGCATAGAGGTCTACGTCTATACGACTGGTGGTCTACAGATCTACGACTATTGGTCTACGTCTGTTTACAATGCCTACGTCTCAGCAGACTGCACACGACGAGTACCGTCCATTACAGTTACTTGCTAGATTGTCTTACCCGGTTATATTTGACAAAACTGGAATTATATATATATATATTTTTTTCCGTGACATATTACATACAGAGGTGTTCATATGCCTCTAAATATATGTTACCACCACTTAATTTATAAAATATTGAGAAAATAAATTTTACCCTTTTCATCCTTCTAAAAGCTGGAGAATTTAAATTTAAATTTATTTTTGTCAAACAGAACATCATTTACCAATAATCTCTAAATTGCAAAATAAAAAAATGCAAGAAAACTATTATATTTAATAAGGAAAGCCTTTCATTGCTTTTATAAATAAGATTTATTAAGTACCCTATTGTCTTAAGAACAAGATTTTTGATGAATAATGAATTTTTACAGAAATTGCTTATTTTTATAATTTCAATTAATAAATTGATTAAGTTCTAAATCTTTTAAGATTTTGTATAATTTCTTTTAGATATTTTATTATTAAATGAAATCTATGTTTACCAATTCTAAATAAAAAAAGTTTTTAGATTATATTATTATTAAATCACAACTATGCTTACCAATTCTAAATAAAAACCTTAATAAAAATAATCGAACACCAATAAATTTAGATAATTTTTATTCCTTTTGCATGTGTATAAATGGGCACATTTTTGAAAGTATAGACAACCATACACGACAATATCAGAAAATAAGAACGATTACTCTTGTCAATAGAAGCCAATATCTAAAATTCAATACAACATTAGATTACAGTGAATATTTTCGTATTTTTTAAAAATTACTGAATACAAAAAATTATATAAAACAGGCGTTAAAACATATTCTTCAATTACGTTTCACAGATAAATTCTCCATAGGAACAACCTTAGTTTGGTCATCAGGCTGTCAGCACATCAACCACAGCTACTGTTGTGTAAAAAAAGACAATTCTGCAATATTTTAAACTTCAAGTAAATAATATTTCCTACAAATTAAACATTATACATTATTATTTTATTTTTGGAAGATTTTTAATAAAAAGAATTATATCGACGACTAAAAAGAAATGAATAATCTATTTTAGCAAAGAAAAATTGTCAAAGTCAACTTTAATTACTTTTTGAAATACAGTAAATCTGTTTGCTTATTGATTAAATTTAATTCATTCCTTTTAAATTAAACTAAAATTAAGAATTAAATAAAGATTTTTCGTTTTGCAAACTTCATTTAAAATCTTATGTAATGTATTTTTCTGGAGATCCTTAGATAAAAGTTAATCCTTGAACTGAAGAGTTTAACATGGTAGTAATTGCGAACTTCCTCTCAATGGCCTCTTTCATAAATTATCAGTTCTTGGGGAGAAGCAATTTGAAAAAAAATTGCTTGTTTTTAATTGAATTCTGAAGGCGTCTTATAACTGCAAAAGTCACAAATAATAAAAGCAGCTAGTGAGAACATTTACCGCCTAAATAGTGATCGAGTAGCAACAAAATAAAAAATAATTTACCATGCAGAAGCGAGTCTCTTCCTCATTGATCCGCCGGAAGTAGATCACAGGAAAAGATCAGCTGTCAGGTTATGGGTATCAAGTTTTTGGGAGGTCTTCTCATACACTGCTGTATCATCTGAACATACTGATAAAGTGATTTTCTTTGCCTAAAAAGAGATCCATTCTGAAATGATTTTCATTAATTCTGAAAGATCAATATTTGAAGGTAAATGAAAGAGAGTTTTCCGCAAATTAATTTAGGACATCGGGGGATGGTTTTGGTTCAGAAATGTAATCTAACCTCGATCAGAGGGAATAGTGAGGCACAAAATCCAGTTAACTATCAGGGGGATAGTGATGTCAGTACAAGTAGATTCTATTGTATCATCTGCATACCTACGGATTAAAGGAATTTCCTCGCCTGATAAATGATACATTTTGAAATTACGGAAGCTCTATTTTCAAAAATCTCTGAAAGGAATCTTTCCGCAATGTAACATATCTGAATATCGACGAGTGTAACATTATTTCTGGTTCTAAACGAAAGGAATGAAGTAGTTTGGATAGACCGATCGATATCAAAAATATGTAATTTCATTTATTTTCCGTCTTCATCTTCTAAAAGCTAAGAGCGAGATATTCTAAAAGGACCACCCAAGAAAAATTGCTAAATAAATTTACAGCCACCGAAAACTATCAGGGGATATCGATGTCATTACATGTGGATACCATTGTATCATATTCACATGTTCTAATTAAATGATTTTCTGTGCCTGAAAAGGGATGCATTCTGAAATTCTTGATGATCTAGTATTGAACGTAAAAGAAAGGGAACTTTCCACAGTGTAATATAAACTGAATCTGGTCCACATTGGCGTAATGAATGATTATCCACTGAAATGGGACATCGGGGGATGGTTCCATCTTGGAAATGAAATCTCACCTTGTAAAAGGAAAACTATAGGCCCTGTCCTAAAAATTGGACGGCAGAAACTGATTCCCATAGTGGTCCTAAAGAAACGGATCAGTCAGTCAGTCAGTTAAATGCCATACGTGATACACGCTTGGGCGATCATGTCTCGAAACAGACATGACTGACTGGGCAGAAGATTATCCCGCAGTAGGTTGCCATTGCTTTCTGCAGTAAGTAGACTGGTTGCCAGCCAAGGCTATAGAACCCAATCTGTCCGGTTATTTGACTCATAGCTACAGGGGGAAGTGATGTATTATATTATTAAATAGTAATAAGTGGGGGATCATTTTTTTACTTCATAACAATAGACAAACCGATCCTCCACTTTAGGCTCAGTAGAAATTTTAATTATGTTTCCAACTATTATATTCAGTCAGTCAGTTAAGTGCCATACGTAATACACGCTTGGGCGATCATGTCTCGAAACAGACATGACTGACTGGGCTTTAGAACCCAATCTGTCCTGTTAGTTAACCTATAACTGGAGGGAAGAGAGGGATTAATCCCTTTCCCAAGGGGTATTTGCGCCTAAGTGAATGCAACGAATTCAACTGGAATTCGAACTCGGCTTCCCGATTTCTCGTTCCGAACCGATATCCACTGCACCACAACGCACATCCTATGGGTACTCCAAGCAAAAACTCGACATATACAGTATTGTTTGATGGATACACTGTTATGAAAACCATTCTTCACGGAACTGTACAGTTGAGAAGTAAATTTTAGTGTATTTACTGAAGAAGATTGTAAATTGGGCGCCGCTATTGCAGGTCTACAAATCGATGGGGTGAAAGTGGGCTAATTCTTCCATGAAATAAAAGACCATTCCAAATAAACAAAAGATTAAGGTAAAGATAGTCCTCATGAAGAATTTTTTTTCGATAATCAGAAATTCAAAAGATCAAATGTAGTTAAACCTGAATTATAATAAAATCGTTAATCAAATTTGAAAGATCAAATATATTTAACCTTAAAATATGAAAAAAATCGATAATCAAATTTAAAATATCAAATCTATTTAACCCTGAATTTGAAAGATATCGATAAACAAATTAAAAATCAAACATATTTAACCCAGAATTATAAACAAATGGATGATATCCTACCGCACAAATGCTGGTGTCCCATCTTCAAAAATGATCTGCAAGACGTGATCGAATCCCAAGTAGGCATCTACGCAGATGACACCACCATCTACTCCCGCATCAGTAAGAAATCTAGCGAGGTGGACAAACATAACCTCGCTGCTGATCTCGAGAAGAACCTCCACTCAGTGGTGGATTGGGGTAAGAAGTGGCTCGTAAATTTCAATGCCTCTAAAACAAAACTCCTATCTGTCAACCATCACAGTCAACCTCTCCTGCCACTCATAGGCATGGACCAAGCAAGTCTCACTGAAAGCAATACACTGCGCTTTCTCGACTTTACCCTTTCTTCCGACCTCAAGTGGAATCATTACATTGAATCCATACCTAAATCCACTGATAGGAAGGTTGGGTCACTGTGTCGGGCCAGGAAGCTTTTCCCTCTGAATCAATGTTGCGCATATACAAATCAATCATTCGACCGTGCATGGAATACTGCTCTCATATATGGTCAGGCGCCCCTGCTATTCGACTCATTGTTCTCGACAGGCTCCAAAGGAGGATCTGTAATGTGATTGGCTTCGACCTGGCAGCTCGACTCCAGCCACTTTCTCACCGGCGGGATGTGACTTCTCTCTGTCTCTTCTATAAATATTTTCATGGTTTCTGTTCTAACAATCTTAGGTCACTGGTGCCCCCTCCGCAAGAATTTACTCGCAAAACCAGATTGGCAACAAGGTAAATTATTTTATATTTTTATTGTAATTTATTTTGCAATTCAAGGGTATTTTTGACTTAAGATAAATAGTATCACGGTTCAATTATTTCCATTAGTTTTGTCTTGTAGATGATTTAAATTTCTGTCTTCGAGAGATTGAATTCGTAACGGTTTGGCCAGCGAACGCAAGCAGCATAACTCGATTATATTCTGTAAAAAAACGGTTTAATTTCTATTTTTGTCTTCAGAAATTGAATTAAATCAACTTTACAGAGTTAGCTGCTTGTGGTAAGTCAACCGGGATTCAGTCCATTTTTCAGTCTATTTTTTGTGTAATTTTTTGGAAATTATTTTATTTATTTATTTACTTATTTATTTTCGTCACTTAATTTGTGTAAATTATTTTGCAATTCAAGGGTATTTTTGACTTTTACTAAGTTAAAACTTTGTAAACCTCAGTCACTTTTTTATTCTTTCTTTTTTTTTTTAATTGGAGTAGATAGTTCCTACTATCGCCCGGTCTCACACTCCACCCCCTTCTTTTGAATGAGTTTAGAGGTGATCGCCTTGTCTCCATCCTTCACAAGTTGCAAATGATTGACCGACTGATTCTATTCTAAGACCTCTCCTTAACTGAATCACTATGGAAAAAAGCAAACATAATAGCAAAACTAAACCAGCTCATTTGAAAACGCCCAAACCTATCTGCATCTCTTTCACTAACATACGTGGCATCCGCACCAACTTCCCCAGCGTAGATTCTTTCCTCCATAATAACTCACCTGATATATTAGCCTTATGTGAAACTAATCTTAACCCTTCTATCCCCTCATCTGATTTCTACGTTCCTGGCTACCTTCCCCTCTTCAGGAAGGACTCCAATGTTCATATGCATGGGCTTGGTGTCTATGTCAGCGAACACCTTCCCTTAGCTAGGGTGTCATCTTTTGAATCCCTAGATCATTCTTTCATGTGCTTCCGCATCTCACTTCTCAGCTCGATTAGCTATCTCTTCTTTCTCTACCGCTCTCCTTCCTCCCCTGACTGTTCGTTACTTGACATCATTTCTGACAATATTGACAAAGCCATTTCTTCCCATCCCTCTGCCCATGTATTCGTGTTTGGTGACTTTAACGCCCACCACACCAAGTGGCTGAAGAACGCTGTCACTGACGCTGCTGGTGTCCACACCATGAACTTTTCAATCACCCAATCACTTACGCAAGTAGTGGACTTCCCCACGCGTTTCTCCGACAACCCTAACGGAAGGGACTCACTTCTAGACCTCTGCTTCATTTCCATCCCAGACTCTTGCACTGCCAGACAACTCTGCCCACTCGGAAACTCTGACCATACTGTAGTGTCCGTCAATATTTCACTCAACTCCCGCCCGACCCATGAAACTCAGACAAGTAGAATATCCTACTGCTATCAAAGAGCAGACTGGGATTCGTTCCGAGACTTCCTCTGTGACATCCCTTGGAACAACGTCTTTAGTCTTCCCATCGAAGAATGTGCATCCGAGGTCTCCTCCTGGGTTAAGGCTGGCATCGATGCCTTCATCCCTGCTAGGAAATTCCAGCTTAAATCTCATTCGTCTCCATGGTTCTCACCCGCTTGCTCGGTTGCCATTGCCCACCGGAATCATTTCTTCCGACTCTATCGTAACTACGCGTCGGACCAAAACAGGCGCCTTTTCACTTCAGCTCGTAATAAGTGTAAAAGGATACTTAACGACGCTAAGATGATGTTTGCTGCCAGAATGAAGCAACGCATAGCATGCTCTAAATTTGGCTCTAAAGACTACTGGCGACTCTGTAAAAGAGTACTTAACAAGAGCAAGTCCACAATACCCTCGCTAATCAACAAATTTGAGGTCCTCACCTCCCCAGCAGATAAGGCTGAATGCTTTGCCCGCAGATTCTCGAACAATTCGAGTCTGGTCTCGTCTGGAGTTTTGACACCCGACTTCTCACCTAGAACCGAGGCACAACTGAATGATGTCCACATTACACCTTCGCTTGCCTCTAAGATAATCTTAAAACTTGACCCTCACAAAGCGAGCGGTGGTGACGGAATCCCAACCATAGTCTTAAAGAAATGTGCCCCTGAACTCTCCTCTGTCCTTTCTAAGCTCTACAACCTCTGCCTATCTGCTTCCTGCTTTACTGCCGGTTGGAAATCTTCCTCTGTAGTTCCTATATTTAAAAACACTGGAGAACCCTCTGACTCTGCAAATTACCGCCCTATCAGCCTTCTTCCGATCTTTGGCAAAGTGTTCGAAGCCATTATCAACGCCGAGGTGGCTCAGCATCTCACAGCACACAGGCTCCTTTCGGACAAGCAATATGGTTTCCGCTTCACCAGGTCTACTGCTGATATGCTAACGACCATCACCGAGTACATATACCAGGCACTCGACAGGAATGGCGAAGCCCGAACCGTTGCATTGGATATATCTAAGGCGTTCGACAGAGTTTGACATGCTGGCCTTCTATGTAAACTGCGGAGCTATGGTATAACTGAACATTTGTTTGAACTAATCCAGTCATTCCTCTCTAACTGCACAATGAAGGTGGTATTAAACGGACATGCCTCTCAGAACTACCATACAAACGCAGGTGTCCCCCAAGGCTCCATCTTAGATCCTACACTCTTCCTGATATACATTAATGATCTCCCTTATTCCATAAGAGCCCAAATAGGTTTGTACGCCGATGACACCACAGTTTATTCTCGCCTCCTACAAAAATCTGGTGTAGGCGTCAAAGCTAACCTCGCAGCCGAGATTGAAAAAGACCTCCAATCCATATTGGACTGGGGTAAGAAATGGTTAGTAAATTTTAATGCTTCTAAAATTAAATTAACCATCATCGACAATCTCACCTACCTCCCATTAGCATGGACCAGGCTTGCCTCCCAGAGAGTAAAACACTGTGCCTCCTTGGTCTCACACTTTCAGCGGACCTCAAATGGAATGACTATATCGAATCCATTGCTAAATCCGCTGCTATGAAAGTCGGTTCTCTGTGTAGGGCCCGGAAGTTTTTTCCGTCTAAATCTATCCTGCACATTTACAAATCTACCATCCGCCCGTGCATTGAATACTGCTGCCATATCTGGTCGGGTGCCCCTGCTGTTCTCGGGCTTCTCGATAAGGTTCAGAGGAGGGTCTGTAATGTGATAGATACTGACTTGGCAAACCGCCTGCAGTCTCTCTCCCACCGGCGCGACGTGGCTTCCCTGTGTCTCTTCTATAAATACTTTCACGGCTTCTGCTCCGATGAACTTAAATCACTAGTGCCCCCTAAATACGTTTTGAACGAGATACTAGATTAGCAACTAGATCCCACCCTTTTACAATGAAACCGATAAAATGCAGCCGTAACTTCTATTCCAACAGTTTCTTTCCTCGCACTTCCCGACTGTGGAATTCTCTTCCAAACGATTGCTTCCCCGACGGCTACAATCTCCAGGAGTTTAAATGTAAGGTCAATAGACACCTCCTAACACACTAACCTGCTCCCATTTTATCAAACACTCTTCCCATCTGCCCAACCCTCATCCTTGGTATCCTTACTCATCTGTCACCTTCCTCCTGACATTCCCTATGTCTAACCACTCCTTCTCTTTACCTTCCCCTATGTAGCCCCATGCGCAATAGTGGCAGTGGAATGCCTTGCTTGGGGTGAGATGATTAAAAAAAAAAAAAAAGGTCCCACCCTTTTACAGTTAAATCAACCAAATGCAGACGACAATTCTACTCCATCAGTTTCTTTTCTCGCGCTTCTCACCTGTGGAACTCCCTTCCATATACTTGCTTTCCTGACGGCCATAACCTCCAAGAATTTAAATGCAAAGTCAATTCCCATCTCTTATCCACTTAACTCCAGCCCATTCCACATCACCCCGTGTATCTTGTTCTTTTCCTTTCTCTCTTCGTAACTGTCTTCACTTCTGTGTTCACATTTTTCTCTTGCACTTTCTCTTTCACCCCTTGTAGCTGGTTTATCTTTGTCTTAGCTCTTCCCCTGTCTAAACATTTAACTCTCTTATGTAGCCCCTTGCACATCAGTGACGGTACTGCATTGCTTGGGAGGAAATGATAAAAAAAAAAGATCAAATGAATTTAACCCTGAATTTTAAAAATAACATTATTCAAATTCGGAAGATGAACTGTATTAAAGATGAACTGTATTAAAGATGAACTGTATTAAATACTGAACAAAAAAATGATCCTTAAGAAAGTTTAAATCTATTTAACCCTGATATATAAAAAAAAAATCAATAATCAAATACGAAAGATGAAATGTATTTAACTCTGATTTATAAAAAGATCGATGATCAAATTTGAAAGTTCAAATGTAATTAACACTGAAATATAAAAAAACAGATAATCAAATTTGAAATATGAAATGTATTTAACCCTAAAGTATAAAAATATCCATAATAAAATTCACCTTAAATTATAAAAAGTTTGGTAATCAAATTCGAAATATGAAATGAATTTAACACTGAATTATATAAAGACTGATAATCAAATTCAAAAGTTTGAACGCATTTAACCCAGAAATATAGAAAAATTGAAAATCAGATTAAAAAGATGAAATGTATTTATAACTGTATTATAAAAAAATGATAATCAAATTCAAAATACAAAATGTATTTACCCATGAAATATAAAATGATCAATAAGCAAATCTGAAATATGAAATGCATTTAACCCTGAATAATAAAAAACCCTTACTTAAATTCAAAATATCAAATATTCAAAAGATGAAATGTATTTAATGCTGAAATATTAAAAAATCAGCAATCAACTTCAAAAGTTAAAGTGTATTTAACTCTGAATTATGCATAATGTGATGATCAAAGATGAATGACGATATAAATTAAACTCTGAATTATACAGATTTCGATAATGGACTTTAAAAAATCAAGTATATTTACATCTAAATTATACAAAAATCAATATTCAGATCTGAAATATAAAATATAATTATAAAAAATTCATTAAACAAATTTGAAATATCGAATATATTCACATCTAAATTATGACATTACTAAAATTGGAAAGTTAAAAATATTAATGTCTAAATTTTGCTGAAATGATATTCAAACCAGGAAATCAAAAGTATTTATGTACAAATTATACAGAAATCGATGCTGAAATTTGAAAGTTTAAGCAAATTATCGATTAGGAATATCTAATATATTTACCACTAGTTTATGCAGAAATCGTTATTAAATGGGAAATATCAATATTTTTATACAGAATTTATACTGAAACATCTCACTGAATAATAAAGAAATTAATAATCCAAATAAAATTATAAATAATTTTTATCTCTGAATCATAGAGAAACCTATAATTGAACTGGAAATTAGTAATTTATTTACAAATAAATTATACTGAAATTGATAAGCAAATTGAAAAGACCAAATATTTCTTTTTAATTATACAGAAATTGATGATGAATTTGGAAAAATAAAATATAGTTATCTCAGAATGATACAGAAATTAATAATCACATGGAAAAGATCAAATATCTTACATCTGAATTATGCACAAAACCTATAATCTAATTGGAACAATCAAATATATTAAATTCTCTATTATAGATAAATCGATATTGAAATTAGAAATATCAAGTATACTTATCATTGATTTTTACAGAATTCGAAAATAAAAGGGGTAATATCAAATATATTTACAACTGAATTATACAGAAATTGATAGACAATAATAATATTAATAATAAATTACAGAAATCAATATTCAATTTTGATAATATCAGCAAGACAAATCCTAACAACAGCCACAAAAAAGAAATAGCAAGATACACAATTTCTGGCTAGATCATCTCCTCAATACATAGAAGCCTTGCGCAAACTTTATCAATGCTAATTATTAATCCCAATTATTCATGCTAGAATGTATCACCGAATGTATATCTCCTACCAAAACCTGGTGAGACAAGTAATCTGAAAAATTACTGTCCACCACATATATTACTTCCCTTCTGACTAAATTCATATACACTTTTCTCGATGTAAACAACATTCTTCTCCTACCAAAATCAGGTGGGACAAATAAATCGATGCATTACTTCTCTCCCCCACACCCGTATAACATAAATGGAGCAGATTTATTCTATAAATACTTTCACGGCTTCTGCTCCGATGAACTTAGATCACTGGTGCCCCCTAAATACGAATTTGCACGAGATACTAGATTAGCAACTAGATCCCACCCTTTTACAGTGAAACCGATAAAATGCAGCCGTAACTTCTACTCCAACAGTTTCTTTCCTCGCACTTCCCGACTGTGGAATTCTCTTCCAAACGATTGCTTCCCCGACGGCTACAATCTCCAGGAGTTTAAATGTAAGGTCAATACACACCTCCTAACACACTAACCTGCTCCCATTCTATCAAGCACTCTTCCCATCTGCCCGACCCTCATCCTCGCTATCCTTACTCATCTGTCACCTTTCTCCTGACATTCCCTATGTCTATCCACTCCTTCTC
The DNA here is from genome assembly GCA_037127315.1 of Ascarosepion bandense. NCBI lineage: Eukaryota > Metazoa > Mollusca > Cephalopoda > Sepiida > Sepiidae > Ascarosepion > Ascarosepion bandense. Next base: position 901,341 of record JBBBDQ010001946.1, read on the forward strand.
TTTACCTTCCCCTATGTAGCCCCATGCGCAATAGTGGCAGTGGAATGCCTTGCTTGGGGTGAGATGATTAAAAAAAAAAAAAAAAAAAAAATTTGTCCTGAAGAAATCTATATACATTTTTCTCGATGTAAACGAGGATGCGAGTCAAAGAACGTGAAAGTTATAAGAAACTTTTTCAGTAATAATCTTTATTAATTAATAAAAAAAAGAGGCAGGAGATCCAGTCAGGTAGAACTGTTTTACAAAATCAAATCAATCGCTTTTCAAAGATACCTGGAAACTATAAAAAATTGGACAAGACAGAAGATTCGTTTAAATAGAACTGGCTTTCAAAATCCCAACAATCACTTTTCATTGATAACTGGAAACTACAAAAGACTGGACAATTATGTGCGTCAAAGAAAATGAAAGAAATATAAAAAAACTTTATTCAGTATTAAGCATTATTTAGTAATAAAGTAGGAGGCAAACGTTTCTTTCAACTAGAACTGTCTTTCAAAATCCCAACTATCGCATTTCAAAGATAAATGAAAACTACAAAATGCTGGAAAATTTTATGCGTCAATGAACATGCAAAAAATATAAAATCTTTATTCAGTATTAAGCTTTATTCAGTAAAAAGTAGGAAACAAAAGATTCGTTCAACTAGAACTGTCTTTCAAAATCCCAACAATCGCTTTTCAAAGACAACTGGAAACTACAGAAAACTGAAAAATTATGTGCGTCAGAAGAACCTGAAAGAAATAAAAAATATTATTCAGTATTAAGCTTTATTTAGTAATAATATAGGAGGCAAAATATTTGTTCAAGTTGTCCTGTCTTTCACAAACTAAACAATCGCCTTTCAAAGATAACTGAAAACTACAAAAGCCTGGACTATTATGTGGGTCAAAGAACATGAAAGAAATATAAAAAAAACTTTATTCAGTATTAAGCTTTATTTAGTAATATAGAAGAAAGCAAAAGATTCGTACAGCAAGAACTGACTTTTAAAATCCCAACAATCGCTTGTCAATGATAACTGGAAAATACAAAAAGCTGGACGATTATGTGCGTCAAAAAACATGAAAGAATATAAAAACCTTTATTCAGTATTAAGCTTTATTTACTAATAAAAAGGGAGGCAAAAGTTTCCTTCAACTAGAAAGGCAAAACATTTTCTTTAATGCTGGAGCGGAATCGGCTTTTTTCTATAAATTAGGAAATTCAAATAAATTCTGTTTCAAATGTCCTCAGTGACACACTTTCAAAATTAAAATGACATTCACATAAACCTTAATTGTTTCGAGGCCATACTAGTTGAATATTTATAGGAATAAATATAGAAATACTTCAGGTTTTATCGTTGATGTTTTCTAAAATATATAAAAAAGATCATAATGCTCTGTTATCAAGCTACTGAGGATGTAGCGAAGAATTATAGCAGTCCAAAACCTTCTCTTACTCGTAATAGACGGGCAGCGAAACATCTGAGAAGAAAGACGAACATCAGTTAAAGGGTCTAGTTTTTAAGACAAGTCCAGTGCATTGATTGGCTAGTCATATGGCTTATTAGCAGCAGCAGAAGCCTAATATAATATGGACGTCGCCATAAAAATGGGGCAGGTTGGTTCCTTGTGATTCTCCAATTTTGTGCGTTATCCCCAGGGTAGTTAGTAATGTTTCTTGATTATTTGTCCCTGACACTACAGTTAGTTCCCGTGCGGATACTTTTCAAGTTTTTTCAGTGTTGTTTACCTTTTTATACAAAGATGGCTGACAAAACATTTGATCCAAGTATTTATGATACTGCGACGGATTTGCCGATTTGAGAATGGTTCGAAAATGTAAAATTGGTCTATAGTCACTGCAGCATAAAGAAAGTTCATCCCGTCCTGTCGCTGTGATTAAAAGTCCCAGCAACCGAGTAAGTAGCAGATGAGACGCATTGGAGCAAATTAAGCGGGCTTTCATGACCGCATCTGCGAGGGATTCATTGAGGGAGAATCGTCTACGCCAACGGGAAATAGTGGATGAGATCTGCAAGGAGTTGCAACACCTGTCTCGGCTTGTTTATGGTCTACTGCCTGAGCAATGGTTCGTACGCACCTTCGTGCCCAGACTTTCGCAACACAGCAGGCCGTTTTTCAGGGCATCATTGAGAATGGACAGAATGACCATGAGCCAACAAGTGACCCGAGCTCGTACTATTTGGCCGATGGCAAGTAATCAAAAGAATATATCCCCGCATTCTGTACAATCTGATTGTGAATAGACGATTTGATCTTCTTGGGATTGATGCAACCAGAGAGCATCTTTGGATGTATATCACTATATTAGTTAGTGTGATTTACCAAAACAGATATGCCCTAGGTGAGCCGCTATCTCCATCAATGAGCTCGATTTCAGCGGGGAGTTTGAGTGCAAAAATGGCTTGGAACTATTCATGGAAATGAGCGAGCGGCCGAACAAACAAAAAGTTATAAAATAGAGTGCCGGATTACGGTTTTGTCCAGCAGGAATACTTGAAAGAAACTGTAGTTATCCTGAATGCAAAATAAGCCCGTCTAAGTGTTTGATTCCGTTGATGGCCATCGTACATGCAAACAAGCCCGGTCGGTAATTCGACTAGAGATGGTTGAATGGATTCATGGACGCATTCGCAGTAATACGAAGGTATGGGCCCAGATGGTGATAGAATGGCTATGGGAAGGATTCTCATCGCTGGATATCGGACACCCATACCGGGAAGGCACGTATAAACACGAGGGTAGCTTGGGAGATGTTGTTAAGTCGATGATTGGAAATACTTCTAGCACTGGTAGATGAATACACCTCTACGATGTAGAGAACGTTCGACAACTCCAGTTTAAACTGAGCAGACCGCCTTTAACTGTGTCACAGAGGTCATTAGATCATCACAAAGAAGACGCAGAATCTATACATCACGAGGTTAGGGTTAGGGTTAGGAGATGAGTTGAAGGAGAGACAGGTGACAAATATCCACCGAACAATTAGGCACCCTGCAATTTGTCGGTTCTGTAAAACCTTCAGTATTAATAAAGGAAACGTCACTCATCACGGATTGTGAAACTTACCAATCAATTGACCGGAACCAGTAAGTTGGTGGAAAGGAAAACTTAGAGTGAGAAATAACCGGAGCAGATTAGCGATTGGCATCACACACTACGGCAGTGGACATTTCCCGACACGTATCGATTGTGATCCCTCTCGGTTCGCAGTATTTCAACCACCAGTGTTCATCATCAGTTGGAGCCGGGTCCACAGAGCGAAATATTGACCGACAATGTCACGGATTTTATTTGTTTTATGAAATTGGGACGTGAAGCTAAGGTTTCACTGAGTTTATGTGCCCACCGTGAATGGTATAGCAGAAAGGGGTCACAGAATACTTTAAACCTTTGCGGCCAATGCTCAACACCAGAGGTATTCTACTGGTATATTCTACTGGTTACATCCAAAGACAAACTCTCACCTTCCGCAGAGGTAGCTGACACGACACACAAGTACCATGTCCCGGTATCGGATATCGATTTCTTGCCCCTGCTCAAAACATGGAATATTCACAGAATATACGAAGTTTGGGACATCGTCTGGGTTAAGACTCTAAAATGGAGATGTACGACCAAGTTTAGAACAGGTCACACAATAACCAAAATTAACAGTCTACTGGCAGTACGCATTGACGGAATTTCTCACTCAGTGATAGTTCATCCGAAAATGAAGCTTCTTCCTCTTCGGAGTAGCACCCGGCAAAGAGCCTCTCCCCTGTGAAGTTCCTGTGACCATGACATAAGGGAAAATGCAGTGAAAGATTACTGTAGATGTCAAAAACTGGTAGTAGGATAGAAGCGACCCATATGAGAAGAAAAATGTAAAAGAAAAGAGATTAAAGTTGCCGGTTCTTGAGAAAAAAATATCCCCGGATACGATTGGCTGGTCCTTTTACCAATCAGCGACAATCTCAAGAAAGAATGTTTTTTGTTTTTGTTTTTTTGTTTTTTTTTTTGCACAGTTCGAACAGAAGCTGCTGATCTTTTATGAGTATTTGTCTTAACCCACATTTTTTTGATCCTGAGTGAATTCTCTACATAAGGTTAACTTAGAAAAAGAAACACGCTCTGATTCAGTAGATTTGGCATGCGTATCATACGCTTAGCTAAAATAGAACACATCAAAACTTTATATAAGCTTTAGGATTGAAAGTTGATAAACAAGTTACCTGTTATCGGTCCAGACTGAATGCACGTTTCACTCAACGTTGAACAGTAAATCTTAATGCGAGAACTTTGTTGATTTAAATCGCTGACACATGGCTCTAATCAGATGATCCCTGGCATATAAGATATCATATTCAGTGTATCCATAGTATCAAGGTAAGAAACATATTCTTTTAAATTACAGAACAAGATAAATATAGAAAACGATCAATTACGAGTGTTGTTTTTATGTCTTACAAAAATAAATGAAAGTATTACCATCAATGTTGGTTTAAAAATCCATTGATAATTTAACAATATCAAAATAGAAATATGACTTGAATTAACCCAAAATATCAAATTACTTTCTTATTTGGTTTATATAAAAAAAAACTAACGATTCAAGGCCAAACCAGATATTCTTCATTCAATCAAGTTGTTGGCAATAAATAGAAAACTTTTTTTTCCCACAAATCTAAAGTCGGCTTGAATATGATATAATACGGAATAAAGCACCATATGCTTTTAAGCTGTTTATCTCAGCTATTTATGCGGCTGGATTCATCTACGTCGCTGCGTGCTGCTGGTGTAAGAAGATTTTTGCCTCAGCCTAGGCCAAGATCCGGGCAGAAGAAAGACAACCTTTTCGTTTGGGTGCTGTTCACGAACTGTGTAATGACTAGATTTTAGGTCACTATCTGGAGTGATGAGACGAAGCAGCCGTCATGTGAGTACGTGTCTTACTTCGACAAAGGGAAATGAGCGCTTTTTGTATCCTAACAATTTTATCCACAACATAATATCCTACCCACAATGTATCAATGATCCGTATATATAAAATGCCGAGCAAAAGCACAACACACACGACCCGATCATTGCATTTAGCAAGAAAGATACTGTTGCTGCTAGGTGTTAAGTTCAATGTTAACTTTGCAAACGCTGTATCACTGGTACTGAGCATGTTAACCCAGAAATATAGCATAGCTTAAGGTTAAGATTATATATATATATATATATACGTAAGCCGAAAGCTCAGACCTGATTAAAAAGTCAACAATTATTGCGATTTCTTGTCGTCTTTCCATGACAACACTATCAAGCTAATCAGATCATACGAACGGATCTTACACAAAATAGACAGAACTTGTCTATATTATTCAATGTAACATATATATATATATATATATATATATATATATGAAGAAGGGAACAGTGGGAGCATTTGATGTAACTATGAGATGCTATGACGAGATATGACAATTGACTACTGAGAATATATACTCTACAGATAAAAATATGATTAATAGTATGCATAATGAAATAATATAGAATTGTATGATTACTGAAATAATATAAGATTGTACAGAGACAATAGACCCTAAGAAATTTCAATAGAATATCATAAAATTATTATATTTTTAAAAAAATATTGGATTCAAATTACAACAAGCGCACATGTCGAAAAGACATCTTGTATATGGTTGGAGGTTTTAGAAATACATTATACACCTATCATATGCTTTTATACATTTACCACCATACTACTCACCTATCATATCATTTAATAAATTTACATGGCTGGGGGTTTTAACACTATACAATAAACTTATAATATTATTTGATAGTTTTAAATGGTTGAACGTTTCAACACTTTAATACAGATTTATCATATGATATGGTACATTTAATTAGTTGGTAATTTCTGCACTATACTCATCAACAGATTATAGCATACCTTGCATTTATCTGGTTTAGAGTGTCAGAATTATACTAGATACTTATCATATAATTTGATATATTTACATGGCTGAGGGTTTCAACACTATACTTGACACCTATAATATTATTTAATGCATTTAATTAACTGTGGGTTTCATCACTATACAAGAAACATAGAATATAAATCCTATATCATTTCAACAAATGACGAAAACAAAAGCAAGTAGAATTGCTCAACCATAAAATGAATCAGAATGACTGAAAACATTTTGAAAAAAACAGAGCAAGGAAAATTTCACAAGCCGGTGTGAAAATAAAGATTCTATATTCTGATGTGACAGGAAATAGCAAATGGAATTTTGACCCAGTAAACTTTCTTAACACCTAAAAAATGGGTTTGCAATCAGAGCCGATCACATGAACTGATTCCACTACTTATCCACGTTTCTCGACCAGTCAAGTCAGTCTAATGGGGGCAGAGATCTGTTAAGGACATTGCCAAAATGTAAAGGCAAAATTTCAAGACGCCGAACCTAATATGTCGCGTCGACATACATTTGTTCTTCCTCTACTTTTAATTTCCTTTCTTCATTATCACTCACATACCGTCAACGTAACAAAACAACAGCCAATATGACATTTTAACTGACTCCTAAAAACAAACCTCCGACAAGTACAATTCCCTTTATTACTTTACTTTCTTTTTCACTTTCTCACCGATCATAAAAAAGAAAGAAACACAGACTTCATTACTATCCTGTTAATCCTTACATACACACAATATGACCCGCTACTTAAAAATAAGACCTCCTGATTGCTTTAATGTTGTACATCATTTTCTCTTTGAACATTTACAGCGTTCGTAATTTTATTTCTTACAGACTTTATGTTATTTTGGTCAGTTAATAAAATACCAAATATTTTACAAAAGAAACCTTTTTATTTTTTACACCCTTCAAAATTCTGATGATCCTGATATTTTAAATTGTGTGACTTCGGTTGTTTTTGGAGATATTCAACTAGTTAAACAGCACCGATGTTCCTACAAACTATCATATGATTTGATACCTTTACCTAGCTGTGGGTTTTTAACATTATGCTAGACACCTGTAAAATGATTACTTATACTTACCTAGCTTTGAATTCCATTACAATACAAGAAAATTATCATATGATTTTGATACATTTAACTGCGGAGGGTTCAGCACTACCCTAGCGACCTGTATTATAATTTCATACATTTACGTCGCTCTGAGTTTCATTATTATACAAGAAATCTATTATATGTTTTGATACGTTTTTCTGATGAAAGTACCAGCACTACACTGGAAATTTTTAATAATATGACTTCTTACATTTGCTTAGCTGGGGGTTTCAAAAATATACAAGAAATCTATCATTTCATTGCATACATTTACTTGCTGAGGTTTCCAGCACTACAGTAGACATCTGTAATATGATTTTTGACATTCACCTAGTTGTGGGTTCCCATTACTATAAATGAAACCTTTTATATGTTTTGATACATTTACCTGTAGCCGATGGATCCAGGTCTATACTAGACTCTTGTAATATGATTTCATACATTTACGAAGCTGTGAATTTAGTTACTATACAAGAAAGCTACCATATGATTTGATAAATTTACTTTGCTGAGGGTTTCTGCACGACACTAAACGCCTCTAATACGATTTCTTACATCTACCTAGTTTTAGCTTTCATTAGTATCAAAGAACCGTTTCCTATATTTTGATACGTTTACCTGCTGAATGTTCCAGCACTATACTAGACACCTGTAATATAATTTCATATATTTACTAACTGGGTGTTTGATTACTATCAAAAAAATATCTATCATATGTTTTAATATATTTTCCTGCTTAAGGTACCAGCACTAGCCTACACACCTGTAATATGATTACTTACATTTACCAAGCTATGGTTTCATTACTATACAAGAAACACTTCATATTATTTGCTATATTTATTAGCTGAAGGTTCCAGCAATACATTAGACACCTGTAATATGATTTACATTTACCTAGCTGTGGATTTGATTCCATCAAATGATTTGATACATTTCATTGCTTAGGGTACCAGCACCACACTAGACACCTGTAATATGATTTCTTATGTTGTTCGAATTGTGGTCTTAGATGACGAATCCTGGCATAATATCGAGGGTCCTGTACAAGTTGAATAGATCAGATGAGATGAAACGTCCTTGTCTTACGCTTCTTTCTATCTTTGTATATCTATTGAACTCGTTACCTTTTTTTTTTTTTTTTTTAATCATTTCACCCCGAGCAAGGCAGAAACGCCACTGATGTGCAGGTGGTTACACGAATGTAGAAAGATTAATTAGAAAAGAGTGAGGAGTACAAGCTAGTTAGAAAGGAACAATAGAAAGCTGAGAAAGCAGGTGCAATGACAGATACATGGGCGGAGAGAACGTGAAGATTATACAGGGGAGGGGAGAGAGCTAGAGTCCAGTGGTTAGTAGGTGAGTATTAACTTTGCTTTTAAATTTCTGGAGGTCGTAGCCGTCAGGAAAGCAAGAATACGGGAGTGAGTTCCACAGGCGGGAAGTGCGAGAGAGGAAGCTGCAGGAGTAGAATTGTCGTCTGCGTTTGGCTAACCTGACTGTGAATGGGTGGGACCCAGTTGCCAGTCTGGTTGCACGGGTAAACACCTGTTGAGGAGGCATCAGTGACTTAAGCTCATCCGAGCAAAAGCCATGAAAGTATTTATAGAAGAGACAGAGGGAGGCCACATTTCGACGATGGGAAAGTGGCTGCAGTCGAGTCGCCAGATCAGTACCTATCACATTACAGACTCTCCTTTGGAGCTTGTCAAGAACACTGAGGAGAACGCAGGGGCACCTGACCATAAATGGCAGCAGTACTCCATGCACGGACGGATGGATTCAGGTGGAAAAAACATCCTGGATCGACATAGTGACCCAATCTTCTTAGCAGTAGATTTTGCTATGGATTCAATATAGTGCTTCCATTTGAGGTCTGAGGACAGGGTAAGTCCGAGGAGGCGTAGTGTATTACTCTCCGGGAGAATCATCTGGTCCATGCTTATGGGAGGCAGAAGAGGTTGCCTGTAATGGTTGACAGACAACAGCTTGGTCTTAGAGGAATTGAAGTTGACAAGCCACTTCTTGCCCCAGTTCACCACAGAGTGTAGATCCGGCTCAAGGTCAGCAGCGAGATTATGTCTGTCCGCCACGACAGGTTTCTTACTGGAGCGGGAGTATATTGTAGTGTCATCTGCGTATTTATGCAGTAGAGCTTCTTGATCACTGTTATGTTTTTTCCAAACATATCGAGATTGCTGAGGATTTCTATAAATTCTTTGTGGCGTACTTGTCGAACGCCTTCGCATAATCAATAAAACATAGGTTCACATCCTTTTTTATTTCTATTGTTTTTTGTATAGCATCCTAATCATAAATATGGCGTTCCAGTATCTTTAACGAACCCGCACTGTCCATGTCCTATCTCTGGCCTGATTCTGCTTCTCGCTCTATTCATCAGGTTTCGGGCGACCATATTTATAATGTGGCTCATCAAACTGATTGTTGGTACAGTTCGCACTCGTTTACACATGGCTTCTTTGGCAGTGCTATGAAAATGAGCTTGCTTAGGTCGTTTGGTATTACACCACTATTATAAATTTATTACTTCTGTAATTTTCTCTATTACGAATTCTTCCAGGGCTATCATCAACGCTATTACAATGCCATCTGGTTCAGCTGTTTTGTTTCTATTCAGTTTGGCCATTGCAGATTCCATTTCAGACTTTAGTATTTTTTATCTTTTATATATTCTTCCCATCACTTGAGTATTGTTTTTCTTCAATATAATCATTCCATCCTTAGATTTTATACATCCTGTTGAAGAGCAGGCTTTTTGGTCTGTCAGTTCTCTTATCTCTTTATGCGTGTCTGCATTATAATCCTGCCCACTCTTTCTACTTCTGTACATTTGTTATTGAGATATTCTTCTTTGTCCTTTCTGCATTTGCTCCTTATTTGTTTCTTTGTTACTATTTGCAGTTTCTTGCAGCAAAATATACAACATACGTGTAAAATATCATTTCATACATTTATTTACCCTATTCCCACGTAGGTATATTCAGAGCAATCTACCTCAGTAGACGAAATAAAGGGTTGAGTCCGAAATTCACCTGTACAACAATCGAAACTTCATGGATGAGAAAACGATCGTGGGAACAATAGACGGAAGCATAGAAATAGTCAAAATAATTGCAATAATTAAACTCAGAAATATATATATATATATATATATATATATATATATATATATATATAATTTATTTGTAAACGTGATATTACGCGACCTAGGATTCCACCATGTGGTGTCTTCAGGAAATTTTCGATAACTGATTTTACTGTTTCTATTTTTTTAAGAACGCACAGTTTTCCAAAGTTTAAGTTATAACGTTTTCGTTGTATGGCCCTAATAGGTATTTTATGGTATGGTTACACTTAGTCATAATTTATGTCCTTTCATTCAGCAATACATTTTTGTTTAGGAATAACATAATAGCTAACTTTTCTTCCTAGCAGGAAGTGTGGAGCTAGTTAAGGTTTTTTGATTCAGCCTTGTGCCAAACATAACCGAACTCCCTCCAATTTACAGATTTATTCGTAATCATCAGAAGGTTTTAGATTGGAGTGTGTAGATTGGTGGAAGAATAAAAGTATACCTTTTGAATGTTGGAACGGAAATTTATTAATGAAAAGAAAAACATGAATTGGTAGAAGTTAAAAGAGAAACAAGTAATGAGTTAAAGGTATCAAGAATTCGCAGTAACCCTATTTCCACGTGGATATATTTTGTTTGGTTTAATACAACGGAGTGAGGGAAATTGTTACTAGTGGTATTGTTAATTTTGCAGATTACAATATGAGTGGAGAGAAAAATAAAAACAATAGATGATGAAACTTTTATTATCGATCGCAATATTAACGCGGCTAAGAAATTGTGAAAAAATATATATTGCAAATTTTTTTTTGAAAAAAAAACCCTTGGAAACTCTCTGGAAAGTGAATTGATCAAAACACTTTCGCAGATTTAAGGCGACAGATCAAATGGGGTCATCATATCGACGGCCATTGTGTGATATAAAGCGGAAGATTTGCCCGTTAGTGAAATCAAAAAAGTAGACTTTGGCTCTAATATTGCTTCAGTCTTCTCATAAACTTTGATGAGGTCAGGTAAGGTTAAATCCTCAAAATTATTCCTGGGAACAGATTCTAAAGTCAGGAAAATAGGTGACGTAATTGAGAAGAAGACAAAAAGACATTGCTTAATGTGAGGTGTTGATATTTCATTCGTTGAGCCATAACTCCCACGTGTGAGTGAAAAATAATCTCATTAGTCAAAGCTTTGAGTCACATAGATCCCCTAAGAGAATTGGGAACAACTATAAAAAGTCGAGACTCAGTAAGAAAAATCAGAATTTGTGTATTTTTCAGAGCGATAGAGACAAAACGACCCCCACTGCCGCCGTCATCATCATCATCAGTCGCTACTGTCTCTGCAAAGTTTGATAAAAGTTGAAAAGACGTGTTTTTATTTGGAGAATGGACAGCTCTGATTATTTTTGAAAATTGAAAGCTCTGATTATTTTTAACGAAACTTCGAAAAGACTTATCTTTATTTGGAACATTTGAAAGCTGATTATTTTTAATGAATCCTTCTCTCCGTTGTAAACCTTTATTTTCGGCGATCGTATATTCTGCTTTTATAATTAATTATTTTTTTTATATATAAAGACTTTCTTTCGTAACTCATCCAGTCATCTTCGAACTTACTCATTTATTTATTTTTTTTTTTTTTGGTGCCGTATCTATTTTTTTAAACACAAGTATACACAAGTGTCCGGTCTGGTTTGATATGGTAGAGAGACGACTCCCAGGTTTTTGAACGTGACTTTCTGAGACCAAAAGAACACAGGGTGGGCAGGAAGTTTGTCGTTGTAATAGATATCTTGAGGGCCAGCTGCTGTGACGAGATCATCACGATTAGCGTCCCGAAAACGTCGTCATAACTGTGCCGTTTTGACAGCATCAACCCACTCAGGTTCCGGTGATCATCATCGCAGCAGTGTCCAGACCAGGGGTAACGAGCCAGCCAGGCCGAGGTGTCACAAATATACAAAAACCTCTCATATGTTTTGATACAATTACGTTGCTGAATGTTCTAGCACTATACTAGACACCGGTAATATGATTTCTTATATTTATCTAACTGTATGTTACACTATTATAAAACAAACCTTTCATAAGAACTGATAAATTTACCTGTTCCAGCAATGCACTTGTCACATGCAATATGATTTCATACATTTACAAAGATTTGGGTTTTATTATTATACAAGGACCATATTATATGATTTGATACCTGCTGAGGATTTAGCATTACACTAGACACCTGTAATATGATTTCTTACAGTTACATAACTGTCAGTTTCGTCATATTATAAGAAAACTATCTTATAATTTGATACATTTACATTCTGAAGGTTCCACCATAGTATACATATGTAATATGATTTGTACCTTTACCTATCTGTCAGTTCCAGCACTTTACTAAACTCCTGTAATATGAATTTATATATTTACCTAGCTGTGGATTTCATTACTACACAAAAAACCTATCATATGATTTGAAGCTTTTACTCGATGAGGGTTCCAGCACTCTAGCAGATACCAGATTATACTTTCATACATTTACCTACCTGTGGGTCTCGTCTTTATAAAAGAAAGGTATCATATTATGATATCTTTACATACCTGAGGGTTCTAGCAAAATAATAGGCACCTGTAATATGGTTTCACACATTTACCTAGCTGTATTATATAAAAGAAATCTATAATATGATTTGACACATTTGTCTATTGATGGTTTTATCACTACACTAGACACCTGTAATATGATTTTATACATTTACCAAATTGTGAGTCTTCTTACTATACTAGAAACCTATCATTTGATACATTTACCTGCTGAAGGTTCCAGCATTATACTACACACGTGTAATATGATTTCATACATTAACTTGGCAGTGGGTTTCATTAACATTCAAGAAATCTGTGATATTTTTTTATACGTTTAACTTTTGAGGGTTCCATCACTACACTATTCACCAGTAAAAAGATTTCTGACATCTCCCGAGCTGTGGACTTCATTACTATACGAAAACCTATGACATGATTTGATAACTTTACCTAACTGAGGGTTTCAGCCCTATACTAAACTCCTGTAATAGAATTACATACATTTACTTAGCTGTGGGTTTCTTTAATATACATGCAACTTACGATATGATTTGATACATTTACCTGCGAAGTGTTCCAGAACTATATAAGACACCTGTAATATAATTCCATAAACTTACCCAGATGTTTGTTTTGATTACTAAAAAAGAAACCTATCATATGTTTTGACACATTTTCCTGCTGATGGTTCCAACAGTACTCTAGACAGCTGTAACATGTTTTTACAAATATTTAGCTGTGAGTTTCATTATTATAAAACAAACCTATCATATGATATGATACATTCACCTACTGAGGGTTCCAGCACTGCACTAGTCACAATCAATATGATTTCATACATTTACAAAGCTGTGGGTTTCTATATTATACAAGAAACCTATCATATGTTTGGATATATTTACCTTCTAAGAGTATCAGTTCTACCTTAGATCCCTGTAATATGATTTCTTATATGTACATAGCTGAGGGATTCCTTACTATTCAACAAATCTATTATATGATTTGATACATTTACATTCCTGAGAGTTCCAGCACTATACTAAATATCTGTAATATGATTTCATACATATACTTAGCTGTGATGTTCATTACTATACCTGAAATCTATCATATTTTTTCTACATTTACATTGTTGAGGTTTTCAGCACTAGACTAGACATCTGTAATATGACATTGAAAATTACGTAGACGTGGGTTTCATTACTATACAGTCAAACTATCTTATGATTTGATACATTTACCTGCTTAGATTTTCTGCAGTACACTAAACACCTGTAATACAATTCCTTATATTTACTTAGCTCTGATGTCATTGCTATAGAGTCAACCTATCTTATGATTTGATACATTTACCTGCTTAGATTTTCTGCAGTACACCAAACACCTGTAATACAATTCCTTATATTTACTTAGCTCTGATGTCATTGCTATACAGTCAACCTATCTTATGATTTGATACATATACCTGCTTAAATTTTCTGCAGTACACCAAACACCTGTAATACAATTCCTTATATTTACTTAGCTCTGATGTAATTGATATACAGTTAACTTCTCTTATGATTTGATACATTTACCTGCTTAGATTTTCGGCAGTGCACCAAACACCTGTAATACAATACCTAATATTCACTGAGCTCTGATGTCATTGCTATACAGTCAACCTATCTTATGATTTGATATATTTACTTAGATTTTCTGCAGTACAACAGAAACACCTGTAATACAATTCTTATATTTGTAGCTCTGATGTCATTGCTATACAGTCAACATATCTATGATTTGATACATATACCTGCTTAGATTTTCTGCGGTACATCAAACACCTGTAATACAATTCATATATTTACTAAGCTCTGATGTCATTGCTATACAATCAACCTATCTTTATGATGTGATATATTTACATACTTAGATTTTCTGCATTTTTAAACACGTGTAATACAATTCCTTATATTTGTTAGCTCTGATGTCATTGCTATACAGTCAACCTATCGTATGATTTGTTACATTTACCTGCTTTGAATTTTTCTGCAGTACATCAAAAACCTGTAATACAATTCCTGATATTTATGTGACTCTGATGTCATTGCTATATAGTCAACCTATCGTATGATTTGATACATTTACCTGCTTAGATTTTCTGCAGTACAACACCTGTAAAACAATTCCTTATATTTATTAGCTCTGCTGTCATTATATCTGATCAACCTATCATGTGATTTGATACATTTCTACTTAGATCTTCTGCATTTTTAAACACCTGTAATACAATTCCTTATATTTACTTAGCTCTGATGTCATTTTTCTGCGATCAACCTATCTTATGATTTGTTACATTTATAACTTAGATTTTTCACGGTACACAAACACCTGTAATACAATTTTTATATTTACTTAGCTCTGATGTCATTGCTATACAGTCTTCTCGTATGATTTTGATACATTTACCTGTAGATCTTCTACAGTACACCAAAAATCTGTAATACCAATTCTTTATTTTTACTTAGATCTGACGTCATTGCTATGCAGTCAACCTATTGTATGATTTTGATATATTTACCTGCTTAGATTTTTCACTTGCAGTACACCAAACAACTGTAATACAATTCCTTATATTTATTTACCTCTGATGACATTGCTATACAGTCAACCTATCTTATGATTTGATACATTTACCTGTAGATATTCTGCAGTACATCAAACACCTGTAATACAATTCCTTATATTTATTCGCTCTCTGATGTCATTGCTATACAGTCAACCTATCGTGGTTGATACATTGCCTGATTAGATTTTCTGCAGTACACCAAACACCTGTAATACAATCCTTATATTTCCTTAAGCTCTGATGTCATTGCTATTCAGTCAACCGATCGTATGATTTGATACATTTACATAGCAGATCTTCTGCGGTACAACAAACACCGCAAATACAATACCTTATATTTATTTAGCTCTGATGTCATTTATACAGTCAACCTATCAATATGATTTGATACATTTACCTACTTCAGATCTTCTGCAGTACACAAAACTGTAATACAATTCCTTATATTTACTTAGCTCTGATGTCATTTATACAGTCAACTTATCTTATGATTTGATACATTTTCCTGCTTAGATTTTCTGCAGTACACCAAACACCTGTAATACAATACCTTATATTTACTTAGCTCTGATGTCATTGCTATAGAGTCAACCTATCTTATGATTTGATACATTTACCTGCTTAGATTTTTCTGCAGTACACCAAACACCTGTAATACAATTCCTTATATTTACTTAGCTCTGATGTCATTGCTATACAGTCAACTTATCTTATGATTTGATACATATACCTGCTTAAATTTTCTGCGATATAAACACCTGTAATACAATTCCTTATATTTACTTAGCTCTGATGTAATTGATATACAGTTAACTTCTCTTATGATTTGATACATTTACCTGCTTAGATTTTCGGCAGTGCACCAAACACCTGTAATACAATACCTAATATTCACTGAGCTCTGATGTCATTGCTATACAGTCAACCTATCTTATGATTTGATATATTTACCTGCTTAGATTTTCTGGTAGTACAACAAACACCTGTAATACAATTCCTTTATATTTACTTAGCTCTGATGTCATTGCTATACAGTCAACATATCCTATGATTTGATACATATACCTGCTTAGATTTTTCTGCAGTACATCAAACACCTGTAATACAATTCCTTATATTTACTAAGCTCTGATGTCATTGCTATACAATCAACCTATCTTATGATGTGATATATTTACCTGCTTAGATTTTCTGCAGTACACCAAACACGTGTAATACAATTCCTTATATTTATTAGCTCTGATGTCATTGCTATACAGTCAACCTATCGTATGATTTGTTACATTTACCTGCTTAGATTTTCTGCAGTACATCAAAACCTGTATTACAATTCCCGATATTTATGTAGCTCTGATGTCATTGCTATATAGTCAACCTATCGTATGATTTGATACATTTACCTGCTTAGATTTTCTGCAGTACACCAAACACCTTGTAAACAATTCCTTATATTTATTAGCTCTGCTGTCATTGCTATACAGTCAACCTATCGTATGATTTGATACATTTACCTGCTTAGATCTTCTGTAGTACACTAAACACCTGTAATACAATTCCTTATATTTACTTAGCTCTGATGTCATTGCTATACAGTCAACCTATCTTATGATTTGTTACATTTACCTGCTTAGATTTTCTGCAGTACACCAAACACCTGTAATACAATTTTTATATTTAGACATTTTGGATGTCATTGCTATACAGTCAACCTATCGTATGATTTGATACATTTACCCTGCTTAGATCTTCTGCAGTACACCAAAATCCTGTAATACACCTTTATTTTTATTGATCGGACGTCATTGCTATACAGTCAACCTATTGTATGATTTGATATATTTACCTGCTTAGATTTTCTGCAGTACACCAAACAACTGTAATACTACCCTTATATTTATTTACCTCTGATGACATTACATATGAATAACCTATCTTATGATTTGATACATTTACCTGTTTAGATATTCTGCAGTACATCAAACACCTGTAATAACACCCTTATATTTATTTAGCTCTGATGTCATTGCTATACAGTCAACCTATCGTATGATTTGATACATTTGCCTGATTAGATTTTCTGCAGTACAATTTAAACACCTGTAATACAATCCTTATATTTCCTTAGCTCTGATGTCATTGCCATTCAGTCAACCGATCGTATGATTTGATACATTTACCTGCTTAGATCTTCTGCAGCACAACAAACACCTGTAATACAATACTCCATATTTATTTAGCTCTGATGTCATTGCTATACAGTCAACCTCATCGTATGATTTGATACATTTACCCGTTTAGATCTTCAGTACACCAAACACCTGTAATACAATTCCTTATATTTACTTAGCTCTGATGTCATTGCTATACAGTCAACTTATCTTATGATTTGATACATTTTCCTGCTTAGATTTTCTGTGCGACACCAAACACCTGTAATACAATACCTTATATTTACTTAGCTCTGATGTCATTGCTATACAGTCAACCTATCTTATGATTTGTTACATTTACCTGCTTAGATTTTATGCAGTACACTAAACACCTGTAATACAATTCCTAATATTTACTTAGCTCTGATGTCATTGCTATACCGTCAACGTATCGTATGATTTGATACATTTACCTGCTTAGATTTTCTGCAGTACACCAAACACCTGTAATGCAATTCCTTATATTTATTAGCTCTGATATCATTGCTATACAGTCAACCTATCGTATGATTTGATACATTTACCTGCTTAGATTTTCTGCAGTACACCGAAAAACCTGTAAAACAATTCGTTATATTTACTTAGCTCTGATGTCATTGCTATACAGTCAACCTATCGTATGATTTGATACATTTACCTGCTTAGATATTCTGCAGTACAACAAACACCTGTAATACAATTCCTTATATTTACTTAGCTCTGATGTCATTGCAATACAGTCAACCTATCGTATGATTTGATACATATACCTGCTTAGATTTTCTGCATTACAACAAACACCTGTAATACAATTCGTTATATTTACTTAGCTCTGATGTCATTGCTATACAGTCAACCTATCGTATGATTTGATACATTTACCTGCTTAGATATTCTGCAGTACAACAAACACCTGTAATACAATTCCTTATATTTACTTAGCTCTGATGTCATTGCTATACAGTCAACCTATCTTAGGATTTGATACATTTACCTGCTTAGATATTCTGCAGTACAACAAACACCTGTAATAAAATTCCTTATATTTACTTAGCTCTGATGTCATTGCTATACTGTCAACCTATCTTATGATTTGATACATTTACCTGCTTAGATATTCTGCAGTACAACAAACACCTGTAATACAATTCCTTATATTTACTTAGCACTGATGTCATTGCTATACAGTCAACTTATCTTGTGATTTGTTACATTTACCTGCTTAGATTTTCTGCAGTACACCAAACACCTGTAATACAATTTTCTATATTTACTTAGCTCTGATGTCATTGCTATACAGTCAACCTATCGTATGATTTGATACATTTACCTGCTTAGATTTTCTGCAGTACACTAAACACCTGTAATACAATTCCTTATATTTACTTAGCTCTGATGTCATTGCTATACAGTCAACCTATCTTATGATTTGATACATTTACCTGCTTAGATTTTCTGCAGTACACCAAACACCTGTAATACAATTCCTTATATTTTCATAGCTCTGATGTCATTGCTATACAGTCAACCTATCGTATGATTTGATACATTTACCTGCTTAGATTTTCTGCAGTACATCAATCACATATAATACAATTCCTTATATTTACTTAGCTCTGATGTCATTGCTATACAATCAACCTATCCTATGATTTGATATATTTACCTGCTTAGATCTTCTGCAGTACAACAAAATCCTGTAATACAATTCTTTATTTTTACTTAGATCTGACGTCATTGCTATACAGTCAACCTATAGTATGATTTGATACATTTACCTGCTTAGATTTTCTGCAGTACACCAAACACCTGTAATACAATTCCTTCTATTTATTTCAGCCTAGCTGTCATTGCTATACAGTCAACCTATCTTATGATTTGATACATTTACCTGCTTAGATATTCTGCAGCATATCAAACACCTGTAATACAATTCCTTATATTTATTTAGCCCTTGATGCTATTGCCAGGTGTCAACCTATAGAGTATGATTTGATACATTTGCCTGATTAGATTTTCTGCAGTACACCAAACACCTGTAATACAATTCCTTATATTTACTTAGCTCTGATGTCATTACAAGTACAGTCAACCTATCGTATGATTTGATACATTTACTGGCTTAGATTTTCTGCAGTAATTAAATTTACATATAATATAATTCCTTATATTTGTTTAGTCGATACCACGTATATACAGTCAACCTATAGTATGATTTGATATATTTACCTGCTTAGATTTTCTGCAGTACACCAAACACCTGTAATTCAATTCCTTATATTTACTTAGCTCTGATGTCATTGCTATACAGTCAACCTATCGTATGATTTGATACATTTACCTGCTTAGATTTTCAGTACAACAAACACCTGTAATACAATTCCTTATATTTATTAGCTCTGATGTCATTGCTATACAGTCAACCTATCATGATTTGATATCACTCCGCTTAGATTTTTCTGCATTACACCAAACACCTGTAATACAATTCCTTTTATTTACTTAGCTCTGATATCATTGTTATACAGTCAACCTATCTTAGGATTTGATACATTTACCTGCTTAGATTTTCTGTACAAAAACACCTGTAATAAAATTCCTTATATTTATTTGCTCTGATGTCATTGCTATACAGTCAACCTATCTTATAGATTTTATACATTTACCTGAGCCAGATTTTCTGTGAAAAACACCTGAAACACCTGTGAACACAATTCCTTATATTTACTTAGCACTGATGTCATTGCTATCAATTTATCTTATACCTATTACATTTATTTGTTTATCTTCTGCAGCACTCAGAAATAATTGTAATACAATTCCTTATATTTATTTGCTCTGATAAATATTGCTATACAGTCAACCTATCTTATGATTTGAAACATTTACCTGCTTAGATTTTCTGCAGACACTCAACACCTGTAATACAATTCCTTATACTTATTTGCTCTGACTTACTAAGAGCATAGTCAACCTAGCTTATGATTTGATACATTTACCCTTGCTTAGATTTTCTGGGTAATAGACACCAAACACCTGTAATACACCTTATATTTACTTTTAGCTCTGATGTCATTGCTATACAGTCAACCTATCTGTTGATTTGATACATTTACCTGTTTAGATCTTCTGCAGCACACCAAACACCTGTAATACAATTCATTATATTTACTTAGCTCTGATATCATTGCTATAGTCAAACTGATCGTATGTTTTGATACATTTACCTATGATTTTCTGCAGTACACCAAACACTGTACATAACTTTTTTCTATATTTACTAGCTCTGATGTCATTGCTATACAGTCAAACCATTTTGCATGATTTAATAAATTTACCTGCTTTGATTTTTCTCTGCAGTACACCAAACACCTGTAATAATTCCTTATATTTATTTAGCTCTGATGTCATTGCTATACAGTCAACCTATCTTATGATTTGATACATTTACCTGCTTAGATTTTCTGTAGTACACAAAACACCTTAATATAATTCCTTATATTTTCATGTTCTGATTTCATTGCTATACAGTCAACCTATCGTATGATTTGATACATTTACCTGCTTAGATTTTCTGCAGTAAACTAAACACCTGTAATACAATTCCTTATATTTACTTAGCTCTGATGTCATTGCTATACAGTCAACCTATCTTATGATTTGATACATTTACCTGCTTAGATTTTCTGCAGTACACCAAACACCTGTAATACAATTCCTTATATTTTCATAGCTCTGATGTCATTGCTATACAGTCAACCTATCGTATGATTTGATACATTTACCTGCTTAGATTTTCTGCAGTACATCAAACACCTATAATACAATTCCTTATATTTACTTAGCTCTGATGTCATTGCTATACAGTCAACCTATCCTATGATTTGATACATTTACCTGCTTAGATCTTCTGCAGTACACCAAAATCCTGTAATACAATTCTTTATTTTTACTTAGATCTGACGTCATTGCTATACAGTCAACCTATAGTATGATTTGATACATTTACCTGCTTAGATTTTCTGCAGTACACCAAACACCTGCAATACAATTCCTTATATTTATTTAGCTCTGATGTCATTGCTATACAGTCAAACTATCTTATGATTTGATACATTTACCTGCTTAGATATTCTGCAGTACATCAAACACCTGTAATACAATTCCTTATATTTTCATAGCTCTGATGTCATTGCTATACAGTCAACCTATAGTATGATTTGATACATTTGCCTGATTAGATTTTCTGCAGTACACCAAACACCTGTAATACAATTCCTTATATTTACTTAGCTCTGATGTCATTGCTATACAGTCAACCTATCGTATGATTTGATACATTTACCTGCTTAGATTTTCTGCAGTAGAGCAAACACCTGTAATAAAATTCCTTTATATTTACTTAGCTCTGATACCATTGCTATAGAGTCAACCTATCGTATGATTTGATATATTTACCTGCTTAGATTTTCTGCAGTACACCAAACACCTGTAATTCAATTCCTTATATTTACTTAGCTCTGATGTCATTGCTATACTGTCAACCTATCATATGATTTGATACATTTACCTGCTTAGATTTTCTGCAGTACAACAAACACCTGTAATACAATTCCTTATATTATTAGCTCTGATGTCATTGCTATACAGTCAACCTATCGTATGATTTCATACATTTGCCTGCTTAGAATTTCTGCATTACACCAAACACCTGTAATACAATTCCTTTTATTTACTTAGCTTTGATATCATTGTTATACAGTCAACCTATCTTAGGGTTTGATACATTTACCTGCTTAGATTTTCTGCAGTACAAAAAACACCTGTAATAAAATTCCTTATATTTATTTGCTCTGATGTCATTGCAATACAGTCAACCTATCTTATGATTTGATACATTTACCTGCTTAGATTTTCTTCAATACACCAAACACCTGTTATACAATTACTTATATTTACTTAGCACTGATGTCATTGCTATACAGTCAACTTATCTTATGATTTGATACATTTATCTGCTTAGATTTTCTTCAGTACACCAAACACCTGTAATACAATTCCTTATATTTATTTGCTCTGATGTCATTGCTATACAGTCAACCTATCTTATGATTTGAAACATTTACCTGCTTAGATTTTCTGCAGTACACCAAACACCTGTAATACAATTCCTTATACTTATTTGCTCTGATCTCATTGCTATACAGTCAACCTATCTTATGATTTGATACATTTACCTGCTTAGATTTTCTGCAGTACACCAAACACCTGTAATACAATTCCTTATATTTACTTAGCTCTGATGTCATTGATATACAGTCAACCTATCTTATGATTTGATACATTTATCTGCTTAGATTTTCTGCAGTACACCAAACACCTGTAATACAATTCCTTATATTTATTTGCTCTGATGTCATTGCTATACAGTCAACCTATCTTATGATTTGATACATTTACCTGTTTAGATCTTCTGCAGTACACCAAACACCTGTAATACAATTCATTATATTTACTTAGCTCTGATATCATTGCTATACAGTCAACCGATCGTATGTTTTGATACATTTACCTGCTTAGATTTTCTGCAGTACACCAAACACCTGTAATACAATTTTTTATATTTACTTAGCTCTGATGTCATTGCTATACAGTCAACCTATCGTATGATTTAATACATTTACCTGCTTAGATTTTCTGCAGTACACCAAACACCTGTAATACAATTCCTTATATTTAATTAGCTCTGATGTCATTGCTATACAGTCAACCTATCTTATGATTTGATACATTTACCTGCTTAGATTTTCTGCAGTACACCAAACACCTGTAATACAATTCCTTATATTTACTTAGCTCTGATGTCATTGCTATACAGTCAACCTATCGTATGATTTGATACATTTACCTGCTTAGATTCTCTGCAGTACAAAAAACAACTGTAATACAATTCCTCATATTTACTTAGCTCTGATGTCATTCTAATACAGTCAACCTATCTTATGATTTGATACATTTATCTGCTTAGATTTTCTGCAGTACAATAAACACCTGTAATACAATTCCTTATATTTATTTAGCACTGATGTCATTGCTATACAGTCAAATTATCTTATGATTTGATACATTTACCTGCTTAGATTTTCTGCAGTACACCAAACACCTTTAATACAATTCCTTATATTTACTTAGCACTGATATCATTGCTATGCAGTCAAGTTATCTTATGATTTGATACGTTTATCTGATTAGATTTACTGCAGTACAACAAACACCTGTAATACAATTCCTTATATTTACTTAGCACTGATATCTTTGCTATACAGTCAACTTATCTTATGATTTGATACATTTACCTGCTTAGATTTTCTGCAGTACACCAAACACCTGTAATACAATTCCTTATATTTGCTTAGCACTGATGTATTTCTTTTTCATCTAGTAAACCTATCTTATGATTTGGTATTTTACCTGCTTAGATTTTCTGCAGTACACCAAACACCTGTAATACAATTCCTTATGTTAATTAGCACTGATGTCATTGCTATACAGTCCAACTTATCTTATGATTTGATACGTTTAATGGTTTAGTACATCAAACACCTGTAATACAATTCCTTATATTTACTTAGCACTGATGTCATTGCTATATGATCAACCTAACGTATGATTTGATACATTTACCTGCTTAGATTTTCTAGTACACCAAACATTGCGTTTTAACTCTTCTGCTCTGATATCATTGCTATACGAATCAAACCTATTGTATAGTTGTTGTATGATACTGCTGGTACAACAGAAGCACCTGTAATACAATTCCTTATATTTTAAGCTCAGATGTCATTTGCTATACAGTCAACCTATCGTTTGATTTGATACATTTACCTGCTTAATTTTTAAAATTTTCTAAACATGTTGTAGGACTATATCATGACTTAATATGATGTCATTGCTATACAGTCAACTTATCTTATGATTTGATACATTTACCTGCTTTGATTTTCTGCAGTACACAAACTACCATGTAATACAATTCCTCATATTTATTGGCTGTAGTGTCATTGCTATACAGTCAACATATCTTATGATTTGATACATTTACCTGCTTAGATTTTCTGCAGTACACCAAACACCTAATTCATTCACTTATATTTACTTAGCTTTGATTTCATTTGTATACAGTCAACCTATCTTATGATTTGATACTTTTTATAACTAGATTTTCTGCAGTACACCAAACACCTGTAATACAATTCATTATATTTACTTAGCTCTGATATCATTGCTATACAGACAACCTATCGTATGATTTGATACATATACCTGCTTAGATTTTCTGCAGTACACACCAAACACCTGTAATACAATTTTTTATATTTACTTAGCTCTGATGTCATTTGCTATTACAGTCAACATATCGTATGATTTACCTTTGAATTACCTGCTTAGATTTTCTACCAGTACATATGACATCATAATACGTTCTTGTATTTTACTTGTTTTGATATAATTTTCTGCGAATAACCTCTTTAGGTTTAACAATTTACCTACTTAGATTTTGCAGTACACCAAACACCTGTAATACAATTCCTTATATTTTACTTAGCACTGATGTCATTGCTATACAGTCAACTTATCTTATGATTTGTTACATTTACCTGCTAGATTTACTGCAATTGCAACAAACACCTGTAATACAATTCCTTATATTTACTTAGCTCTGATGTCATTGCTATACATTCAACCTATCTTATGATTTGATACATTTACCTGCTTAGATTTTCTGCAGTACACCAAACACCTGTAATACAATTCTTTATGACTTTTTACTTCCCAGCTCTGTTATCATTGCTATACAGTCAACCTATCGTATGATTTGAAACATTTACCTGCTTAGATTTTCTGCAGTAAACCAAACAACTGTAATACAATACTTTGTAACCATTTGGCTCTGAATCGGCTGTATTTTTTTTGAATAACATATCCGTGCTTTGAGTCTAGCAATTTACCTTTGATTTCAATTTTAACATATTTGATTTCGCATATTCTTTAACTAATGTTTGTAGTCAAACCACCTATCTTGGTTGATACCTACAACATTTGGTGCTTGCGTTTTCAACCTATGATGCTGGTGTTGTGTATTTGTAATATAATCATTTTTTGAATCATTATCTATGATTTGATACATTTACCTGCACCTTTTAGTTCTTTTTTGACGCAAAGTCTAAATTAGTATGATTCCTTTATTTTTACTTAGATCTGATGTCATTGCTATACAGTCAACTTATCTTATGATTTGATACGTTTACCTGCTTAGATTTTCTGCAGTACATCAAACACCTGTAATACAATTCCTTATATTTACTTAGCACTGATGTCATTGATATACAGTCAACCTAACGTATGATTTGATACATTTACCTGCTTAGATCTTCTGCAATTACACCAAACACCTGTATTACAATTATTTATATTTACCAACTCGATATGAGCATATACAGTCATCTTTATGAAGTTTAGTATTTTGCTGCTTGATTTTTGTTGTTTTGAATCATATGTTTGATATTTATGTTGCTGAAACTCAGATATAAATTTCTTGATTAAACCTCTGGACTTAGTTAATCCCCACATTTGCCAGCTAGTTTTCTGCAGTACACCAAACACCTGTAATACAATTCATAACATAAGCTTGATGTCAGTACTGAATCAACATCATATGGTTTAATTGACATATACTGGTTGCATTTTCAGTAACAAATGCAATTTCTCACTTGTTTAGCTAAAATAATCCATTGCTATACAGTCAACGCATATCTTATGATTTGATACATTTACCTGCTTAGATTTTTTGCAGTACATCAAACACCTGTAATTCAATTCCTTATATTTACTAAGCAATTAATGTCATTGCTATGCATTCAGCCTATCTTATGGATTTGATACATTTACCAGCTTAGATTTTCTGCAGTACACCAAACAACTGTAATACAATTCATTATATTTACTTAGCTCTGATATCATTGCTATACAGTCAACCTATCGTATGATTTGAAACATTTACCTGCTTAGATTTTCTGCAGTAAACCAAACAACTGTAATACAATTTTTTATATTTACTTAGCTCTGATGTCATTGCTATACAGTCACCCTATCGTATGATCTAATAAATTTACCTGCTTTGATTTTCTGCAGTACACCAAACACCTGTAATACAATTCCTTATATTTACTTAGCACTGATGTCATTGCTATACAGTCAACCTATCTTATGATTTGATACATTTACCTGCTTAGATTTTCTGCAGTACACCAAACACCTGTAATACAATTCCTTATATTACTTAGCTCTGATGTCATTGCTATACAGTCAAACTATCCTATGATTTGATACATTTACCTGCATAGATCTTTTGCAGTACACCAAAATCCAGTAATACAATTCTTTATTTTTACTTAGATCTGATGTCATTGCTATACAGTCAACCTATCGTATGATTTGATACATTTACCTGCTTAGATTTTCTGCAGTACACCAAACACCTGTAATACAATTCCTTATATTTATTTGGCTCTGATGTCATTGCTATACAGTCAACCTATCGTATGATTTGATACATTTACCTGCTTAGATATTCTGCAGTACATCAAACACCTGTAATACAATTCCTTATATTTATTAGCTCTGATGTCATTGCTATACAGTCAACCTATCGTATGATTTGATACATTTACCTGATTAGATTTTCTGCAGTACACCAAACACCTGTAAAACAATTCCTTATATTTCCTTAGCTCTGATGTCATTGCTATACAGTCAACATATCTTATGATTTGATACATTTACCTGCTTAGATCTTCTGCAGTACACCAAACACCTGTAATAAAATTCTTTAATTTTGCTTAGCTTTGATTTCATTGCTATACAGTCAACCTATCGTATGATTTGATACATTTACCTGCTTAGATTTTTTGCAGTACATAAAACACCTGTAATACAATTCCTTATATGTACTTAGCTCTGATGTCATTGCTATGCATTCAACCTATCTTATGATTTGATACATTTACCTGATTAGATTTTCTGCAGTACACCAAACACCTGTAATACAATTCATTATATTTACTTAGCTCTGATATCATTGCTATACAGTCAACCTATCGTATGATTTGATAGATTTACCTGCTTAGATTTTCTGCAGTACACCAAACACCTGTAATACAATTCCTTATATTTACTTAGCTCTGATGTCATTGCTATACAGTCAACTTATCTTAAGATTTGATACATTTACCTACTTAGATTTTCTGAAGTACACCAAACACCTGTAAGTCAATTCCTTATATTTACTTAGCACTGATGTCATTGCTATACAGTCAACATATCTTATGATTTTTTACCTGCTTAGATTTACTGCAGTACAACAAACACCTGTAATACAATTCCTTATATCTACTTAGCTCTGATGTCATTGCTATATATTCAACCTATCTTATGATTTGATACATTTACCTGCTTAGATTTTCTGCAGTACACCAAACACCTGTAATACAATTCTTTATATATACTTAGCTCTGTGATCATTGCTATACAGTCAATCTATCGTATGATTTGATACATTTACCTGCTTAGATTTTCTGCAGTACACCAAACACCTGTAATACAATTTTTTATATTTACTTAGCTCTGATGTCTTTGCTATACAGTCAACCGATCGTATGATTTAATAAATTTAACTGCTTTGATTTTCTGCAGTACACCAAACACCTGTAATACAATTCCTTATATTTACTTAGCTCTGATATCATTGCTATACAGTCAACCTATCATATGATTTGATACATTTACCTGCTTAGATTATCTGCAGTACACCAAACACCTGTAATACAATTCCTTATATTTTCATAGCTCTGATGTCATTGCTATACAGTCAACCTATCGTATGATTTGATACATTTACCTGATTAGATTTTCTGCAGTACACCAAACACCTGTAATACAATTCCATATATTTATTTAGCTCTGATGTCATTGCTATGCAGTCAACCTATCCTATGATTTGATACATTTACCTGCTTAGATCTTCCGCAGTACACCAAAATCCTGTAATACAATCCTTTATTTTTTCTTAGATCTGATGTCATTGCTATACAGTCAACCTATCGTATGATTTGATACATTTACCTGCTTAGATATTCTGCAGTACACCAAACACCTGTAATACAATTCCTTATATTTATTTAGCTCTGATGTCATTGCTATACAGTCAACCTATCGTATGATTTGATACATTCACCTGCTTAGATATTCTGCAGTACATCAAACACCTGTAATACAATTCCTTATATTTATTAGCTCTGATGTCATTGCTATACAGTCAACCTATCGTATGATTTGATACATTTACCTGATTAGATTTTCTGCAGTACACCAAACACCTGTAATACAATTCCTTATATTTCCTTAGCTCTGATGTCATTGCTATACAGTCAACCTATCGTATGATTTGATACATTTACAATTCCTTATATTTACTTAGCTCTGATGTCATTGCTATACAGACAACCTATCGTATGATTTGATATATTTACCAGCTTAGATTTTCTGCCGTACACCAAACACCTGTAATACAATTCCTTATATTTACTCAGCTCTGATGTCATTGCTATACAGTCAACCTATCGTATGATTTGATACATTTACCTGCTTAGATTTTCTGCAGTACATCAACACCTGTTATACAATTCCTTATATTTACTTAGCACTGATGTCATTGCTATACAGTCAACCTATCGTATGATTTGATACATTTACCTACTTAGATTATCTGCAGTACTCCAAACACCTGTAAAACAATTCCTTATATTTACTTAGCTCTGATGTCATTGCTATACAGTCAACCTATCGTATGATTTGATATATTTACCGGCTTAGATTTTCTGCAGTACAACAAACACATGTAATACAATTCCTTATATTTATTAGCTCTGATGACATTGCTATACTGTCAACCTATCGTATGATTTGATACATTTACCTGCTTAGATTTTCTGCATTACAACAAACACCTGTAATACAATTCCTTATATTAACTTAGCACTGATGTCATTGCTATACAGTCAACCTATCTTATGATTTGATACATTTACCTGCTTAGATTTTCTGCAGTACACCAAACACCTGTAATACAATTCCTTATATTACTTAGCTCTGATGTCATTGCTATACAGACAAACTATCCTATGATTTGATACATATACCTGCATAGATCTTTTGCAGTACACCAAAATCCAGTAATACAATTCTTTAATTTTACTTAGCTTTGATTTCATTGCTATACAGTCAACCTATCGTATGATTTGATACATTTACCTGCTTAGATTTTTTGCAGTACATCAAACACCTGTAATACAATTCCTTATATTTACTTAGCTCTGATGTCATTGCTATGCATTCAACCTATCTTATGATTTGATACATTTACCTGCTTAGATTTTCTGCAGTACACCAAACACCTGTAATACAATTCATTATATTTACTTAGCTCTGATATCATTGCTATACAGTCAACCTATCGTATGATTTGATACATTTACCTGCTTAGATTTTCTGCAGTACACCAAACACCTGTAATACAATTCCTTATATTTACTTAGCACTGATGTCATTGCAATACAGTCAACTTATCTTAAGATTTGATACATTTGCCTACTTAGATTTTCTGCAGTACACCAAACACCTGTAAGTCAATTCCTTATATTTACTTAGCTCTGTTATCATTGCTATACAGTCAACCTATCTTATGATTTGATACATTTACCTGCTTAGATATTCTGCAGTACACCAAACACCTGTAATACAATTCCTTATATTTTCATAGCTCTGATGTCATTGCTATACAGTCAACCTATCGTATGATTTGATACATTTACCTGATTAGATTTTCTGCAGTACACCAAACACCTGTAATACAATTCCTTATATTTACTTAGCTCTGATGTCATTGCTATACAGTCAACCTATCCAATGATTTGATACATTTACCTGCTTAGATCTTCCGCAGTACACCAAAATCCTGTAATACAATCCTTTATATTTACTTAGCTCTGATGTCATTGCTATCCAGTCAACCTATCGTATGATTTGATACATTTACCTGCTTAGATTTCTGCCGTACATCAAACACCTGTAATACAATTCCTTATATTTATTTAGCTCTGATGTCATTGCTATACAGTCAACCTATCGTATGATTTGATACATTCACCTGCTTAGATATTCTGCAGTACATCAAACACCTGTAATACAATTCCTTATATTTATTAGCTCTGATGTCATGGCTATACAGTCAACCTATCGTATGATTTGATATATTTACCTGATTAGATTTTCTGCAGTACACCAAACACCTGTAATACAATTCCTCATATTTCCTTAGCTCTGATGTCATTGCTATACAGTCAACCTATCGTATGATTTGATACATTTACCTGCTTAGATTTTCTGCAGTACATCAAACACCTGTAATACAATTCCTTATATTTACTTAGCTCTGATGTCATTGCTATACAGTCAACCTATCGTATGATTTGATACATTTACCTGCTTAGATTTTCTGCATTACACCAAACACCTGTAATACAATTGTTTATATTTACATAGCTCTGGTATCATTGCTATACAGTCAACCTATCGTATGATTTGATATATTTACTAGCTTAGATTTTCTGCAGTACACCAAACACCTGTAATACAATTCCTTATATTTACTTAGCTCTGATGTCATTGCTATATAGTCAACCTATCGTATGATTTGATACATTTACCTACTTAGATTATCTGCAGTACACCAAACACCTGTAAAACAATTCCTTATATTTACTTAGCTCTGATGTCATTGCTATACAGTCAACCTATCGTATGATTTGATACATTTACCTGCTTAGATTTTCTGCAGTACAACAAACACCTGTAATACAATTCCTTATATTTATTAGCTCTGATGACATTGCTATACAGTCAACCTATCGTATGATTTGATACATTTACCTGCTTAGATTTTCTGCAGTACAACAAACACCTGTAATAAAATTCCTTATATTTATTTAGCTCTGATGTCATTGCTAAACTGTCAACCTGTCTTATGATTTGATACATTTACCTGCTTAGATTTTCTGCATTACAACAAACACCTGTAATACAATTCCTTATATTTACTTAGCACTGATATCATTGCTATACAGTGAACTTATCTTATGATTTGTTACATTTACCTGCTTAGATTTACTGCAGTAGAACAAACACCTGTAATACCATTCCTTATATTTACTTAGCACTGATGTCATTGCTATACAGTCAACTTGACTTATGATTTGATATATTTACCTGCTTAGATTTTCTGCAGTACACCAAACACCTGTAATACAATTCCTTATATTTACTTAGCACTTATATCATTGCTATACAGTCAACCTATCGTATGATTTGATACATTTACCTGCTTAGATTTTTTGCAGTACACCAAACAACTGTAATACAATTCCTGATATTTACTTAGCTCTGGTGTCATTGCTATACAGTCAACCTATCTTATGATTTGATACATTTACCCGCTTAGATTTTCTGCAGTACACCAAACACCTGTAATACAATTCCTTATATTTAATAAGCTCTGATGTCATTGCTATACAGTCAACTTAACTTATGAATTGATACAGTTACCTGCTTAGATTTACTGCAGTACACCATACACCTGTAATACAATTCCTTATATTTACTTAGCTCTGATGTCATTGCTATACAGTCAACCTATCTTATGATTTGATACATTTACCTGCTTAGATTTTCTGCAGTACACCAAACACCTGTAATACAATTCCTTATATTTACTTAGCTCTGATATCATTGCTATACAGTCAACTTATCTTATGATTTGATATATTTACCTAATTAGATTTTCTGCAGTACACCAAACACGTGTAATACAATTCCTTATATTTACTTAGCACTGATGTCATTGCTATACGGTCAACCTGACGTATGATTTGATACATTTACCTGCTTAGATTTTCTGCAGTACCCAAAACACCTGTATTACAATTCTTTATATTTACTTAGCTCTGATGTCATTGCTATACAGTCAACATATCTTATGATTTTTTACCTGCTTATATTTACTGCAGTACAACAAACACCTTTAATACAATTCCTTATATCTACTTAGCTCTGATGTCATTGCTATATATTCAACCTATCTTATGATTTGATACATTTAACTGCTTTGATTTTCTGCAGTACACCAAACACCTGTAATACAATTCCTTATATTTACTTAGCTCTGATGTCATTGCTATACAGTCAACCTATCTTATGATTTGATACATTTACCTGATTAGATTTTCTGCAGTACACCAAACACCTGTAATACAATTCCATATATTTATTTAGCTCTGATGTCATTGCTATACAGTCAACCTATCCTATGATTTGATACATTTACCTGCTTAGATCTTCCGCAGTACACCAAAATCCTGTAATACAATCCTTTATTTTTTCTTAGATCTGATGTCATTGCTATACGGTCAACCTATCGTATGATTTGATACATTTACCTGCTTAGATTTTCTGCAGTACACCAAACACCTGTAATACAATTCCTTATATTTATTTAGCTCTGATGTCATTGCTATACAGTCAACCTATCGAATGATTTGATACATTCACCTGCTTAGATATTCTGCAGTACATCAAACACCTGTAATACAATTCCTTATATTTATTAGCTCTGATGTCATTGCTATACAGTCAACCTATCGTATGATTTGATACATTTACCTGATTAGATTTTCTGCAGTACACCAAACACCTGTAATACAATTCCTTATATTTCCTTAGCTCTGATGTCATTGCTATACAGTCAACCTATCGTATGATTTGATACATTTACAATTCCTTATATTTACTTAGCTCTGATGTCATTGCTATACAGAGAACCTATCGTATGATTTGATATATTTACCAGCTTAGATTTTCTGCAGTACACCAAACACCTCTAATACAATTCCTTATTTTTACTCAGCTCTGATGTCATTGCTATACAGTCAACCTATCGTATGATTTGATACATTTACCTGCTTAGATTTTCTGCAGTACATCAACACCTGTTATACAATTCCTTATATTTACTTAGCACTGATGTCATTGCTATACAGTCAACCTATCGTATGATTTGATACATTTACCTACTTAGATTATCTGCAGTACTCCAAACACCTGTAAAACAATTCCTTATATTTACTTAGCTCTGATGTCATTGCTATACAGTCAACCTATCGTATGATTTGATACATTTACCTGCTTAGATTTTCTGCAGTACAACAAACACCTGTAATACAATTCCTTATATTTATTAGCTCTGATGACATTGCTATACAGTCAACCTATCGTATGATTTGATACATTTACCTGCTTAGATTTTCTGCATTACAACAAACACCTGTAATACAATTCCTTATATTAAATTAGCACTGATGTCATTGCTATACAGTCAACCGATCTTATGATTTGATACATTTACCTGCTTAGATTTTCTGCAGTACACCAAACACCTGTAATACAATTCCTTATATTACTTAGCTCTGATGTCATTGCTATACAGTCAAACTGTCCTATGATTTGATACATATACCTGCATAGATCTTTTGCAGTACACCAAAATCCAGTAATACAATTCTTTAATTTTACTTAGCTTTGATTTCATTGCTATACAGTCAACCTATCGTATGATTTGATACATTTACCTGCTTAGATTTTTTGCAGTACATCAAACACCTGTAATACAATTCCTTATATTTACTTAGCTCTGATGTCATTGCTATGCATTCAACCTATCTTATGATTTGATACATTTACCTGCTTAGATTTTCTGCAGTACACCAAACACCTGTAATACAATTCATTATATTTACTTAGCTCTGATATCATTGCTATACAGTCAACCTATCGTATGATTTGATACATTTACCTGCTTAGATTTTCTGCAGTACACCAAACACCTGTAATACAATTCCGTATATTTACTTAGCACTGATGTCATTGCTATACAGTCAACTTATCTTAAGATTTGATACATTTACCTACTTAGATTTTCTGCAGTACACCAAACACCTGTAAGTCAATTCCTTATATTTACTTAGCACTGATGTCATTGCTATAAAGTCAACATATCTTATGATTTGTTACATTTACCTGCTTAGATTTACTGCAGTACAACAAACACCTGTAATACAATTCCTTATATCTACTTAGCTCTGATATCATTGCTATATATTCAAACTATCTTATGATTTGATACATTTACCTGCTTAGATTTTCTGCAGTACACCAAACACCTGTAATACAATTCTTTATATATACTTAGCTCTGTTATCATTGCTATAGAGTCAATCTATCGTATGATTTGATACATTTACCTGCTTAGATTTTCTGCAGTACACCAAACACCTGTAATACAATTTTTTATATTTACTTAGCTCTGATGTCATTGCTATACAGTCAACCTATCTTATGATTTGATACATTTACCTGCTTAGATATTCTGCAGTACACCAAACACCTGTAATACAATTCCTTATATTTTCATAGCTCTGATGTCATTGCTATACAGTCAACCTATCGTATGATTTGATACATTTACCTGATTAGATTTTCTGCAGTACATCAAACACCTGTAATACAATTCCTTATATTTACTTAGCTCTGATGTCATTGCTATACAGTCAACCTATCCAATGATTTGATACATTTACCTGCTTAGATCTTCCGCAGTACACCAAAATCCTGTAATGCAATCCTTTATTTTTTCTTAGATCTGATGTCATTGCTATACAGTCAACCTATCGTATGATTTGATACATTTACCTGCTTAGATTTTCTGCAGTACACCAAACACCTGTAATAAAATTCCTTATATTTATTTAGCTCTGATGTCATTGCTATACAGTCAACCTATCGTATGATTTGATACATTCACCTGCTTAGATATTCTGCAGTACATCAAACACCTGTAATACAATTCCTTATATTTATTAGCTCTGATGTCATTGCTATACAGTCAACCTATCGTATGATTTGATACATTTACCTGATTAGATTTTCTGCAGAACACCAAACACCTGTAATACAATTCCTTATATTTCCTTAGCTCTGATGTCATTGCTATACAGTTAACCTATCGTATGATTTGATACATTTACCTGCTTAGATTTTCTGCAGTACATCAAACACCTGTAATACAATTCCTTATATTTACTTAGCTCTGATGTCATTGCTATACAGTCAACCTATCGTATGATTTGATACATTTACCTGCTTAGATATTCTGCATTACACCAAACACCTGTAATACAATTGTTTATATTTACATAGCTCTGGTATCATTGCTATACAGTCAACCTATCGTATTATTTGATATATTTACTAGCTTAGATATTCTGCACTACAAACACCTGTAATACAATTCCTTATATTTACTTAGCTCTGATGTCATTATATATAGTCAACCTATCATGTATTTGATACATATACCTACTTAGATTATCTGCAGTACACCAAACACCTGTAAAACAATTCCTTATATTTACTTAGCTCTGATGTCATTGCTATACAGTCAACCTATCGTATGATTTGATACATTTACCTGCTTAGATTTTCTGCAGTACAACAAACACCTGCTTAATGCAATTCCTTATATTTATTAGCTCTGATGTGTTACTTATACAGTCAACCTATCGTATGATTTGATACATTTACTGCTGATTTTCTGCAGTACAACAATACCTGTAATAAAATTCCTTATAATTATTTAGCTCTGATGTCATTGCTAAACTGTTCAACCCTGTCTTATGATTTGATACATTTACTGCTTAGATTTTCTGCATTTGTAACCTCTTAATACAATTTATATATTTACTTAGCACTGATTTCATTGCTATACAGTGAACTTATCCTTATGATTTGTTTACATTTACTGCTTAGATTTACCACGGTACAGCAAACACCTGTAATACCATTCCTTATATTTACTTAGCACTGATGTCATTTCTTGGTCAACTTAACTTATGATTTGATATATTTACCAGCTTAGATTTTCTGCAGTACACCAAAACCTCACCAATACAATTCCTTATATTTACTTAGCTCCAGTGTCATTGCTATATAGTCAACCTATCACGTATGATTTGATACATTTACCTACTTAGATTATCTGCAGTACACCAAACACCTGTAAAACAATTCCTTATATTTACTTAGCTCTGATGTCATTGCTATGCCAGTCAGCCTATCGTATGATTTGATACATTTACCTGCTTGATTTTCTGCAGTACAACAAACACCTGTAATACAATTCCTGATATTTGTAGCTCTGATGACATTGCTATACAGTCAACCTATCGTATGATTTGATACATTACCTGCTTAGATTTTCTGCAGTACAACAAACACCTGTAATAAAATTCCTTATATTTATTTAGCTCTGATGTCATTGCTAAACTGTCAACCTGTCTTATGATTTGATACATTTACCTGCTTAGATTTTCTGCATTACAACAAACACCTGTAATACAATTCCTTATATTTACTTAGCACTGATATCATTGCTATACAGTAAGCTTATCTTATGATTTGTTACATTTACCTGCTTAGATTTACTGCAGTACAACAAACACCTGTAATACCATTCCTTATATTTACTTAGCACTGATGTCATTGCTATACAGTCAAGCTAACTTATGATTTGATATATTTACCTTACTTTTTCTGCAGTACACCAAACACCTGTAATACAATTCCTTATATTTACTTAGCTCTTATATCATTGCTATAAGTCAACCTATCTTATGATTTGATACATTTACCTGCTTAGATTATTTGCAGTACAACAAACAACTGTAATACAATTCCTGATATTTACTTAGCTCTGGTGTCATTGCTATACAGTCAACCTATCTTATGATTTGATACATTTACCCGCGTAGATTTACTGCAGTACCAAACACCTGTAATACAATTCCTTTATATTTAATAAGCTCTGATGTCATTGCTATACAGTCAACTTAACTATGAATTGATACAGTTTCCTGCTTAGATTTTCTGCAGTACACCATACACCTGTAATACAATTCCTTATATTTACTTAGCTCTGATGTCATTGCTATACAGTCAACCTATCTTATGATTTGATACATTTACCTGCTTAGATTTTCTGCAGTACACCAAACACCTGTAATACAATTCCTTATATTTACTTAGCTCTGATATCATTGCTATACAGTCAACTTATCTTATGACTTGATATATTTACCTACTTAGATTTTCTGCAGTACACCAAACACGTGTAATACAATTCCTTATTTTTACTTAGCACTGATGTCATTGCTATACAGTCAACCTGACGTATGATTTGATACATTTACCTGCTTAGATTTTCTGCAGTACCCAAAACACCTGTATTACAATTCTTTATATTTACTTAGCTCTGATGTCAATGCTATACAGTCAACTTATCTTATGATTTGATACATTTATCTGCTTAGATTTTCTGCAGTACACCAAACACCTGTAATACAATTCCTTATATTTACTTAGCACTGATGTCATTGATATACAGTCAACTTATCTTATGATTTGATGCGTTTACCTGCTTAGATTTTCTGCAGTACATCAAACACCTGTAATACAATTCCTTATATTTACTTAGCACTGATGTCATTGCTATACAGTCAACCTGACGTATGATTTGATACATTTACCTGCTTAGATTCTCTGCAGTACCCATATCACCTGTATTTCAATTCTTTATATTTATATAGCTCTGATGTCATTGCTATACAGTCAACCTATTGTATGATTTGATACATTTACCTGCTTTGATTTTCTGCAGTACAACAAACACCTGTAATACAATTCCTTATATTTACTTAGCTCAGATGTCATTGCTATACAGTCAACCTATCGTCTGATTTGATACATTTACCTGCTTAGATTTTCTGCAGTACACCAAACACCTGTAATAGAATTCCTTATATTTACTTAGCTCTGATGTCATTGCTATACAGTCAACTTATCTTATGATTTGATACATTTACCTGCTTAGATTATTTGCAGTACACCAAACACCTGTAATACAATTCCTTATATTTATTAGATCTGATGTCATTGCTATACAGTCAACATATCTTATGATTTGATACATTTACCTGCTTAGATTTTCTGCAGTACACCAAACACCTGTAATACAATTCCTTATATTTACTTATCTCTGTTGTCATTCCTATACAGTCAACCTATCGTATGATTTGATACATTTACCTGCTTAGATTTTTTGCAGTACATCAAACACCTGTAATACAATTCCTTATATTTATTAGCTCTGATGTCATTGCTATGCATTCAACCTATCTTATGATTTGATACATTTACCTGCTTAGATTTTCTGCAGTACACCAAATACCTGTAATACAATTCATTATATTTACTTAGCTCTGATATCATTGCTATACAGTCAACCAATCGTATGATTTGATACATTTACGTGCTTAGATTTTCTGCAGTACACCAAACACCTGTAATACAATTTTTTATATTTACTTAGCTCTGATGTCATTGCTATACAGTCAACCTATCGTATGATTTACTAAATTTACCTGCTTAGATTTTCTGCAGTACACCAAACACCTGTAATACAATTCCTTATATTTACTTAGATCTGATGTCATTGCTATACAGCCAACCTATCTTATGATTTGATACATTTATATTAAATTTTTACGAGCCTACACCAAACACCTGTAATACAATTCCATATATTTTTCCTTTAGCTCTGATGTCGTGCTATACAAATTATTTCATCGTATGATTTGATACATATAACTGCTTGGTTATATGCAGTACATCAAACACCTTTAATACAATTTCATATATTTACTTAGTATTATATGTGCTCTTGATCGCTATCCTATGATTTGATACATTTACCTGCTTAGAATCTCGGCAGTACACACAAAAATCCTGTAATACAATTATTTATTTTCATGGTCTAAGTATCATTGCTATACAGTCAACCTATCGTATGATTTGATACATTTACCTGCTTAGAATTTCTGCAGTACACCAAACACCTGTAAATATGATTCTTTATATTGCCAGCTCTGATATCATTGCTATGCAGTCAACCTATCGTTTGATTTGATACATTTACCTGCTTAGATTTTCTGCAGTACACTAGAAAACACCTGTAATACAATTCCTTATATTTATTTGCTCTAAATGATGTCATTGCTAACAGTCTCAACTTATCTTATGATTTGATACAGTTACCTGCTTAGATTTTTTCACAGTACACCAAACACCTGTAATACAATTCCTCATATTTATTAGCTCTGATGTCATTGCTATACATTCAACCTATCTTATGATTTGATACATTTACCTGCTTAGATTTTCTGCAGTACACCAAACACCTGTAATACAATTTTTTATATTTACTTAGCTCTGATGTCATTGCTATGCAGTCAACCTATCTTATGGAATTTATAAATTTACCTGCTTAGATTTTCTGCAGTACATAAACTACTATGGCCTGATTCCTTATATTGCCAAGCTCTGGTGCTCTCATTTGCTATACAGTCAACCTATCGTATGATTTGATACATTTACCTGCTTAGATTTTCTGCAGTACATCAAACACCTTTAATACAATTACTTAAATTTATTTAGCTCTGATGTCATTGCTATACAGTCAACTTCTATCCTATGATTTGATACATTTATCTGCTTAGATTCTCTGCAGTACACCAAAATCCTGTAATAAAATTATTTATTTTCACTTAGATCTGATATCATTGCCATACAGTCTACCTAACGTATGATTTGATACATTTTACCACTTAGATTTTCGGCAGTACACAAAAGACCTGTAATTCAACTCCTTATATTTATTTCACTCTGATGTCATTGCTATACAGTCAACCTATCGTATGATTTGATACATTTACCTGCTTCGATTTTCTGCAGTACATCAAACACCTGTAATGAAATTCCTTATATTTACTTAGCTCTGATGTCATTGATATACAGTCAACCTATCGTATGATTTGATACATTTACATGCTTAGATTTTCTGCAGTAAACCAAACACCTGTATTACAATTCTTTATATTTACTTAGCTCTGATGTCATTGTTATGCAGTCAACCTATCGTATGATTTGATACATTTACCTGCTTGGATTTTCTGCAATGCCACCAAACACCTGTAATACAATTCCTTATATTTACTTAGCTCTGATGTCATTGCTATACAGCCAACCTATCGTATGATTTGATACATTTACCTGTATAGTTTTTCTGCAGTACACCAAACACCTGTATTACAATTCCTTATATTTATTAGCTCTGATGTCATTGCTATACAGTCAACCTATCGTATGATTTGTTACATTTACCTGGCGGATTTTCTGCAGTACACCAAACACCTGTAATACAATTCCTTATGTTGCCCAAGCTCTGATGTCATTGCTATACAGTCAGCTATCGTATGATTTGATACATTTACCTGCATAGATTTTCTGCAGTACACAAAACACCTGTAATACAATTCCTTATATTGACTTAGCTCTGATATCATTGCTATACAGTCAACCTATCTTATGATTTGATACATTTACCTGCTTAGATTTTCTGCAGTACACCAAACACCTGTAATACAATTCCTTATGTTTACTTAGCTCTGATGTCATTGCTATACAGTCAACCTATCGTATGATTTGATACATTTACCTGGTTAGATTTTCTGCAGTACACCAAACACCTGTAATACAATTGCCTATTTACTTAGCTCTGATGTAATTGCTATACAGTCAATAATCTTATGATTTGATACATTTACCTCCTTAGATTTTCTGCAGTACACCAAACACCTGTAATACAAATCCTTATATTTACTTAGCTCTGATGTCATTGCTATACAATCAACCTATCGTATGATTTGTTACATTTACCTGCTTAGATATTCTGCAGTACATCAAACACCTGTAATACAATTCCTTATATTTACTTAGCTCTGATGTCATTGCTATACAGTCAACCTATCCTATGATTTGATACATTTACCTGCTTAGATTCTCTGCAGTACACCAAAATCCTGTAATAAAATTATTTATTTTCACTTAGATCTGATATCATTGCCATACAGTCAACCTAACGTATGATTTGATACATTTACCTGCTTAGATTTTCGGCAGTACACAAAACACCTGTAATTCAACTCCTTATATTTATTTCGCTCTGGTAATAGTGCTATACAGTCAAC
This sequence comes from Ascarosepion bandense, assembly GCA_037127315.1. NCBI lineage: Eukaryota > Metazoa > Mollusca > Cephalopoda > Sepiida > Sepiidae > Ascarosepion > Ascarosepion bandense. The sequence continues at coordinate 943,241 of JBBBDQ010001946.1, forward strand.
CTATCGTATGATTTGATACATTTACCTGCTTCGATTTCTGCAGTACATCAAACACCTGTAATGAAATTCCTTATATTTACTTAGCTCTGATGTCATTGATATACAGTCAACCTATCGTATGATTTGATACATTTACATGCTTAGATTTTCTGCAGTAAACCAAACACCTGTATTACAATTCTTTATATTTACTTAGCTCTGATATCATTGTTATACAGTCAACCTATCGTATGATTTGATACATTTACCTGCTTGGATTTTCTGCAGTACACCAAACACCTGTAATACAATTCCTTATATTTACTTAGCTCTGATGTCATTGCTATACAGCCAACCTATCGTATGATTTGATACATTTACCTGCTTAGTTTTTCTGCAGTACACCAAACACCTGTATTACAATTCCTTATATTTATTAGCTCTGATGTCATTGCTATACAGTCAACCTATCGTATGATTTGTTACATTTACCTGCTTGGATTTTCTGCAGTACACCAAACACCTGTAATACAATTCCTTATATTTACTTAGCTCTGATGTCATTGCTATACAGTCAACCTATCGTATGATTTGATACATTTACCTGCATAGATTTTCTGCAGTACACAAAACACCTGTAATACAATTCCTTATATTGACTTAGCTCTGATATCATTGCTATACAGTCAACCTATCTTATGATTTGATACATTTACCTGCTTAGATTTTCTGCAGTACACCAAACACCTGTAATACAATTCCTTATGTTTACTTAGCTCTGATGTCATTGCTATACAGTCAACCTATCGTATGATTTGATACATTTACCTGCTTAGATTTTCTGCAGTACATCAAACATCTGTAATACAATTTCGTATATTTGCTTAGCTCTGATGTAATTGCTATACAGTCAACCAATCTTATGATTTGATACATTTACCTGCTTATATTTTCTGCAGTACACCAAACACCTGTAATACAAATCCTTATATTTACTTAGCTCTGATGTCATTGTTATACAATCAACCTATCGTATGATTTGTTACATTTACCTGCTTAGATATTCTGCAGTACATCAAACACCTGTAATACAATTCCTTATATTTACTTAGCTCTGATATCCTTGCTATACAGTCAACCTATCGTATGATTTCATACATTAACCTGCTTAGATTTTCTGCAGTACATCAAACACCTGTAATACAATTCCTTATATTTACTTAGCTCGGATATCATTGCTATACAGTCAACCTATCCTATGATTTGATACACTTACCTGCTTAGACTTTCTGCAGTACACCAAACACCTGTAATACAATTCCTTATATTTACTTAGCTCTGATGTCATTGCTATACAGTCAACCTATCGTATGATTTGATACATTTACCTGCTTAGATTTTCTGCACTACACCAAACACCTGTAATACAATTCCTTATATTTACTTAGCTCTGATTTCATTACATATACAGTCAGCCTATCGTATGATTTATACATTTACTTGCTTAGATTTTCTGCAGTACAACAAACACCAGGCTACAATTCCTTATATTTACTTTAGCTCTGATGTCATTGCTAAGGCTAAACAAACTATCGTATGATTTGATACATTTTTCCTGCTTAGAATTTTTGCAGTACACCAAACACCTACTACAATTCCTTATATTTACTTGGCTCTGATATCATTGCTATACAGTCAACCTATCGTATGATTTGATACATTTACCTGCTTAGATTTTCTGCACACCAAATAATTGTAATAAATTCTTATATTTACTTAGCTCTGATGTCATTGTTATACAGTCAACCTATCTTATGATTTGATACATTTACCTGCTTAGAATTTCTGCAGTACACCAAACACCCGTAATAGAATTCCTTATATTGACTTAGATCTGATGTCATTGCTATACATTTAACCTATCGTATGATTTGTTACATTTACTGCCTGGGAATTCTGCAGACAAATCTTCAAACACCTTTAATACAATTCCTTATATTTACTTAGCTCTGATGTCATTGCTATACAGTCAACCTATCGTGTATGATTTGATATACTACCTGCATAGATTTTCTGCAGTACACCAAACACCTGTAATACAATTCCTTATATTGACTTAGCTCTGATATCATTGCTATACAGTCAACCTATCTTATGATTTGATACATTTAACTGCTTAGATTTTCTTGGTAGTACACCAAACACCTGTAATAATTCCTTATATTTACTTAGCTCTGATGTCATTGCTATACAGCCAACCTATCGTATGATTTGATACATTTACCTGCTTAGTTTTTCTGCAGTACACCAAACACCTGTATTACAATTCCTTATATTTATTAGCTCTGATGTCATTGCTATACAGTCAACTCATCGTATGATTTGTTACATTTACCTGCTTGGATTTTCTGCAGTACAACGCAACACCTGTAATACAATTCTTTATATTTACTTAGCCTGATGTCATTGCTATACAGTCAACTCATCGTATGATTTGACACATTTACCCGCATAGATTTTCTGCAGTACACAAAACACCTGTAATACAATTCCTTATATTGACTTAGCTCTGATATCATTGATATACAGTCAACCTATCTTATGATTTGATACATTTACCCAACAGATTTTCTGCAGGCACAATCAAACACCGTAATACAATTCCTTATGTTTACTTAGCTCTGATGTCATTGCTATACAGTCAACCTAATGTATGATTTGATATGATTACCACACTTTCGCAGTACATCAAACATCTGTAATGCAATTGCATATTTGTTAGCTCTGATGTAATTGCTATACAGTCAACCAATCTTATGATTTGATACATTTACCTGCTTATATTTTCTGCAGTACACCAAACACCTGTAATACAACTTCATATTTACTTAGCTCTGATGTCATTGTTATACAATCAACCTATCGTATGATTTGTTACATTTACCTGCTTAGATATTCTGGTAGTACATCAAACACCTGTAATACAATTCCTTATATTTACTTAGCTCTGATATCCTTGCTATACAGTCAACTCATCGTATGATTTCATACATTAACCTGCTTAGATTTTCTAGCAGTACATCAAACACCTGTAATACAATTCCTTATATTTACTTATTTGATATCATTGCTATACAAATAACCTATCGTATGATTTGATACACCATCTGCTTAGACTTTCAGTACACCAAACACTCGTAATACAATTCCTTATATTTACTTAGCTCTGATGTCATTGTTATACAGTCAACCTAATGTATGATTTGATACATTTACCTGCTTAGATTTTCTGTAGTACACCAAACACCTGTACACAATTTTTATATTTACTTAGCTCTGATTTCATTGCTATACAGTCAGCCTATCGTATGATTTGATACATTTACCTGCTTATTTTTCGCAGTACAACAAACACTTGCACAATTCCTTATATTTACTTAGCTCTGATGTCATTGCTATACAGTCAAACTATCGTATGATTTGATATTATCCTGCTTAGAATTTCTGCAGTACACCAAACACCTCTAATACAATTCCTTATATTTACTTGGCTCTGATGTGTCATTATTATACAGTCAACCTATCGTATGATTTGATACATTTACCTGCTTAGATTTTCTGCAGCACAATCAAATATTCAAATAGAATTCCTTATATTTACTTAGCTCTGATGTCATTAAGTATACAGTCAACCTACTCGCGATTTGATACATTTACCTGCTTAGAATTTCTGCAGTACACCAAACACCTGTAATAGAATTTCTTATATTGGATTTTTAGATTCGATGTCATTACATATACATTTAACTCATCGTATGATTTGTTACATTTACCGGCTTGGATTTTCTGTGTACACTAACACTTTTAATACAATTTCTTATATTTACTTAGCTCTGATGTCATTGCTATACAGTCAACCTATCGTATGATTTGATACATTTACCTGCATAGATTTTCTGCAGTACACCAAACACCTGTAATACAATTCCTTATATTGATTTAGTTTGATATCATTGCTATACAAGCAGTCAACCTATCTTATGATTTGATACATTGATCTGCTTAGATTTTCTGCAGTACACCAAACACCTGTAATAATTCCTTATGTTTACTTAGCTCTGATGTCATTGCTTATACAGTCAACCTATCTTATGATTTGATATACTTGCCTGCTTAGAATTCTGCAGTACACCAAACACCTGTAATAGAATTCCTTATATTGACTTAGATCTGATGTCCTTGCTATACATTTAACCTATCGTATGATTTGATACATTTACCTGCTTAGATTTTCTTGGTACACCAAACACCTGTAATGCAATTCCTTATATTTATTAGCTCTGATGTCATTGCTATACAGTCAACTCATCGTATGATTTGATACACTTACCTGCTTAGATTTTCTGCAGTACACCAAACACCTGTAATACAATTCCTTATATTTACTTAGCTCTGATGTCATTGCTATACAGTCAACTGATCGTATGTTTTGATACATTTACCTGCTTAGATTTTCTGCAGTACACCAAACACCTGTAATACATTTCCTTATATTGATTTAGCTCTGATGTCATTGCTATACAGTCAACCTATCTTATGATTTGATACATTTATCTGCTTAGATTTTCTGCAGCACACCAATCACCTTTAATACAATTCCTTATATTTACTTAGCTCTGATGTCATTGTTATCCAGTCAACCTATCGTATGATTTGATACATTTACCTGCTTAGATTTCTTGCCGTACATCAAACACCTGTAACATGAATTTCGTATATTTGCTTAGCTCTGATGTAATTGCTATACAGTCAACCAATCTTATGATTTGATACATTTACCTGCTTAGATTTTCTGCAGTACACCAAACACCTGTAATACAAATCCTTATATTTACTTAGCTCTGATGTCATTAAGTATACAGTCAACCTATCGTATGATTTGATACATTTACCTTGCTCAGATTTTCTGTACACCAACACCTCGTAATACAATTCCTTATATTTACTTAGCTCTGATGTCCTTGATATACAGTCAACCTATCGTATGATTTCATACATTTACCTGCTTAGATTTTCTGCAGTACATCAAACACCTGTAATACAATTCCTTATATTTACTTAGCTCTGATATCATTGCTGTACAGTCAACCTATCGTATGATTTGATACACTTACCTGCTTAGATTTTCTGCAGTACACCAAACACCTGTAATACAATTCCTTATATTTACTTAGCTCTGATGTCATTGCTATACAGTCAACCTATCGTATGATTTGATACATTTACCTGCTTAGATTTTCTGCAGTACATCAAACTCCTCTAATACATTTCCTTATATTTACTTAGCTCTGATGTCATTGCTATACAGTCAACCTATCTTATGATTTGATACATTTACCTGCTTAGATTTCCTGCAGTACACCAAACACCTGTAATACAATTCCTTATATTTACTTAGCTCTGATGTCATTGCTATACAGTCAACCTATCTTATGATTTGATACATTTACCTGCTTAGATTTCCTGCAGTACACCAAACACCTGTAATACAATTCCTTATATTTACTTAGCTCTGATTTCATTGCTATGCAGTCAGCCTATCGTATGATTTGATACATTTACCTGCTTAGATTTCCTGCAGTACACCAAACACCTGTAATACAATTCCTTATATTTACTTAGCTCTGATTTCATTGCTATGCAGTCAGCCTATCGTATGATTTGATACATTTACCTGCTTAGATTTTCTGCAGTACAGCAAACACCTGTAATTCAATTCCTTATATTTACTTAGCTCTGATTTCATTGCTATGCAGTCAGCCTATCGTATGATTTGATACATTTACCTGCTTAGATTTTCTGCAGTACAACAAACACCTGTAATACAATTCCTTATATTTACTTAGCTCTGATGTCATTGCTAAACAGTCAACCTAGCTTATGATTTGATACATTTACCTGCTTAGATTTTCTGCAGTACACCAAACACCTGTAATACAATTCCTTATATTTATTAGCTCTGATGTCATTGCTATACAGTCAACCTATCGTATGATTTGATACATTTACCTGCATAGATTTTCTGCAGTACACCAAACACCTGTAATACAATTCCTTATATTGACTTAGCTCTGATAACATTGCTATACTGTCAACCTATCTTATGATTTGATACATTTACCTGCTTAGATTTTCTGCAGTACACCAAACACCTGTGATACAATTCCTTATGTTTACTTAGCTCTGATGTCATTGCTATACAGTCAACCTATCTTATGATTTGATACATTTACCTGCTTAGAATTTCTGCAGTACACCAAACACCTGTAATAGAATTCCTTATATTGACTTAGATCTGATGTCATTGCTATACATTTAACCTATCGTATGATTTGATACATTTACCTGCTTAGATTTTCTGCAGTACACCAAACACCTGTAATGCAATTCCTTATATTTATTAGCTCTGATGTCATTGCTATACAGTCAACCTATCGTATGATTTGATACATTTACCTGCTTAGATTTTCTGCAGTACACCAATCACCTTTAATACAATTCCTTATATTTACTTAGCTCTGATGTCATTGCTATACAGTCAACCTATCGTATGATTTGATACATTTACCTGCTAAGATTTTCTGCAGTACATCAAACACCTGTAATACAATTTCGTATATTTGCTTAGCTCTGATGTAATTGCTATACAGTCAACCAATCTTATGATTTTATACATTTACCTGCTTAGATTTTCTGCAGTACACCAAACACCTGTAATACAAATCCTTATATTTACTTAGCTCTGATGTCATTGCTATACAGTCAACCTATCGTATGATTTGATACATTTACCTGCTTAGATATTCTGCAGTACACCAAACACCTGTAATACAATTCCTTATATTTACTTACCTCTGATATCCTTGCTATACAGTCAACCTATCGTATGATTTCATACATTTAGCTGCTTAGATTATCTGCAGTACATCAAACACCTGTAATACAATTCCTTATATTTACTTAGCTCTGATATCATTGCTATACAGTCAACCTATCGTATGATTTGATACACTTACCTGCTTAGATTTTCTGCAGTACACCAAACACCTGTAATAAAATTCCTTATATTTACTTAGCTCTGATGTCATTGCTATACAGTCAACCTATCGTATGATTTGATACATTTACCTGCTTAGATTTTCTGCAGTACACCAAACACCTGTAATTCAATTCCTTATATTTACTTAGCTCTGATTTCATTGCTATGCAGTCAGCCTATCGTATGATTTGATACATTTACCTGCTTAGATTTTCTGCAGTACACCAAACACCTGTAATACAGATCCTTATATTTACTTAGCTCTGATGTCATTGCTATACAGTCAACCTATCGTATGATTTGATACATTTACCTGCTTAGAATTTCTGCAGTACACCAAACACCTGTAATACAATTCCTTATATTTACTTGGCTCTGATGTCATTGCTATACAGTCAACCTATCGTATGATTTGATACATTTACCTGCTTAGATATTCTGCAGTACACCAAATACCTGTAATAGAATTCCTTATATTTACTTAGCTCTGATGTCATTGCTATACAGTCAACCTATCGTATGATTTGATACATTTACCTGCTTAGAATTTCTGCAGTACACCAAACACCTGTAATAGAATTCCTTATATTGACTTAGCTCTGATGTCATTGCTATACACTTAACCTATCGTATGATTTGATACATTTACCTGCTTAGATTTTCTGCAGTACACCAAACACCTCTAATACAATTCCTTATATTTACTTAGCTCTGATATCATTGCTATACAGTCAACCGATCCAATGATTTGATACATTTACCTGCTTAGATTTTCTGCAGTACACCAAACACCTGTAATACAATTCCTTATATTGACTTAGCTCTGATGTCATTGCTATACAGTCAACCTATCTTATGATTTGATACATTTACCTGCTTAGATTTTCTGCAGTACACCAAACATCTTTAATACAATTCCTTATGTTTACTTAGCTCTGATGTCATTGCTATACAGTCAACCTATCGTATGATTTGATACATTTACCTGGTTAGATTTTCTGCAGTACACCAAACACCTGTAATACAATTCCTTATATTTACTTAGCTCTGATGTCATTGCTATACAGTCAACCTATCGTATGATTTGATACATTTACCTGCTTAGATTTTCTGCAGTACATCAAACACCTGTAATACAATTCCGTATATTTGCTTATCTCTGATGTAATTGCTATACATTCCACCAATCTTATGATTTGATACATTTACCTGCTTAGATTTTCTGCAGTACACCAAACACCTGTAATACAAATCCTTATATTTACTTAGCTCTGATGTCATTGCTATACAGTCAACCTAGCGTATGATTTGATACATTTACCTGCTTAGATATTCTGCAGTACACCAAACACCTGTAATACAATTCCTTATATTTACTTAGCTCTGATGTCCTTGCTATACAGTCAACCTATCGTATGATTTCATACATTTACCTGCTTAGATTTTCTGCAGTACATCAAACACCTGTAATACAATTCCTTATATTTACTTAGCTCTGATATGATTGCTATACAGTCAACCTATCGTATGATTTGATAGATTTACCTGCTTAGATTTTCTGCAGTACACCAAACACCTGTAATACAATTCCTTATATTTACTTAGCTCTGATGTCATTGCTATACAGTCAACCTATCATATGATTTGATACATTTACCTGCTTAGATTTTCTGCAATACACCAAAAACCTGTAATACAATTCCTCATATTTATTAGCTCTGATGTCCTTGCTATACAGTCAACCTATCGTATGATTTGATACATTTACCTGCTTAGATTTTCTGCAGTACACCAAACAACTCTAATACAATTCCTTATATTTACTTAGCTCTGATGTCATTGCTATACAAGCAACCTATCGTATGATTTGATACATTTACCTGCTTAGATTGTCTGTAGTACATCAAACACCTGTAATACAATTCCGTATATTTGCTTTGCTCTGATGTCATTGCTATACAGTCAACCAATCTTTTGATTTGATACATTTACTTGCTTAGATTTTCTACAATACACCAAACACCTGTAATAAAAATCCATATATTTACTTAGCTCTGATGTCATTGTTATACAGTCAACCTATCGTATGATTTGATACATTAACCTGCTTAGATTTTCTGCAGTACATCAAACACCTGTAATACAATTCCTTATATTTACTTAGCTCTGATATCATTGCTATACAGTCAACCTATCTTATAATTTGATACATTTACCTGCTTAGCTTTTCTGCAGTACACCAAATACCTGTAATAGAATTCCTTATATTTACTTAGCTCTGATGTCATTGCTATACAGTCAACCTATCTTATGATTTGATACATTTACCTGCTTAGAATTTCTGCAGTACACCAAACACCTGTAATAGAATTCCTTATATTTACTTAGCTCTGATGTCATTGCTATACAGTCAACCTATCTTATGATTTGATACATTTACCTGCTTAGATTTTCTGCAGTACACCAAACACCTGTAATACAATTCCTTATATTTACTTAGCTCTGATGTCATTGCTATACACTTAACATATCGTATGATTTGATACATTTACCTGCTTAGATTTTCTGCAGTACACCACAAACCTGTAATACAATTCCTTATATTTACTTAGCTCTGATGTCATTGCTATACAGTCAACCTATCGTATGATTTGATACATTTACCTGCTTAGATTTTCTGCAGTACGCTAAACACCTGTAATACAATTCCTTATATTTACTTAGCTCTGATTTCATTGCTATACAATCAACCTATCTTATGATTTGATACATTTACCTGCATAGATTTTCTGCAGTACAACAAACACCTGTAATACAATTCCTTATATTTACTTAGCTCTGATGTCATTGCTATACAGTCAACCGATCGTACGATTTGATACATTTACCTGCTTAGATGTTCTGCAGTACACCAAACACCTGTAATAAAATTCCTTATATTTACTTAGCTATGATCTCATTGCTATAGAGTCAACCTATCGTATTATTTGATACATTTACCTGCTTAGATTTTCTGCAGTACATCAAACACCTGTAATACAATTCCGTATATTTGCTTAGCTCTGATGTAATTGCTATACAGTCAACCAATCTTATGATTTGATACATTTACCTGCTTAGATATTCTGCAGTACACCAAACACCTGTAATACAAATCCTTATATTTACTTAGCTCTGATATCATTGCTATACAGTCAACCTATCGTATGATTTGATACATTTACCTGCTTAGATTTTCTGCAGTACACCAAACACCTGTAATACAATTCCTTATATTTACTTAGCTCTGATGTCATTGCTATACAGTCAACCTATCATATGATTTGATACATTTACCTGCTTAGATTTTCTGCAGTACACCAAACACCTGTAATACAATTCCTTATATTTACTTAGCTCTGATGTCCTTGCTATACAGTCAACCTATCGTATGATTTGATACATTTACCTGTTTAGATTTTCTGCAGTACATCAAACACCTGTAATACAATTCCGTATGTTTGCTTTGCTCTGATGTCATTGCTATACAGTCAACCAATCTTATGATTTGATACATTTACCTGCTTAGATTTTCTACAATACACCAAACACCTGTAATAAAAATCCTTATATTTACTTAGCTCTGATGTCATTGCTATACAGTCAACCTATCGTATGATTTGATAAATTAACCTTCTTAGATTTTCTGCAGTACATCAAACACCTGTAATACAATTCCTTATATTTACTTAGCTCTGATATCATTGCTATACAGTCAACCTATCTCATGATTTGTTACATTTACCTGCTTAGATTTTCTGCAGTACACCAAACACCTGTAATTCAATTCCTTATATTTACTTAGCTCTGATTTCATTGCTATACAGTCAGCCTATCGTATGATTTGATACATTTACCTGCTTAGTTTTTCTGCAGTACATCAAACACCTGTAATACCATTCCTTATATTTACTTAGCTCTGATGTCATAGCTATACACTCAACCTATCTTATGATTTGATACATTTACCTGCTTAGATTTTCTGCAGTACACCAAACACCTGTAATACAATTCCTTATATTTACTTAGCACTGATATCATTGCTATACAGTGAACTTATCTTATGATTTGTTACATTTACCTGCTTAGATTTACTGCAGTACAACAAACACCTGCAATACCATTCCTTATATTGACTTAGCACTGATGTCATTGCTATACAGTCAACTTAACTTATGATTTGATATATTTACCTGCTTAGATTTTCTGCAGTACACCAAACACCTGTAATACAATTCCTTATATTTACTTAGCTCTTATATCATTGCTATACAGTCAACCTATCGTATGATTTGATACATTTACCTGCTTAGATTTTTTGCAGTACACCAAACAACTGTAATACAAATCCTGATATTTACTTAGCTCTGGTGTCATTGCTATACAGTCAACCTATCTTATGATTTGATACATTTACCTGCTTAGATTTTCTGCAGTACAGCAAACACCTGTAATACAATTCCTTATATTTAATAAGCTCTGATGTCATTGCTATACAGTCAACTAAATTAAGAATTGATACAGTTACCTGCTTAGATTTTCTGAAGTACACCAAACACCTGTAATACACTTCCTTATATTTACTTAGCTCTGATGTCATTGCTATGCATTCAACCTATCTTATGATTTGATATATTTACCTACTTAGATTTTCTGCAGTACACCAAACACGTGTAATACAATTCCTTATTTTTACTTAGCACTGATGTCATTGCTGTACAGTCAACCTGACGTATGATTTGATACATTTACCTGCTTAGATTTTCTGCAGTACCCAAAACACCTGTATTACAATTCTTTATATTTACTTAGCTCTGATGTCAATGCTATACAGTCAACTTATCTTATGATTTGATACATTTATCTGCTTAGATTTTCTGCAGTACACCAAACACCTTTAATACAATTCCTGATATTTACTTAGCTCTGATGTCATTGCTATACAGTCAACCTATCTTAGGATTTGATACATTTACCTGCTTAGAATTTCTGCAGTACACCAAACACCTGTAATACAATTCCTTATATTTACTTAGCACTGATGTCATTGCTATACAGTCAACTTATCTTCTGATTTGATGCGTTTACCTGCTTAGATTTTCTGCAGTACATCAAACACCTGTAATACAATTCCTTATATTTACTTAGCACTGATGTCATTGCTATACAGTCAACCTGACGTATGATTTGATACATTTACCTGCTTAGATTCTCTGCAGTACCCATATCACCTGTATTACAATTCTTTATATTTACATAGCTCTGATGTCATTGCTATACAGTCAACCTATTGTATGATTTGATACATTTACCTGCTTTGATTTTCTGCAGTACAACAAACACCTGTAATACAATTCCTTATATTTACATAGCTCAGATGTCATTGCTATACAGTCAGCCTATCGTCTGATTTGATACATTTACCTGCTTAGATTTTCTGCAGTACACCAAACCCCTGTAATAGAATTCCTTATATTTACTTAGCTCTGATGTCATTGCTATACAGTCAACTTATCTTATGATTTGATACATTTACCTGCTTAGATTATTTGCAGTACACCAAACACCTGTAATACAATTCCTTATATTTATTAGCTCTGATGTCATTGCTATGCATTCAACCTATCTTATGATTTGATATATTTACCTGCTTAGATTTTCTGCAGTACACCAAATACCTGTAATACAATTCATTATATTTACTTAGCTCTGATATCATTGCTATACAGTCAACCAATCGTATGATTTGATACATTTACGTGCTTAGATTTTCTGCAGTACACCAAACTCCTGTAATAAAAATTTTTTATATTTACTTAGCTCTGATGTCATTTGCTATACAGTCAACCTATCGTATGATTTACTAAATTTACCTGCTTAGATTTTCTGCAGTACACCAAACACCTGTAATACAATTCCATATATTTTCATAGCTCTGATGTCATTGCTATACAGTCAACCTATCGTATGATTTGATACATTTAACTGCTTAGATTTTCTGCAGTACATCAAACACCTTTAATACAATTCCTTATATTTACTTAGCTCTTATGTCATTGCTATACAGTCAACCTATCCTATGATTTGATACATTTACCTGCTTAGAATCTCTGCAGCACACCAAAATCCTGTAATACAATTATTTATTTTCACTTAGATCTGATATCATTGCTATACAGTCAACCTATCGTATGATTTGATACATTTACCTGCTTAGAATTTCTGCAGTACAACAAACACCTGTAATACAATTCTTTATATTTACTTAGCTCTGATATCATTGCTATACAGTCAACCTATCGTTTGATTTGATACATTTACCTGCTTAGATTTTCTGCAGTACACTAAACACCTGTAATACAATTCCTTATATTTATTTAGCTCTGATGTCATTGCTATACAGTCAACTTATCTTATGATTTGATACATTTACCTGCTTAGATTTTTTGCAGTACACCAAACACCTGTAATACAATTCCTCATATTTATTAGCTCTGATGTCATTGCTATACAGTCAACCTATCTTATGATTTGATACATTTACCTGCTTAGATTTTCTGCAGTACACCAAACCCCTGTAATACAATTTTTTATATTTACTTAGCTCTGATGTCATTGCTATACAGTCAACCTATCTTATGATTTACTAAATTTACCTGCTTAGATTTTCTGCAGTACACCAAACACCTGTAATACAATTCCTTATATTTACTTAGCTCTGATGTCATTGCTATACAGTCAACCTATCGTATGATTTGATACATTTACCTGCTTAGATTTTCTGCAGTACATCAAACACCTTTAATACAATTACTTAAATTTATTTAGCTCTGATGTCATTGCTATACAGTCAACCTATCCTATGATTTGATACATTTACCTGCTTAGATTCTCTGCAGTACACCAAAATCCTGTAATAAAATTCTTTATTTTCACTTAGATCTGATATCATTGCTATACAGTCAACCTAACGTATGATTTGATACATTTACCTGCTTAGATTTTCGGCAGTACACAAAACACCTGTAATTCAACTCCTTATATTTATTTCGCTCTGATGTCATTGCTATACAGTCAACCTATCGTATGATTTGATACATTCACCTGCTTCGATTTTCTGCAGTACATCAAACACCTGTAATGAAATTCCTTATATTTATTAGCTCTGATGTCATTGATATACAGTCAACCTATCGTATGATTTGATACATTTACATGCTTAGATTTTCTGCAGTAAACCAAACACCTGTATTACAATTCTTTATATTTACTTAGCTCTGATGTCATTGCTATACAGTCAACCTATCGTATGATTTGATACATTTACTTGCTTGGATTTTCTGCAGTACACCAAACACCTGTAATAAAATTCCTTATATTTACTTAGCTCTGATGTCATTGCTATACAGACAACCTATCTTATGATTTGATACATTCACCTGCTTAGTTTTTCTGCAGTACTCCAAACACCTGTATTACAATTCCTTATATTTATTAGCTCTGATGTCATTGCTATACAGTCAACCTATCGTATGATTTGTTACATTTACCTGCTTGGATTTTCTGCAGTACACCAAACACCTGTAATACAATTCTTTATATTTACTTAGCTCTGATGTCATTGCTATACAGTCAACCTATCGTATGATTTGTTACATTTACCTGCTTGGATTTTCTGCAGTACACCAAACACCTGTATTACAATTCTTTATATTTACTTAGCTCTGATGTCATTGCTATACAGTCAACCTATCGTATGATTTGATACATTTACCTGCATAGATTTTCTGCAGTACACCAAACACCTGTAATACAATTCCTTATATTGACTTAGCTCTGATATCATTGCTATACAGTCAACCTATCTTATGATTTGATACATTTACCTGCTTAGATTTTCTGCAGTACACCAAACACCTGTAATACAATTCCTTATGTTTAGTTAGCTCTGATGTCATTGCTATACAGTCAACCTATCGTATGATTTGATACATTTACCTGGTTAGATTTTCTGCAGTACACCAAACACCTGTAATACAATTCCTTATATTTACTTAGCTCTGATGTCATTGCTATACAGTCAACCTATCGTATGATTTGATACATTTACCTGCTTAGATTTTCTGCAGTACATCAAACATCTGTAATACAATTTCCTATATTTGCTTAGCTCTGATGTAATTGCTATACAGTCAACCAATCTTATGATTTGATACATTTACCTGCTTAGATATTCTGCAGTACACCAAACACCTGTAATTCAAATCCTTATATTTACTTAGCTCTGATGTCATTGCTATACAATCAACCTATCGTATGATTTGTTACATTTACCTGCTTAGATATTCTGCAGTACACCAAACACCTGTAATACAATTCCTTATATTTACTTAGCTCTGATGTCCTTGCTATACAGTCAACCTATCGTATGATTTCATACATTTACCTGCTTAGATTTTCTGCAGTACATCAAACACCTTTAATACAATTCCTAATATTTACTTAGCTCGGATATCATTGCTATACAGTCAACCTATCGTATGATTTGATACATTTACCTGCTTAGATTTTCTGCAGTACACCAAACACCTGTAATACAATTCCTTATATTTACTTAGCTCTGATGTCATTGCTATACAGTTAACCGATCGTATGATTTGATACATTTACCTGCTTAGATTTTCTGCAGTACACCAAACACCTGTAATACAATTCCTTATATTGACTTAGCTCTGATGTCATTGCTATACAGTCAACCTATCTTATGATTTGATACATTTACCTGCTTAGATTTTCTGCAGTACACCAATCACCTTTAATACAATTCCTTATATTTATTTAGCTCTGATGTCATTGCTATACAGTCAACCTATCGTATGATTTGATACATTTACCTGCTTAGATTTTCTGCAGTACATCAAACACCTGTAATACAATTTCGTATATTTGCTTAGCTCTGATGTAATTGCTATACAGTCAACCAATCTTATGATTTGATACATTTACCTGCTTAGATTTTCTGCAGTACACCAAACACCTGTAATACAAATCCTTATATTTACTTAGCTCTGATGTCATTGCTATACAGTCAACCTATCCTATGATTTGATACATTTACCTGCTTAGATATTCTGCAGTACACCAAACACCTGTAATACAATTCCTTATATTTACTTAGCTCTGATGTCCTTGCTATACAGTCAATCTATCGTATGATTTCATACATTTACCTGCTTAGATTATCTGCAGTACATCAAACACCTGTAATACAATTCATATATTTACTTAGCTCATTATCATTGCTATACAGTCAACCTATCGTATGATTTGATACACTTACCTGCTTAGATTTTCTGCAGTACACCAAACACCTGTAATATAATTCCTTATATTTACTTAGCTCTGATGTCATTGCTATACAGTCAACCTATCGTATGATTTGATACATTACCTGTAGATACCTGCTGCAGTACACCAAACACCTGTAATTCAATTCCTTATATTTACTTAGCTCTGATTTCATTGCTATGCAGTCAGCCTATCGTATGATTTGATACATTTACCTGCTTAGATTTTCTGCAGTACACCAAACACCTGTAATACAATTCCTTATATTTACTTGGCTCTGGTCTGTTGTTAACCACGGTCAACCTATCGTATGATTTGATACATTTACCTGGCAAGATTTCTGCAGTACACACAGCACCTGCCAATACAATTCCTTCATATTTCACCGCCAGCTCTGATGTCATTTATATACAGTCAACCTATCGTATGATTGATACATTTACCTGGTTAGATTTTCTGCAGTACACCAAACACCTGTAATACAATTCCTTATATTTACTTAGCTCTGATGTCATTGCTATACAGTCAACCTAACTCGTATGATTTGATACATTTACCTGCTTAGATTTTCTGCAGTACATCAACCACCATATACAATTCCGTATATTTGCTTATCTCTGATGTAATTGCTATACATTCAGCAATCTTATGATTTGATACATTTACCTGCTTAGATTTTCTGTAGTACACCAAACACCTGCAATACAAATCCTTATATTTCATAATGAATATGTTCTTTATACAGTCAACCTATCGTATGATTTGATACATTTACCTGCTTAGATTTTTCTGCAGTACATCAAACACCTGTAATACAATTCCGTATATTTGCTTATCTCTGATGTAATTGCTATACATTCAACCAATCTTATGATTTGATACATTTACCTGCTTAGATTTTCTGTAGTACACCAAACATCTGTAATACAAATCATATATTTACTTAGCTCTGATGTCATTTGTATACAGTCAACCTATCCTTCATGATTTGATACATTTACCTTAGCGATATTTCACGATACACCAAACATAAATACAATTCCTTATATTTTTAGCTCTGATGTCTTGCTATACAGTCAACCTATCGTATGATTTCATACATTTACCTGCTTAGATTATCTGCAGTACATCAAACACCTGTAATACAATTCCTTATATTTACTTAGCTCTGTTTTCATTGCTATACAGTCAACCTATCGTATGATTTGATACACTTACCTGCTTAGATTTTCTGCGAGTACACCAAACACCTGTAATAAAATTCCTTATATTTACTTGGCTCTGATGTCATTGCTACAGTCAACCTATCGTATGATTTGATACATTTACCTGCTTAGATATTGCGGCACACCAAATACCTGTAATAGACTTCATATATTTACTTAGCTCTGATGTCATTGCTATACAGTCAACTATCTTATGATTTGATACATTTATACCTTTAGAATTTCTGCAATTTTTTAATACACAATAAATTCCTTATATTGACTTAGCTCTGATGTCATTGCTATACACTTAACCTATCGTATGATTTGATACGACTACCTGCTTAGATTTTTCTGCAATTACACCAAACACCTGTAATGCATTCCTTATATTTATTAGCTCTGATGTCATTGCCTATACAGTCAACCTATCGTATGATTTGGTATTTACCTGCTTAGATTTTCCGCAGTACACCAAACACACCTGTAATACAATTCCTTATATTTACTTAGCTCTGATTTCATTGCTAACTGATCAGCCTATCATTATGATTTGATACATTTACTGCTTAGATTTTTTCTGCAGTACACCAAACACCTGTAATTCAATTCCTTATATTTACTTGGCTCACCTTCAGCTTTATCAATATGATTTGATACATTTACCTGCTTAGATATTCTGCAGTACACCAAACACCTGTAATACAATTCCTTATATTTACTTAGCTCTGATGTCATTGCTATACAGTCAACCTAACGTATAGTTGATACATTTACCTGCTTAGATTTTTCTGCAGTACACACCAAAACACCTGTAATACAATTCCTTATATTTACTTGGCTCTGATGTCATTGCTATACAGTCACCCTATCGTATGATTTGATACATTTTTCTTAGATATTGTGCAGTACATAAAATACATATAATAGACTTCCTTATATTTACTTAGCTCTGATGTCATTGCTATACAGTCAACCTATCTTATGATTTGATACATTTTGATTAGAATTTCTACGGTACAAACACCTGTAATAGAATTCCTTATATTGACTTAGCTCTGATGTCATTGCTATACACTTAACCTATCGTATGATTTGATACATTTACCTGCTTAGATTTTCTGCAGTACACCCAAACACCTGTAATACAATTCCTTATATTTATTAGCTCGACATCATTGCTATACCAGTCAGCGATCGTATGATTTGATACATTTACCTGCTTAGATTTTCTGCAGTACACCAAACACCTGTAATACAATTCATATATTGACTTAGCTCTGATGTCATTGCTATACAGTCAACCTATCTTATAATTTGATACATTTACCTGCTTAGATTTTTCTGCAGTACACCAAACATCTTTAATACAATTTACATATGTTTACTTAGCTCTGATGTCATTGCTACTAAGTCAACTATCTGTATGATTTAGTACATTTACCTGGTTGATTTTTCTGCAGTACACCAAACACCTGTAATTGAGCTTCTTATATTTACTTAGCTCTGATGTCATTGCTATACAGTCAACCTATCGTATGATTTTTTGATACATTTACCTGCTTAGATTTTTCTGCAGTACATCAAACACACCATAATACAATTCCGTATATTCCGCTTATCTCTGATGTAATTGCTATACATTCGCCAATCTTATGAAGTTTGATACATTTACCTGCTAGATTTTCTGTGGTACACCAAAACACCTGTAATACAAATCCTTATATTTCACTAGCTCTGATGTCATTGCTATACAGTCAACCTATCAATGTGATTTGATACAAAAATTTACCTGCTTAGAATATTCTGCAGTACACCAATACCTACTGGCATACAATTCCTTATATTTATAAATACAAATGTCCTTGCTATACAGTCAACCTATCGTATGATTTCATACATTTACCTGCTTAGATTTTCTGCAGTACATCAATAAACACCTGTAATAAAATTCCTTATATTTACTTAGCTCTGATATCATTGCTATACAGTCAACCTATCGTATGATTTGATAGATTTACCTGCTTAGATTTTCTGCAGTACACCAAACACCTGTAATACAATTCCTTATATTTACTTAGCTCTGATGTCATTGCTATACAGTCAACCTATCATATGATTTGATACATTTACCTGTAGATTTCACAGTACCAATACCTCTAAGCCACAATTCCTCATATTTATTTGCTCTGATGTCCTTGCTATACAGTCAACCTATCGTATGATTTGATACATTTACCTGCTTAGATTTTCTGCAGTACACCCAAACACCTGTAATACAATTCCTTATATTACTTAGCTCTGATGTCATTTATATACAGTCAACTAATATCAACATGATTTAATTACATTTACACCTGCTTAGATTTTCTGCAGGTACATCAAACACCTGTAATACAATTCCGTATATTGTACACTCCTGATGTCATTACTATACAGTCAACCAATCTTATGATTTGATACATTTATAACTTACATTTTCTACAATACGCAAACACCTGTAATAAAAATCCATATATTTACTTAGCTCTGATGTCATTGTTATACAGTCAACCTATCATATGATTTGTTCACATCAACTGTACGATCTAATACTTGCAGTACATAAACCTGTAATAATTTCTTATATTTACTTAGCTCTGATATCATTGCTATAGAATTAAACCTATAGTATAGTTGCGATATATTTACCTGCTTGAGATTTCTGCAGTACCAAATACCTGTAATAAAGATTTCTATATTTTACTTAGCTCTGATGTCATTTATACAGTCAACCTATCTTTTGTTTGATACATTTACCTGCTTAGAATTTCTGCGGTACACCATTACCTATCAATAGATTTCTTAACATTTATAGCTCGATGTCATTGCTAACGCAAGTCAACCTATCTTATGATTTGATACATTTACCTGCTTAGATTTTCTGCAGTACACCAAACACCTGTAATACAATTCCTTATATTTACTTAGCTATGATCTCATTGCTATAGAGTCAATATCGTATGATTTGGGCAATTTACCTGCTTAGATTTTCTGCAGTACATCAAACACCTGTAATACAATTCCGTACCATTTGTAGCTCTGATGTAATTGCTATACAGTCAACCAATCTTATGATTTGATACATTTACCTGCTTAGATATTCTGAAGTACACCGACTTTCTATAAATACAAATCCTTATATTTACTTAGCTCGATATCATTGCTATACAGTCAACCTATCGTATGATTTGATACATTTACCTGCTTAGATTTTCTGCAGTACACCAAACAACTTTAATACAATTCCTTATATTTACTTAGCTCTGATGTCCTTGCCATAACCAGTCAACCTATCGTATGATTTGATACATTTACCTGCTTAGATTTTTCGCAGTACATCAAACACCTGTAATACAATTCCTTATGTTTGCTTTGCTCTGATGTCATTGCTATACAGTCAACCAATCATATGATTTGTTACATTTACCTGCTTAGATTTTCTGCAGTACACCAAACACCTGTAATTCAATTCCTTATATTTACATGAACTCTGATATCATTGCTATACAGTCAGCCCTATCGTATGATTTGATACATTTACCTGCTTAGTTTTTTCTGCAGTACATCAACCACCTGTAGCCTGAATTCCTTATATTTGCCTTAGCTCGATATGTAGCTATACACTCAACCTATCTTATGATTTGATACATTTACCTGCTTAAATTTTCTGCAGTACACCAACACCTGTAATACAATTCACTTTATATTTACTTCGCTCTGATGTCATTGCTATACAGTCAACTAATATCCGTATGATTTGATACATTTACCTGCTTGGAATTTCTGCAGTACACCAAACACCTGTAATACAATTCATATATTTTACTTGGCTCTGATGTCGTTGCTATACAGTCAACCTATCATATGATTTGTTACCTGCTTAGATTTTCTGCAGTATATCAAAATACCTGTAATAAATTCTGATATTTAATTAGCTCTGATGTCATTGCTATACGATAACCCTATCTTATGATTTGATACATTTACCTGCTTGAATTCTGCAGTACACCCAAACACGGTAATAGAATTCCTTATATTTACTTAGCTCTGATGTCATTGCTATACAGTCAACCTATCTTATGATTTGATACATTTACCTGCTTAGATTTTCTGCAGTACACCAAACACCTGTAATACAATTCCTTATATTTACTTAGCTCTGATATCATTTGCTATACACTTAACTATCGTATGATTTGATACATTTACCTTAGCAGATTTTCTTTTTAGTACAAACACCTGTAAGCACAATTCCTTATATTTACTTAGCTCTGATGTCATTGCTATACGAATTATATCGTATGATTTGATATATTTACCTGCTTAGATTATCTGCAGTACACCAAACACCTGTAATACAATTCCTTATATTTAGTTAGCTCTGATTTCATTGCTATACAATCAACCTATCTTATGATTTGATACGCATTTTACCTGCATCAGAATGTATTCTGCAGTACAACAAACACCTGTAACAATTCCTTATATTTGCCAGCTCTGATGTCATTGCTATACAGTCAACCGATCGTATGGTTGATACATTTAACTGCTTAGATTTTCTGCAGTACATAGAAACGCCTGTAATACAATTCCTTATATTTATAGCTTAAACGCCATTGCTATAGATGTCAACCTATCTTATGATTTGATACATTTACCTGCTGAGATTTTTCTGCAGTACATCAAACACTGTAATAAAATTCGTATATTTGCTTAGCTCTGATGTCATTGCTACATAGTCATCAATCTTATGATTTGATCGCATTTACCTGTAGATTTTCTGCAGTACATCAAACACCTGTAATAAAATTCCGTATATTTGCTTAGCTCTGATGTCATTGCTATACAGTCAACCTATCGTATGATTTGATACATTTCTGCTTAGAATTTCTGCAGTACACCAAACACCTGTAATAGAATTCACTTGTATTTAATTAGCTCTGATGTCATTGCTATATGTCAACCTATCGTAAGATTTGATACATTTACCTGCTTGGAATTTTATGCAGTACACCGTAGCTTTCAATACAATTCCTTATATTTATTTAGCTATGATATCATTTGCTATACAGTCAACCTATCGTATGATTTGATACATTTACCTGCTTAGATTTTCTGCAGTACACCAAACACCATAGTAATTCCCTTGGTAGTAGCTCTGATGTATTTATATACAGTCAACCTGTATGATTTGTTACATTTACCTGCTTAGATTTTCTGCAGTACCCCAAACACCTGTAATTTTCAATTCCTTATATTTGCCAGCTCTGATTTCATTGCTATACAGTCAGCCTATCAACATGATTTGATACATTTACCTGCTTAGTTTTTCTGCAGTACATCAAACACCTGTAATACAATTCCTTATGTTGCCCAAGTCTGATGTCATAGCTATACACTCAACCTATCTTATGATTTGATACATTTACCGCCAACTTAGATTTTCTGCAGTACATAACCTATAATACAATTCCTTATATTTACTTAGCTCTGATATCATTGCTATACAGTCAACCTATCGTATGATTTGATAAGCCATTTACCTGCTTAGAATTTCTGCAGTACCAAAGCAACACCTGTAATACAATTCCTTATATTTACTTAGCTCTGATGTCATTGCTACAGTCAACCTATCGTATGATTTGATACATTTACCTGCTTAGATTTTCTGCGAGTACATCAAACACCTGTAATACAATTCCGTATATTTGCTTAGCTCTGATGTCATTGCTATACAGTCAACCAATCTTATGATTTGCAATCCATTTACCTCCTTAGATTTTCTGCAATTTACACCAAAAACTACAATTCCTTATATTTACTTAGTTCTGATGTCATTACTACTTGCAGTCAACCTATCAACATGATTTGATACATTTACTCTCTTAGAATTTCTGCAGTACACCAAACACCTGTAATACAATTCCTTATATTTTTCGCTCTAATGTCATTGCTATACAGTCAACCTATCAATATGATTTGATACATTTACCTGCTTAGATTTTCTGCAGTACACCAAATACCTGTAATGGGAATTCCTTATATTTACTTATCTCTGATGCCATTGCTATACAGTCAACCTATCTTATGATTTGATACATTTACCTGCTTAGAATTTCTGCAGTACACCAAACACCTGTAATACAATTCCTTATATTTACTTAGCTCTGATGTCATTGCTATACAGTCAACCTATCCTGTGTTTGATACATTTACCTGCTTAGATTTTCTGCAGTACACCAAACACCTGTAATACAATTCCTTGTTTACTTATAGCTCGATGTGCTATACACTTAACCTATCGTTTGATACATTTACATGCTTAGATTTTCTGCAGTACACCAAACACCTGTAATACAATTCCTTATAATTACTTAGCTCTGATGTCATTGCTAAACAGTCACCCTATCGTATGATTTGATACATTTACCTGCTTAGATTTTCCGCAGTACACCAAACACCTGTAATACAATTCATATATTTACTTAGCTCTGATTTCATTGCTATACAGTCAACCTATCTTATGATTTGATACATTTATCTGCATAGATTTTCTGCATTACAAAAAAACTATAAACTTACAATTCCTTATATTTACTTAGCTCTGATGTCATTGCTATACAGTCAACCTATCGTATGATTTGATACATTTACCTGCTTAGAATTTCTGCGGTACACCAAACACCTGTGATACAATTCCTTACATTTACTTAGCTCTGATGTCATTGCTATACAGTCAGCCTATCGTATGATTTGATATATTTACCTGCTTAGATTTTCTGCAGTACAACAAACACCTGTAATACAATTCCTTATATTTACTTAGCTCTGATGTCATTGCTATACAGTCGACCTATCGTATGATTTGATACATTTACCTGCTTAGATATTCTGCAGTACACCAAACACCTGTAATACAATTCCTTATATTTATTTAGCTCTGATGTCATTGCTATACAGTCAACCTATCGTATGATTTGATATATTTACCTGCTTAGATTTACTGCTTTACACCAAACACCTGTAATACATTTCCTTATATTTACATAGCTCTGATGTCATTGCTATACAGTCAACCTATCTTAGGATTTGATACATTTACCTGCTTAGATTTTCTGCAGTTCATCAAATACCTGTAATAAAATTCCGTATATTTGCTTAGCTCTGATGTCATTTCTATACAGTCAACCAATCTTATGATTTGATACATTTACCTGCTTAGATTTTCTGCAGTACATCAAACACCTGTAATAAAATTCCGTATATTTGCTTGGCTCTGATGTCATTGCTATACAGTCAAGAAATCTTATGATTTGATATATTTACCTGCTTCGAATTTCTGCAGTACACCAATCACCTGTAATCCAATTCCTTATATTTACTCAGCTCTGATGTCATTGCTATACAGTCAACCTATCGTATGATTTGATATATTTACCTGCTTAGAATTTCAGCAGTACACCAAACACCTGTAATAGAATTCCTTATATTTAATTAGCTCTGATGTCATTGCTATACAGTCAACCTATCGTATGATTTGATACATTTACCTCCTTAGATTTTCTGCAGTACACCAAACACCTGTAATACAATTCCTTATATTTACTTAGCTTTGATGTCATTGCTATACAGTCAACCTAACATATGATTTGATACGTTTCCCTGCTAAGATTTTCTGCAGTACACCAAACACCTGTAATAAAATTCCTTATATTTACTTAGCTCTGATGTCATTGCTATACAGTCAACCTATCGTATGATTTGATACATTAACCTGCTTAGATTTTCTGCAGTACACCAAACACCTGTAATAAAATTCCGTATATTTGCTTAGCTCTGATGTCATTGCTATACAGTCAACCAATCTTATGATTTGATACATTTACCTGCTTAGATTTTCTGCAGTACATCAAACACCTGTAATAAAATTCCGTATATTTGCTTAGCTCTGATGTCATTGCTATACAGTCAACCAATCTTATGATTTGATATATTTACCTGCTTAGAATTTCTGCAGTACACCAATCACCTGTAATACAATTCCTTATATTTACTCAGATCTGATATCATTGCTATACAGTCAACCTATCGTATGATTTGATACATTTACCTGCTTAGAATTTCTGCAGTACACCAAACACCTGTAATACAATTCCTTATATTTACTTAGCTTTGATGTCATTGCTATACAGTCAACCTATCGTATGATTTGATACGTTTACCTGCTAAGATGTTCTGCAGTACACCAAACACCTGTAATAAAATTCCTTATATTTACTTAGCTCTGATGTCATTGCTATACAGTCAACCTATCGTATGATTTGATACATTAACCTGCTTAGATTTTCTGCAGTACACCAAACACCTGTAATACAATTCCTTATATTTACTTAGCTCTGATGTCATTGCTATACAGTCAACCTATCTTATGATTTGTTACATTTACCTGCTTAGATTTTCTGCAGTACACCAAACACCTGTAATTCAATTCCTTATATTTACTTAGCTCTGATTTCATTGCTATACAGTCAACTTATCGTATGATTTGATACATTTACCTGCTTAGATTTTCTGCAGTACATCAAATACCTGTAATACAATTCCGTATATTTGCATAGCACTGATGTCATTGCTATACAGTCAACCTATCGAATGATTTGATACATTTACCTGCTTAGATTTTTCTGCGGTACACTAACACCTGTAATACAATTCATATATTTGCTTAGCTCTGATGTCATTGCTATACAGTCAACCAATCTTATGATTTGATACATTTACCTGCTTAGATTTTTTGCAGTACACCAAACACCTGTAATACAATTCCTTATATTTATTTAGCTCTGATGTCATTGCTATACACTCAACCTATCGTATGATTTGATACATTTACCTGCTTAGATATTCTGCAGTAAACCAAACACAAATAATACATTTCCTTATATTTACTTAGCTCTGATGTCATTGCTATACAGTCAACCTATCGTATGATTTGATACATTTACCTGCTTAGATTTTCTGCAGTACAACAAACACCTGTAATACAATTCCTTATATTTACTTAGCTCTGATTTCATTGCTATACAGTCAACCTATCTTATGATTTGATACATTTACCTGTATAGATTTTCTGCAGTACAACAAACACCTGTAATACAATTCCTTATATTTACTTAGCTCTGATGTCATTGCTATACAGTCAACCTATCGTATGATTTGATACATTTACCTGCTTAGATATTCTGCAGTACACCAAACACCTGTAATACAATTCCTTATATTTGTAGCTCTGATGTCATTGCTATACAGTCAACCAATCTGTGATTTGATATATTTACCTGCTTAGATTTTCTGCAGTACATCATCAAACACCTGTAATAATATTCCGTATATTTGCTTAGCTCTGATGTCATTGCTATACAGTCAACCAATCTTATGATTTGATACATTTACCTGCTTAGATATTCTGCAGTACACCAAACACCTGTAATAGAATTCATATATTTATTTAGCTCTGATGTCATTGCTATACAGTCAACCTATCGTATGATTTGATACATTTACCTGCTTAGAATTTCTGCAGTACATCAAACACCTGTATTAAAATTCCGTATATTTGCTTAGCTCTGATGTCATTGCTATACAGTCCAACCTATCGTATGATTTGATACATTTACCTGCTTAGAATTTCTGCAGTACACCAAACACCTGTAATACAATTCCTTATATTTAATTAGCTCTGATGTCATTGCTATACAGTCAACCTATCGTATGATTTGATACATTTACCTGCTTAGTTTTTCGGCAGTACATCAAACACCTGTAATAAAATTCCTTGTATTTACTTAGCTCTGATGTCATTGCTATACAGTCACCCTATCGTATGATTTGATACATTTACCTGCTTAGAATTTCTGCAGTACACCAAACACCTGTAATACAATTCCTTATATTTACTTAGCTCTGATGTCATTGCTATACAGTCAACCTATCGTATGATTTGATAATTTTACCTGCTTAGATTTTCTGCAGTACCAAACACCTGTAATACAATTCCTTATCTTTATTTAGCTCTGATGTCATTGCTATACAGTCAACCTATCGTATGATTTGATACATTTATAGCAGATTTTCTGCAGTACACCAAACACCTGTAATACAATTCCTTATATTTACTTAGCTCTGATGTCATTGCTACTTCATTAAGCCTATCTTATGATTTGTTACATTTACGTGCTTGATTTTCTGCAGTACTTTTAAACTACCTGTAATTCAATTCCTTATATTCCTTAGCTCTGATTTCATTGCTACTTGATCAGCCTATCTTATGATTTGATACATTTACCTGCTTAGTTTTCTTCAGTACATCAAACACCTGTAATACAATTCCTTATATTTACTTAGCTCTGATGTCATAGCTATACACCTCCAACCCTATCTTATGATTTGATACATTTACCTGCTTAGATTTTCTGCAGTACACCTAACACCTGTAATACAATTCCTTATATTTGTAGCTCTGATGTCATTGCTATACAGTCAACCAATCTTATGATTTGATACATTTACCTGCTTAGGTGCAGTACACCAAACACCTGTAATACAATTCCTTATATTTATTTAGCTCTGATGTCATTGCTATACACTCAACCTATCGTATGATTTGATACATTTACCTGCTTAGATATTCTGCAGTAAACCAAACACAAGTAATACATTTCCTTATATTTACTTAGCTCTGATGTCATTGCTATACAGTCAACCTATCGTATGATTTGATACATTTACCTGCTTAGATTTTCTGCAGTACAACAAACACCTATAATACAATTCCTTATATTTACTTAGCTCTGATTTCATTGCTAGTCAACCCTATCTTATGATTTGATACATTTACCTGTATAGATTATCTGCAGTACAACAAACACCTGTAATACAATTCCTTATATTTACTTAGCTCTGATGTCATTGCTATACAGTCAACCTATCGTATGATTTGATACATTTACCTGCTTAGATATTCTGCAGTACACCAAACACCTGTAATACAATTCCTTATATTTGCTTAGCTCTGATGTCATTGCTATACAGTCAACCAATCTCATGATTTGATATATTTACCTGCTTAGATTTTCTGCAGTACATCAAACACCTGTAATAATATTCCGTATATTTGCTTAGCTCTGATGTCATTGCTATACAGTCAACCAATCTTATGATTTGATACATTTACCTGCTTAGATATTCTGCAGTACACAAACACCTGTAATAGAATTCCTTGCTCTATTTATTTAGCTCTGATGTCATTGCTATGCAGTCAACCTATCGTATGATTTGATACATTTACCTGTAGAATTTCTGCAGTACATCAAACACCTGTGATAAAATTCCGTATATTTACTTAGCTCTGATGTCTCAGTACTATACCTGATCAACTGTCGTATGATTTGATACATTTACCTGCTTAGAATTCTGCAGTACACCAAACACATATAATACAATTATATATTTAATTAGCTCTGATGTCATTGCTATACAGTCAACCTATCGTATGATTTGATACATTTATAATGATTTTCGCAGCAGTACATCAAACACCTGTAATAAAATTCCTTATATTTACTTAGCTCTGATGTCATTGCTACAGTCACTATCGTATGATTTGATACATTTACCTGCTTAGAATTTCTACGCATTGCAAAACTGCAATGATTACCTCATTACTTAGCTCTGATGTCATTGCTATACAGTCAACCTATCGTATGATTTGATAATTTTACCTGCTTGAATTTTCTGCAGTACATAAACACCTGTAATACAATTCCTTATCTTTATTTAGCTCTGATGTCATTGCTATACAGTCAACCTATCGTATGATTTGATACATTTACCTGCTTAGATTTTCCTGCAGTACACCAAACACCTGTAATACAATTCCTTATATTTACTTAGCTCTGATGTCATTGCTATACAGTCAACCTATCTTATGATTTGTTACATTTTACGTGCTTAGATTTTCTGCAGTACACCAAACACCTGTATTCAATTCCTTATATTTACTTAGCTCTGATTTCATTGCTATACAGTCAGCCTATCTTATGATTTGATACATTTACCTGCTTAGTTTTCTTCAAGTACATCAAACACCTGTAATACAATTCCTTATATTTACTTAGCTCTGATGTCATAGCTATACACTCAACCTATCTTATGATTTGATACATTTACCTACTTAGATTTTCTGCAGTACACCAAACACCTGTAATACAATTCCTTATATTTACTTGGCTCTGATGTCATTGCTATACAGTCCAAACTATCGTATGATTTGATACATTTACCTGCTTAGATTTTCTGCAGTACACAAAAACACCTGTAATACAATTCCTTGTATTTACTTAGCTCTGATGTCGACACTAATACACTCAACCTATCTGTACTAGGTTGATACATTTACCTACTTGAATATTCTGCAGTACACCAAACACCAGTAATACAATTCCTTATATTTACTTAGCTCTGATGTCATTGCTATACAGTCAACCGATCGTATGATTTGATACATTTACCTGCTTATTTTTTCCGCAGTAGACCAAACACCTGTAATACAATTCCGTATATTTACTAAGCGCTGATGTCATTGCTATACAGTCAACTCATCGTATGATTTGATACATTTACCTGCTTAGATTTTCAGTACATCAAACACCCGTAATACAATCTGAATATTTGCTTAGCTCTGATGTCATTGCTATACAGTCAACCAATCTTATGATTTGATACATTTACCTGCTTAATTTTTCGCAGTACACCAAACACCTGTAATACAATTCCTTATATTTATCACTCTGATGTCATTGCTATACAGTCAATCTATCGTATGATTTGGATATATTTACCTGCTTGATTTTCTGCAGCATACCCAATACCTGTAATACACCCTTATATTTACTTAGCTCTGATGTCATTAGCAAGAAATAACATATCTTACGATTTGACATATTTACCCGTGATGATTTTCAGCAGTACACCAAACACCTGTAATACAATTTCTTATATTTACTTTAGCTCTATCAGCTAAGTTATACACAGTCAACCTATCGTATGATTTGATACGTTTACCTGCTTAGATTTTCTGTAGTACACCAAACACCTGTAATACAATTCCTTATCTTTATTTAGCTCTGATGTCATTACGCACAGTCAACTCTTATCGTATGATTTGATACATTTACCTGCTTAGATTTTCTGCAGTACACCAAACACCTGTAATACAATTTTATATTTACTTAGCTCAGATGTCATTACACAGTCAACTCTATCTATGATTTGTTACATTTACCTGCTTAGATTTTCTGCAGTACACCAAACACTTGCAATTCAATTTCTTTATATTTACTTAGCTCTGATTTCTGCCGTTATACAGTCAGCCTATCTTATGATTTACATTTACTTGCTTTTCTTCAGCACATCAACCACCTGTATACAATTCTTAGGCTTACTTTAGCTCTGATGTCATAGCTATACACTAACCTATCTTATGATTTGATACATTTACCTGCTTAGATTTTCTGCAGTACACCAAACACCTGTAACAGCAATTCCTTTATTAGCTTAGCTCTGATGTCATTGCCACAGTCAACTGATCTATGATTTTGATGAGCATTTACCTGCTTAGATTTTCTGGGCATACCCAAACACTCCAATACAATTCCTTATATTTACTTAGCGCTGATGTCATTGCTATACACTCAACCTATCGTATGATTTGACACATTTACCTACTTAGATATTCTGCAGACACAAAAACACCTGTAATACAATTCCTTATATTTACTTAGCTCTGATGTCATTGCTATACAGTCAACCTTCCAATGTATGATTTGATACATTTACCTCCAAGCTTAGATTTTCTGCAGTACACCAAACACCTGTAATACAATTCCCTTATATTTACTTAGCTCTGATTTCATTACACAGTCAACCTATCTTTATGATTTTAATACATTTACCAAAGTAGATTTTTCATAGTACAATGGCATCACCTGTAATACAATTTACATTTACGTAGCCTGATGTCATTACATACAGTCAACCAATCTTATGATTTGACATTTACTCATGAACATTCATGTAGCATACCTCAAACACTTGTAATACAATTTCTTATATTTACTCAGCTCTGATGTCATTGCTATACAGTCAACCTATCAGATGATTTGATACATTTACCTGCTTAGATTGTAGGCATACTGCTCCGTAATACACCCTTATATTTATTTAGCTCTGATGTCATTGCTATACAGTCAACTTATCGTATGATTTGATATATTTATCGCTTGATTTTCTGCAGTACACCAAACACCTGTAATACAATTCCTTATATTTACTTAGCTCTGATGGGAAGTCATTGCTATACAGTCAACATATCTTACGATTTGATATTTACTCGCATAGATTTTCTGCAGGACACCAAACACCTGTAATACAATTCCTTATATTTACTTAGCTCTGACGTCATTGCTATACAGTCAACTCATCGTATGATTTGATACATTTACCTGTTTTGATTTTCTGCAGTACATCATACACTCAATACAATTCTTTATATTTATCAGCTCTGATATCATTGCTATACAGTCAACCTATCAAGTGATTTGACACATTTACCCACAGATTTTTCGCAGCACACCAAACACCTGTAATACAATTTTCATATTTACTTAGCCTTGATGTCATTGCTACACAGTCAACTCATCGTATGATTTGATACATTTACCTGAAGTAGATTTTCTGGTATGCACACCAAACACCTGTAATACAATTCCTTATATTTACTTAGCTCTGAGCGCTTATTGTTACACAGTCAACTCATTGTATGATTTGACATATTCATCTGCTTAGATTTTTCACAGTACACCAAACACCCGTAATAAAATTCTTTATATTTACTTGAAGCCCGATGTCATTGCTATACAATCAACCTATCTTATTATTTCCATACATTTACCTGCTTAGATTTTCTGCAGTACACCAAACACCTGTAATACAATTCTTTATATTTACTTAGCTCTGAGTATCATTGCCATACAGTCAACTCATCGCATGAATTTGATACATTTACCTGCTTACCTTCGGTACACCAAACACCGTAATAAGGCACCTCATATTTACTTAGCTCTGATGTCATTGCTATACAGTCAACCTATCGTATGATTTGATACATTTACCTGCTTAGATTTTCTGCATACCAAACACCTGTAATATAATTCTCATATTTACTTAGCTCTGATGTCATTGCTATACAGTCAAACTATCGTATGATTTGATACATTTACCTGCTTAGATTTTCAGCACACCAAACACCTGTAATACACCCTTATATTTACTAGCCTGATGTCATTGCTATATGTCAATATCTTATGTTTTGATACATTTACCTGCTTTGATTTTCTGCAGTACACCAAACACCTGTAATACAATTCTTATTTTTCATTTCCGATGCTTCAACAAGCGGCGGCTGGTGTCAAACCTATCAAGGATTTGACACATTTTACCTGCTTAGTTTTTCTGCAGTAGAGCAAAAACACCTCGGTAATACAATTCTTTATACTACTAAGTGCCGATGTCATTGCTACACAGTCAACCTATCGTATGATTCTAGATACATTTACCTGCCGTGGATTTTCTGCAGTACATCAAACACCTCGTAATACAATTCCGAATATTATTAGCTCCATGCTTATTGCTATCCAGTCAACCATTCTTATGATTTGATACATTTACCTGCTTAGATGTTCTGCAGTACACCAACACCTACAATACCTTATATTTACTTAGCTCAGATGTCATTGCCATACAGTCCACCTCCATTCATGATTTGATACATTTACCTGCTTAGATTTTCTGCATTACATCAAACACCTGTACATAACTTGCATATTTACTAGGCTTCCGATATCATTGTTATGCCAGTCAACTTATCAAAGGATTTGACATATTGTTCGCTTTAGATTTTTCGCAGTACACCAAACACCTGTAATACAATTTCTTATATTTACTTATCTCTGATGTCATTGCTAGACAGTCAACCTATCGTATGATTTGATACATTTACCTGCTTAGATTTTCCGCAGCACACCAAACAGCTGCCAATACAATTCCTTACTACGATACGCTGATGTCATTGCTATACAGCTTGGAACCTTCGTATGATTTGATACATTTACCTGCTTAGATTTTCATACATCAAACACCTGTAATACAATTCTGCATATTGGCTTAGCTTCGATGTCATTGCTACACAGTCAACCAATCTCATGATTTGACAGCATTTACCTGCTTGTATACTCCTGTGTACACTAAACACCTGTAATACAATTTCTTATATTTATTTAGTTTGATTTCATTGTTACACACAGTCAACCTATCGTATGATTTGACAGTATTTACCTGCTTAGATTTTCTGCAGCACACCCTCAAACACCTGTATTACAATTTTTATTTTTCATTTCCGATGTCATTAAGTATACAGTCAACCTATCGTGTATGATTTGATACATTTACCTGCTTAGATTTTCTGCAGTACATCAAACACCTGTAATACAATTCCATAATTGCTTTCCTCTGATGTCATTGCTATAGTCAACCAATCTTATGATTTGATACATTTACCTGCTAGATTTTCTACAATACATAAAAACACCTGTAATACAATTCCTTATATTTACTTAGCTCTGATGTCATTGCTATACAGTCAACCTATCTTATGATTTGATACATTTACCTGCTTAGATTTTCTGCAGTACACCAAACACCTGTAATAAAATTCCTTATATTTTCTGAGCTCTGATGTCATTGCTATACAGTCACCCTATCGTATGATGTGATACAATTACCTGCTTAGATTTTCCGCAGTACACCAAACACCTGTAATACAATTCCTTATATTTACTAAGCGCTGATGTCATTGCTATACAGTCAACCTATCGTATGATTTGATACATTTACCTGCTTAGATTTTCCGCAGTACACCAAACACCTGTAATACAATTCCTTATATTTACTTAGCTCTGATGTCATTGCTATACAGTCAACCTATCGTATGATTTGATACATTTACCTGCTTAGATTTTCTGCAGTACACCAAACACCAGTAATACAATTCCTTATATTTACTTAGCTCTGATGTCATTGCTATACAGTCAACCGATCGTATGATTTGATACATTTACCTGCTTAGTTTTTCCGCAGTAGACCAAACACCTGTAATACAATTCCGTATATTTACTAAGCGCTGATGTCATTGCTATACAGTCAACCTATCGTATGATTTGATACATTTACCTGCTTAGATTTTCTGCAGTACATCAAACACCTGTAATACAATTCCGAATATTTGCTTAGCTCTGATGTCATTGCTATACAGTCAACCAATCTTATGATTTGATACATTTACCTGCTTAGATTTTCTGCAGTACACCAAACACCTGTAATACAATTCCTTATATTTATTTAGCTCAGATGTCATTGCTATACAGTCAACCTATCGTATGATTTGATACATTTACCTGCTTAGATTTTCTGCAGTACATCAAAAACCTGTAATACAATTCCGTATATTTACTTAGCTCTGATATCATTGCTATACAGTCAACCTATCGTATGATTTGAGACATTTACCTGCTTAGATTTTCTGCAGTACACCAAACACCTGTAATACAATTCCTTATATTTACTTATCTCTGATGTCATTGCTATACAGTCAACCGATCGTATGATTTGATACATTTACCTGCTTAGATTTTCCGCAGTACACCAAACACCTGTAATACAAATCCTTATATTTACTAAGCGCTGATGTCATTGCTATACAGTCAACCTATCGTATGATTTGATACATTTACCTGCTTAGATTTTCTGCAGTACATCAAACACCTGTAATACATTTCCGTATATTTGCTTAGCTCTGATGTCATTGCTATACAGTCAACCAATCTTATGATTTGATACATTTACCTGCTTAGATTTTCTGCGGTACACCAAACACCTGTAATACAATTCCTTATATTTATTTAGCTCAGATGTCATTGCTATACAGTCAACCTATCGTATGATTTGATACATTTACCTGCTTAGATTTTCTGCAGTACACCAAAGACCTGTAATACAATTCCTTATATTTTCTTAGCTCTGATGTCATTGCTATACAGTCAACCTATCGTATGATTTGATACATTTACCTGCTTAGATTTTCTGCAGTACATCAAACACCTGTAATACAATTCCGTATATTTGCTTTCCTCTGATATCATTGCTATACAGTCAACCAATCTTATGATTTGATACATTTAACTGCTTAGATTTTCTACAATACATCAAACACCTGTAATACAAATCCTTATATTTACTTAGCTCTGATGTCATTGCTATACAGTCAACCTATCGTATGATTTGATACATTTACCTGCTTAGATTTTCTGCAGTACACCAAACACCTGTAAAACAATTCCTTATATTACTTAGCTCTGATGTCATTGCTATACAGTCAACCTATCTTATGATTTGATACATTTACCTGCTTAGATTTTCTGCAGTACAACAAACACCTGTTATAAAATTCCTTATATTTTCTGAGCTCTGATGTCATTGCTATACAGTCACCCTATCGTATGATTTGATACATTTACCTGCGTCGATTTTCTGATACACAAACACCTGTAATACAGTTCCTTATATTTACTAAGCGCTGATGTCATTGCTATACCACAGTCAACCTATCGTATGATTTGATACATTTAACTGCTTAGATTTTCTGCAGTACATCAAACACCTGTAATACAATTCCTTATATTTATTTAGCTCAGATGTCATTGCAATACAGTCAACCTATCGTATGATTTGATACATTTACCTGCTTGAATTTTCTGCACTACATCAGCTTTTCTTAATACAATTCCGTATATTTACTTAAAATATATATCATTGCTATACAGTCACCCTATCGTATGATTTGATACATTTACCTGCATAGATATTCCGCAGTACCAAACACCTGTAATACAATTCCTTATATTTACTAAGCGCTGATGTCATTGCTATACAGTCAACCTATCGTATGATTTGATACATTTACCTGCTTCGATTTTCTGCAGTACATCAAACACCTGTAATACAATTCCCGTATATTTACTTCCAGCTCTGATGTCCTTGCTATACAGTCAACCTATCGTATGATTTGATACATTTACCTGCTTAGATTTTCTGCAGTACCCCAAACACCTGTAATACATTTCCTTATGTTATTTAGCTCAGATGTCATTGCTATACAGTCAACCTATCGTATGATTTGATACATTTACCTGCTTAGATTTTTCTGCAGTACATCAAATACCTGTAATACAATTCCGTATATTTACCTTGCTCTGATATCATTGCTATACAGTCAACCTATCGTATGATTTGATATATTTACCTGCTTAGATTTTCTGCAGTACACCAAACACCTGTAATACACAATTCCTTATATTTACTTATCTCTGATGTCATTGCTGTACAGTCAACCTATCGTATGATTTGATACAGATTTACCTGCTTAGATTTTTCGCAGTACACCAAACACCTTTAATACAATTCCTTATATTTACTATTTGTGATGTCATTTTTTCTGCAGTCAACCTATCGTATGATTTGACATTTCCTTGCTTAGATTTTCTGCAGTACATCAAACACTTGCCAATACAATTCCGTATATTTGCTTAGCTCTGATGTCATTGCTATACAGTCAACCAATCTGATGATTTGATACATTTACCTGCTTAGATATTCTGCAGTACACCAAACACCTGTAATACAATTCCTTATGTTATTTAGCTCAGATGTCATTGCTATGCAGTCAACCTATCGTATGATTTGATACATTTTATACTTAGATTTTCTGCACTAATCAAATATGTGACACAATTCCGTATATTTACTTAGCTCTGATATCATTGCTATACAGTCAACCTATCGTATGATTTGATACATTTACCTGCTTAGAATTTCTGCAGTACACCAAACACCTGTAATACAATTCCTTATATTTACTTATGTCTGATGTCATTGCTATACAGTCAACCTATCGTATGATTTGATACATTTACCTGCTTAGATTTTCCGCAGTACACAAAAACTGTAATACAATTCCTTATATTGACTAAGCGCTGATGTCATTGCTATACAGTCAACCTATCGTATGATTTCATACATTTACCTGCTTAGATTTTCTGCAGTAAATCAAACACTACTGTAATACAATTCCGTATATGTGCTTAGCTCTGATGTCATTGCTATACAGTCAACCATTCTTATGATTTGATACATTTACCTGCTTAGATTTTCTGCAGTACATCAAACATATCACAATACAATTCCGTATATTTGCTTTCCTCTGATGTCATTGCTATACAGTCAACCAATCT
The DNA here is from genome assembly GCA_037127315.1 of Ascarosepion bandense. Lineage (NCBI taxonomy): Eukaryota > Metazoa > Mollusca > Cephalopoda > Sepiida > Sepiidae > Ascarosepion > Ascarosepion bandense. The sequence goes on from JBBBDQ010001946.1 coordinate 981,415, forward strand.
TATGATTTGATACATTTACCTGCTTAGATTTTCTACAATGCCATAAACACCTGTAATACAAATCCTTATATTTACTTAACTCTGATGTCATTGCTATACAGTCAACCTATCGTATGATTTGATACATTTACCTGCTTAGATTTTCTGCAGTACACCAAACACCTGTAATACAATTCCTTATATTTACTTAGCTCTGATGTCATTGCTATACAGTCAACCTATCTTATGATTTGATACATTTACTAGCAGATTTTCTGCAGTACACCAAACACCTGTAATAAAATTCCTTATATTTTCTGGTATCTGATGTCATTGCTATACAGTCACCCTATCGTATGATTTGATACATTTACCTGCTTAGATTTTCCGCAGTACACCAAACACCTGTAATACAATTCCTTATATTTACTAAGCGCTGATGTCATTGCTATGCGATTAAACCTATCATGATTTGATACATTTACCTGTGAATTTTGCGGTATAAAACCCTGTAATACAAATCCGTATATTTGCTTAGCTCTGATGTCATTGCTATGCAGTCAATAATCTTATGATTTGATACATTTACCTGCTTAGATTTTCTGCAGAAATTTTAAAACACCTGTAATACAATACCTTATATTTATTTAGCTCAGATGTCATTTATACGATCAACCTATCGTATGATTTGATACATTTACCTGCTTAGATTTTCTGCACTACATCAAACACCTGTAATACAATTCCGTATATTTACTTAGCTCGTAATTATCATTGCTATACAGTCACCCTATCGTATGATTTGATACATTTACCTGCTTAGATATTCCGCAGTACACCAAACACCTGTAATACAATTCCTTATATTTACTAAGCGCTGATGTCATTGCTATACAGTCAACCTATCGTATGATTTGATACATTTACCTGCTTCGATTTTCTGCAGTACATCAAACACCTGTAATACGGTCCGTATATTTGTAGCTCTGATGTCCTTGCTATACAGTCAACCTATCGTATGATTTGATACATTTACCTGCTTAGATTTTCTGCAGTACACCAAACACCTGTAATACATTTCCTTATATTTATTTAGCTCAGATGTCATTGCTATACAGTCAACCTATCGTATGATTTGATATATTTACCTGCTTAGATTTTCTGCAGTACATCAAATACCTGTAATACAATTCCGTATATTTATAAAGCTCTGATATCATTGCTATACAGTCAACCTATCGTATGATTTGATATATTTACCTGCTTAGATTTTCTGCAGTACACCAAACACCTGTAATACAATTCCTTATATTTACTTAGCTATGATGTCATTGCTATACAGTCAACCTATCTTATGATTTGATACATTTACCTGTAGAAATTCTGCAGTACACCAAACACCTTTTAATACAATTCCTTATATTTACTAAGCGCTGATGTCATTGCTATACAGTCAACCTATCGTATGATTTGATTTACTGCTTAGATTTTCCGCAGTACACCAAACACCTTTAATACAATTCCTTATATTTACTAAGCGCTGATGTCATTGCTATACAGTCAACCTATCGTATGATTTGATACATTTACCTGCTTAGATTTTCTGCAGTACATCAAACACCTGTAATACAATTCCGTATATTTACAGCAGCTCTGATGTCATTGCTATACAGTCAACCTATCGTATGATTTGATAGATTTACCTGCTTAGATTTTCCGCAGTACACCAAACACCTTTAATACAATTCCTTATATTTACTAGCTTGCTGATATGTCATTGCTATACAGTCAACCTATCGTATGATTTGATACATTTACCTGCTTAGATTTTCTGCAGTACATCAAACACCTGTAATACAATTCCGTATATTTGCTTAGCTCTGATGTCATTGCTATACAGTCAACCAATCTTATGATTTGATACATTTACCTGCTTAGATTTTCTGCAGTACACCAAACACCTGTAATACAATTCCTTATATTTATTTAGCTCAGATGTCATTGCTATACAGTCAACCTATCGTATGATTTGATACATTTACCTGCTTAGATTTTCTGCACACCATCAAACACCTGTAATACAATTCCGTATATTTACTTGACTCTGATATCATTGCTATACAGTCACCCTATCGTATGATTTGATACATTTACCTGCTTAGATTTTCCGCAGTACACCAAACACCTGTAATACCATTCTGATATTTTACTAAGCGCTGATGTCATTGCTATACAGTCAACCTATCGTATGATATGATACATTTACCTGCTTCGATTTTCTGCAGTACATCAAACACCTGTAATACAATTCCGTATATTTGGCAAGCTCTGATGTCCTTGCTATACAGTCAACCTATCGTATGATTTGATACATTTAACTGCTTAGAATTTCTGCGATACACCAAACACACCTGTAATACAATTCCTTATATTTACTTGGCTCTGATGTCATTGCTATACAGTCAACCTATCGTATGATTTGATACATTTACATGCTTAGATTTTCTGCAGTACAAATGCCTGTAATAGAATTCCTTATATTTATAAGCTCTGATGTCATTGCTATACAGTCAACCTATCTTATGATTTGATACATTTACCTGCTTAGAATTTCTGCAGTACACCAAACACCTGTAATAGAATTCGCCCTGTTTGTAAGCTCTGATGTCATTGTTTTCATATACACTCAACCTATCGTATGATTTGATACATTTACCTGCTTAGATTTTCTGCATTACGCCAAACACCTGTAATACAATTCATATATTTACTTAACTCTGATGTCATTGCTATACAGTCAACCTATCGTATGATTTGATACATTTACCTGCTTAGATTTTCTGCGGTACACCAAACACCTGTAATACAATTCCTTATATTTACTTAGCTCTGATGTCATTGCTATACAGTCAACCTATCTTATGTTTTGATACATTTACCTGCTTAGATTTTCTGCAGTACATCAAACACCTGTAATAAAATTCCGTATATTTGCTTAGCTCTGATGTCATTGCTATACAGTCAACCAATCTTATGATTTGATACATTTACCTGCTTAGATTTTCTGCAGTACATCAAACACCTGTAATAAAATTCCGTATATTTGCTTAGCTCTGATGTCATTGCTATACAGTCAACCTATCGTATGATTTGATACATTTACCTGCTTCGATTTTCTGCTGTACATCAAACACCTGTAATACAATTCCGTATATTTGCTTAGCTCTGATGTCATTGCTATACAGTCAACCAATCTTATGATTTGATACATTTACCTGCTTAGATTTTCTGCAGTACATCAAACACCTGTAATACAATTCCGTATATTTGCTTTCCTCTGATGTCATTGCTATACAGTCAACCAATCTTATGATTTGATACATTTACCTGCTTAGATTTTCTACAATACACCAAACACCTGTAATACAAATCCTTATATTTACTTAGCTCTGATGTCATTGCTATACAGTCAACCTATCATATGATTTGATACATTTACCTGCTTAGATTTTCTGCAGTACACCAAACACCTGTAATACAATTCCTTATATTTACTTAGCTCTGATGTCATTGCTATACAGTCAACCTATCTTATGATTTGATACATTTACCAGCTTAGATTTTCTGCAGTACACCAAACACCTGTAATAAAATTCCTTATATTTTCTGAGCTCTGATGTCATTGCTATACAGTCACCCTATCGTATGATTTGATACATTTACCTGCTTAGATTTCCCGCAGTACACCAAACACCTGTAATACAATTCCTTATATTTACTAAGCGCAGATGTCATTGCTATACAGTCAACCTATCGTATGATTTGATACATTTACCTGCTTAGATTTTCTGCAGTACATCAAACCCCTGTAATACAATTCCGTATATTTGCTTAGATCTGATGTCATTGCTATACAGTCAACCAATCTTATGATTTGATATATTTACCTGCTTAGATTTTCTGCAGTACACCAAACACCTGTAATACAATTCCTTATATTTATTTAGCTCAGATGTCATTGCTATACAGTCAACCTATCGTATGATTTGATACATTTACCTGCTTAGATTTTCTGCACTACATCAAACACCTGTAATACAATTCCTTATATTTACTTAGCTCTGATATCATTGCTATACAGTCACCCTATCGTATGATTTGATACATTTACCTGCTTAGATTTTCCGCAGTACACCAAACACCTGTAATACAATTCCTTATATTTACTAAGCGCTGATGTCATTGCTATACAGTCAACCTATCGTATGATTTGATACATTTACCTGCTTCGATTTTCTGCTGTACATCAAACACCTGTAATACAATTCCGTATATTTGCTTAGCTCTGATGTCCTTGCTATACAGTCAACCTATCGTATGATTTGATACATTTACCTGCTTAGAATTTCTGCAGTACACCAAACAGCTGTAATAAAATTCCTTATATTTACTTGGCTCTGATGTCATTGCTATACAGTCAACCTATCGTATGATTTGATACATTTACATGCTTAGATTTTCTGCAGTACACCAAATACCTGTAATAGAATTCCTTATATTTACTTAGCTCTGATGTCATTGCTATACAGTCAACCTATCTTATGATTTGATACATTTACCTGCTTAGAATTTCTGCAGCACACCAAACACCTGTAATAGAATTCCTTATATTTACTTAGCTCTGATGTCATTGCTATACACTCAACCTATCGTATGATTTGATACATTTACCTGCTTAGATTTTCTGCATTACGCCAAACACCTGTAATACAATTCCTTATATTTACTTAACTCTGATGTCATTGCTATACAGTCAACGTATCGTATGATTTGATACATTTACCTGCTTAGATTTTCTGCAGTACACCAAACACCTGTAATACAATTCCTTATATTTACTTAGCTCTGATGTCATTGCTATACAGTCAACCTATCTTATGATTTGATACATTTACCTGCATAGATTTTCTGCAGTACAAAAAACACCTGTAATACAATTCCTTATATTTACTTAGCTCTGATGTCATTGCTATACAGTCAACCTATCGTATGATTTGATACATTTACCTGCTTAGATTTTCTGCAGTACACCAAACACCTGTAATACAATTCCTCATATTTACTTAGCTCTGATGTCATTGCTATACAGTCAACCTATCTTAGGATTTGATACATTTACCTGCTTAGATTTTCTGCAGTACATCAAACACCTGTAATAAAATTCCGTATATTTGCTTAGCTCTGATGTCATTGCTATACAGTCAACCTATCGTATGATTTGATACATTTTCCTGCATAGATTGCAGTACATCAAACACCTGTAATACAATTCCTTATATTTACTTTAGCTCTGATGTCATTGCTATACAGTCAACCTATCTTATGATTTGATACATTTACCTGCATAGATTTCGTAGCATACCAAACACCTGTAATACAATTCTTTATATTTACTTATATTCGATATCATTGCTATACAGTCAAATCTATCGTATGATTTGATACATTTACCTGCTTAGATTTTTCTGGTAGTATACCAAACACCTGTAATACAATTCCTTATATTTACTTAGCTCTGATGTCATTGCTATACAGTCAACTCATCTATGGATTTGATACATTTACCTGCTTAGATTTTCTTGTGCAAAACACCTGTAATAAAATTCCGTATATTTGCTTTAGCTCCGATGTCATTGCTATACAGTCAACCAATCCCATGATTTGATACATTTACCTGTTTAGATTTTCTGCAGTACATCAAACACCTGTAATAAAATTCCGTATATTTGCTTAGCTCTGATGTCATTGCTAGTACAGTCAACCAATCTTATGATTTCATACATTTACCTGCTTAGATTTTTCGTATTACACCAAACGCCTGTAATAGAATTCCTTATATTTATTCTTAGCTCTGATGTCATTGCTATACAGTCAACCTATCGCATGATTTGATACATTTACCTGCTTAGAATTTCTGCAGTACACCAACACCTGTAATAGAATTCCTTATATTTAATTAGCTCTGATTTCATTACATACAGTCAACCTATCGTATGATTTGATATGACGGGCCTGCTTAGATTTTCTGCAGTGCAACAACACCCACATAATCTATATTTACTTAGCTCTGATGTCATTGCTATACAGTCAACCTATCATATGATTTGATGCCTTACCTGCTTAGATTTTTCGCAGTACACCAAACACCTGTAATACAATTCTTTATATTTACTTAGCTCTGAGTCATTGCTATACAGTCAGCCTATCTTATGATTTGATACATTTACCTGCATAGATTTTCTGCAATACACCAAACACCTGTAATACAATTCCTTATATTTAATTAGCTCTGATGTCATTGCTATACAGTCAACCTATCATATGATTTGATACATTTACCTGCTTAGATTTTCTGCAGTACACCAAACACCTGTAATACAATCTTTATATTTATTAGCTCTGATGTCATTGCTATACAGTCAACCTATCTTATGATTTGATACATTTACCTGCTTAGATTTTCTGCAGTACACCAAAACCTGTAATACAATTCCTTATAAAGTTTAATTAGCTCTGATGTCATTGCTATACAGTCAATCCCATATGATTTTAGTTACATTTACCTGCTTAGATTTTCTGCAGTGCACCAAATACCTGTAATACAATTCCTTATATTTACTTAGCTCTGATGTCATTGCTATACAGTCAACCTATCGTATGATTTGATACATTTACCTGCTTAGATTATCTGCAGTACATCAAACACCTGTAATACAATTCCGTATATTTGCTCAGCTCTGATGTCATTGCTATACAGTCAACCAATCTAATGATTTGATACATTTACCTGCTTAGATTTTCTGCAGTACACCAAACACCTGTAATACAATTCCTTATATTTACTTAGCTCTGATGTCATTGCTATACAGTCAACCTATCTTATGATTTGATAAATTTACCTGCTTAGATTTTCTGCAGTGCACCAAATACCTGTAATACAATTCCTTATATTTACTTAGCTCTGATGTCATTGCTATACAGTCAACCTATCGTATGATTTGATACATTTACCTGCTTAGATTTTGTGCAGTACATCAAACACCTGTAATACAATTCCGTATATTTACTTAGCTCTGATGTCATTGCTATACAGTCAACCTATCTTATGATTTGATACGTATCCCTTTTTAGATTTTCTGCAGTACACCAAACACCTGTAATACAATTCCTTATATTTACTTAGCTCTGATGTCATTGCTATACAGTCAACCTATCGTATGATTTGATATATTTACCTGCTTAGATTTTCTGCAGTACACCAATCAACTGTAATACAATTCCTTATATTTACTTAGCTCTGATGTCATTGCTATACAGTCAACCTATCGTATGATTTGATACATTTACCTGCTTAGATTTTCTGCAGTACACCAAACACCTGTAATACAATTCCTTATATTTACTTAGCTCTGATGTCATTGCTATACAGTCAACCTATCTTATGATTTGATACATTTACCTGCTTAGATTTTCTGCAGTACACCAAACACCTGTAATACAATTCCGTATATTTACTTAGCTCTGATGTCATTGCTATACAGTCAACCTATCGTATGATTTGATACATTTACCTGCTTAGATTTTCTGCAGTACACCAAACACCTGTAATACAATTCTTTATATTTACTTAGCTCTGATATCATTGCTATACAGTCAACCTATCGTATGATTTGATACATTTACCTGCTTAGATTTTCTGCAGTACATCAAACACCTGTAACAAAATTCCTTATATTTACTTAGCTCTGATGTCATTGCTATACAGTCAACCTATCGTATGATTTGATACATTTACCTGCTTAGATTTTCTGCAGTACACCAAACACCTGTAATACAATTCCGTATATTTACTTAGCTCTGATGTCATTGCTATACAGTCAACCTATCGTATAATTTGATAAATTTACCTGCTTAGATTTTCTGCAGTACATCAAACACCTGTAATACAATTCCTTATATTTACTTAGCTCTTATGTCATTGCTATACAGTCAACCTATCGTATGATTTGATACATTTACCTGCTTAGATTTTCTGCAGTACACCAAACACCTGTAATACAATTCCTTATATTTACTTAGCTCTGATGTCATTGCTATACAGTCAACCTATCGTATGATTTGATACATTTACCTGCTTAGATTTTCTGCAGTACACAAAACACCTGTAATAAAATTCCGTATATTTACTTAGCTCTGATGTCATTGCTATACAGTCAAACTATCTTATGATTTGATACATTTGCCTGCTTCGATTTTCTGCAGTACACCAAACACCTGTAATAAAATTCCTTATATTTATTAGCTCTGATGTCATTGCTATACAGTCAACCTATCTTATGATTTGATACATTTACCTGCTTAGATTTTCTGCAGTACATCAAACTCCTCTAATACATTTCCTTATATTTACTTAGCTCTGATGTCATTGCTATACAGTCAACCTATCGGATGATTTGATACATTTACCTGCTTAGATTTTCTGCAGTACATCAAACTCCTCTAATACATTTCCTTATATTTACTTAGCTCTGATGTCATTGCTATACAGTCAACCTATCTTATGATTTGATTACTTTTACCTGCTTAGATTTCCTGCATTGTACACCAAACCACCTGTTTGAATACATTTAACCTTCCATTATATTTACTTAGATCTGATGTCATTGCTATACAGTCAACCTATCGTATGATTTGATACATTTACCTGCTTAGATTTTCTGCAGTACACCAAACACCTGTATTACAATTCTATATATTTACTTAGCTCTGATGTCATTGCTATACAGTCAACCTATCATATGATTTGATACATTTACCTGCTTAGATTTTCTGCAGTACACCAAACACCTGTAATACAATTCTTTATATTTACTTAGCTCTGATGTCATTGCTATACAGTCAACCTATCGTATGATTTGATACATTTACCTGCTTATATTTTCTGCAGTACATCAAACACCTGTAATACAATTCCTTACATTTACTTAGCTCTGATGTCATTGCTATACAGTCAACCTATCGTATGATTTGATACATTTACCTGCTTAGATTTTCTGCAGTACACCAAACACCTGTATTACAATTCTTTATATTTACTTAGCTCTGATGTCATTGCTATACAGTCAACCTATCGTATGATTTGATACATTTACCTGCTTAGATTTTCTGCAGTACACCAATCACCTGTAATACAATTCCTTATATTTACTTAGCTCTGATGTCATTGCTATACAGTCAACCTATCGTATGATTTGATATATTTACCTGGTTAGATTATCTACAGTACACCAAACACCTGTAATACAATTCCTTATATTTACTTAGCTCTGATGCCATTGCTATACAGTCAACCTATCCTATGATTTGATACATTTACCTGCTTAGATTTTCTGCAGTACACCAAACACCTGTAATACAATTCCTTATATTTACTTAGCTCTGATGTCATTGCTATACAGTCAACCTATCGTATGATTTGATACATTTACCTGCTTAGATTTTCTGCAGTACACCAAACACCTGTAATACAATTCCTTATATTTACTTAGCTCTGATGTCATTGCTATACAGTCAACCTATCATATGATTTGATACATTTACCTGCTTAGATTTTCTACAGTACACCAAACACCTGTAATACAATTCCTTATATTTACTTGGCTCTGATGTCATTGCTATACAGTCAACCTATCTTATGATTTGATACATTTACCTGCTTAGATTTTCCGCAGTACATCAAACACCTGTAATACAATTCCTTATATTTACTTAGCTCTGATGTCATTGCTATACAGTCAACCTATCTTATGATTTGATACATTTACCTGCTTAGATTTTCTGCAGTACACCAAACACCTGTAATACAATTCCTTATATTTACTTAGCTCTGATGTCATTGCTATACAGTCAACCTATCGTATGATTTGATACATTTACCTGCTTAGATTTTCTGCAGTACACCATACACCTGTAATACAATTCCGTATATTTACTTAGCTCTGATGTCATTGCTATACAGTCAACCTATCGTATGATTTGATAAATTTACCTGCTTAGATTTTCTGCAGTACATCAAACACCTGTAATACAATTCCTTATATTTACTTAGCTCTGATGTCATTTCTATACAGTCAACCTACCGTATGATTTGATACATTTACCTGCTTAGATTTTCTGCAGTACACCAAACACCTGTATTACAATTCTTTATATTTACTTAGCTCTGATGTCATTGCTATACAGTCAACCTATCGTATGATTTGATACATTTACCTGCTTAGATTTTCTGCAGTACACCAAACACCTGTAATACAATTCCTTATATTTACTTAGCTCTGATATCATTGCTATACAGTCAACCTATCGTATGTTTTGATACATTTACCTGCTTAGATTTTCTGCAGTACACCAAACACCTGTAATACAATTCCTTATATTTACTTAGCTCTGATGTCATTGCTATACAGTCAACCTATCTTATGATTTGATACATTTACCTGCTTAGATTTTCTGCAGTACACCAAACACCTGCAATACAATTCCTTATATTTACTTAGCTCTGATGTCATTGCTATACAGTCAACCAATCTTATGATTTGTTACATTTACCTGCTTAGATTTTCTGCAGTACACCAAACACCTGTAATACAATTCCTTATATTTACTTATCTCTGATGTCATTGCTATACAGTCAACCTATCGTATGATTTGATACATTTACCTGCTTAGATTTTCTGCAGTACCCCAAACACCTGTAATACAATTCCTTATATTTACTTAGCTCTGATGTCATTGATATACAGTCAACCTATCTTATGACTTGATACATTAACCTACTGAAAGTTCCAGTATTATACTCTCACACGTGTAATATGATTTCATACATTTACTTAGAAGTGGGTTTTATTAATATACAAGAAAACTGTTATATGTCTTCATACCTTTAACTTACTGAGATTTTCAGAACTACACTAATCACCTGAGGGTTACATCATTACACTAAACTCCTGTAATATTGTTGCATACCTTTACCTAGCTGTGGGTTTCTTTACTATACATAACACCTATTATATGATTTGATATATTTAACTGCTGAGGTCTCCAGAACTATACAAGACACATGTAATACAATTTTATATACTAACCTAACTGTGGACTTGATTATTATATAAAAATAAGATCATATGTTTTGATATATTTTTCTTGATGAGTGTTCCAGCACTACACTACACAGCTCTAATATGATTTATTACATTTATCTAGCTGTGGGTTTCATTATTATAAAAAAACCTATCATATGATTTGATACGTTTATCTAACTGAGTGTTCCATCTCTATACATTTATCTAGCTGTGGGTTACATTACTATTCAAGAAACTTATCATATGATTTGATACCTTTATCTAACTGAGGGTTCCAGCCCCATACTTGACACCTGTAATATGATTTAATACATTTACATAGCTGTGAATTTCATTACTTTAAAAAGAAAATTTTCATATGATTTGATAGTTTTATTTGGCTAGAGTCTCTAGCCATATACTAGTCATCAACGAATCCTTTTATAGTTTTATCTGGAGAGTATTGAACTAATCAACTATTGCATGATGTACTAGGTTTTCTTGGTTGGAGAAGATCCAACTCTATAATAGTCATCTACGAATCCTTTTATAGTTTTATCTGGAGAGTATTGAACTAATCAACTATTGCACAAGATGTACTAGGTTTTCCTTAGGTCTTGGAGAAGATTCCAACTTTTCTCCAATAATAGTCATCTACGAATCCTTTTATAGTTTTATCTGGAGAGTATTGAACTAATCAACTATTGCATGATGTACTAGGTTTTCTTGGTTGGAGAAGATCCAACTCTATAATAGTCATCTACGAATCCTTTTATAGTTTTATCTGGAGAGTATTGAACTAATCAACTATTGCATGATGTACTAGGTTTTCTTGGTTGGAGAAGATCCAACTCTATAATAGTCATCTACCATATGATTTATTCAGAAAATAATCGTTTTTTGACACATAAGTTTTTGTTTTGCATTGTATTTTTTTGTTTCTTTTTCGTTATTTTGCCTGAACACAGATTCAACACTGCCAGGATTTGAATTGTTTCTTTTCTATTTATTAACCAATGAAACGATTTGATATAATAAAACATTTTCTTATACTTGCAAATACTTTCCTTTGAAAGCATAGAACATTTTTCTGCTAACTGCAGATGATATTATAGAAATTATTACAGCAACTTACAGAAAATTTTAATATATTTTCTTACTTAAATCATTAAAAAATTAACAAAAACATCTTATCAGTTGTAACGTATAAAAGTCGTTTTTTTCTTCTTAAGCCTCATTTTGAACCGACCATTTTCATATTTCGAAAACTCTTCTTAAATATCTACTGTTTGATAAAGGATACATAGCTTTCGCATCTTACCGATTACACGTGTCAAATATTGTCCACATTTGAGTGGCATGTATGCAATACTTATAAATATCTAATTACCGATAATATTTGTTATAAATGTTCTTTTAATTAACTACGCAATTTATATTACCTCCAATAGAACTAACTTATATTTGCAATAGGGTTACTGTCACTACTACTACTGTGAGTACTATTGATGATGATGATGATGATGATGATGATGATGATGATGATGCTACTGCTGATGCTGATGATGATGATGTATTCAAATATGCAATTTTAACGTGACCATATTTTTGCGGATATGCTAAGTACATTTTATCCAGCAGGGTTGCTAACAACTTATCTCACTTGCAGGAAATTGAATTGGGTGTGCCTACTTAGTCGTTTTAAGAAATTTTATATTTCAGTCGAGAGAGAACCAAATGTCAGTCCTAATCTGTCGATGTTTAGGATGCAAATTGATCAATGATGTTTCTGGTTATAAATAGAAATACAAATTTTGTTTTTTGCTCTTACGTCACTGTCTGACGAAAATCGATTTCATATAACTGTTTCACACTCTCATCTACAGAGTCACGCTTACACATTCATATATGTACACAGAGTTGCGTATACAAACAGGCCATAAAAGTTTTATTATGCGAATAATTTCGAATGATTTCGCAATATGCCTTCAATTTTATCATATTCGTCTCGTTGAAGTGGTTACGTAATTGTTTTAAATATAATTCATTGGATAATAACTTATTATTAGTGATCCATCCAAAACGTTTCCGATCGAAACCTCGTGTCTGTGGTTTGTATTAAAGAGGAAATTATAAGAAACGTAATCTTTCAATCGAGAGAAGCAAATTGTTTATCCGAATCAGTCGGTATTTACGATGCAAATTGATTAATGACTTTTCTTTTCATAAAATATTGTATTTTCCCACGTCATCCCACGTCTGGTTAAATATACTTTAAATAACCGTTCTACGCTCTCACAGACATACGCTTAAAAAAACTAGTTTAACGTAGAAACAATAACAATGACAAAGATGAAAACAAAATTTGGGTTTTCCAGCAGACGAGGGATATTACGAAAAATAAAGTTTAACGAATAGAAATGAAAGAAATTTACTTCTAAGACACGAAAAATAAAACAAAGAAAAACGGGGGATCTTTTAAATTAAGCAAATAAAAATAACAAATTAATGAAAAAAATTTAGAAAAGATGACCGAAAAACAAAACAAGATCACGTATAAGACAATAAAGTTTTGATAAGAAGGAAAATAAAATGGCCGAAATAAAACAAAATGGCCGAAATAAAAATATAAAACACTTGACAAAAGTCTAGCGTAAAAGAAAAATTACACTGACAAATAAAACTATAATATTGGATTTAAAACAGAGGTTTGGAGAATAAGGGACAAAATTAAAAACATCAAAATTAAAAACAAGAAAGGACAAATGGAAAAAAAGCAAACATAATAGCAAAGCTAAACCAGCTAGTCTGAAAACGCCCAAACTCGTCTGCATCTCTTACACTAACATACGTGGTATCCGCACTAACTTCTTCAGCGTTGATTCATTCCTTCACACTAACTCACCTGATATCTTGGCTCTATGTAAAACTAACCTTAACCCTTCTATCCCCTCTTCTGAGTTTGACGTTCCTGGCTACCTTCCACTCTTCAGGAAGGACTCTAATGTTCATATGCATGGGCTTGGTGTGTATGTCTGCGAACACCTTCCCCTAGCTACGACGACATCCCTTGAATCCCCGGATCATTCTTTTATGTGCTTCCGCCTCTCACTTCTAAGCACGATTAGCTATCTCTTCTTTCTCTACCGCTCCCCTTCCTCCCTTGACTGTTCGTTACTTGACAGTGTCTCTGACAATATTGACAAAGCCATTTCTTCCCATCCCTCCGCCCATATATTCGTGTTTGGTGACTTTAACGCCCACCACACAAAGTGGCTGGAGAACTCTGTCACCGACGCTGCTGGTGTCCACACCATGAATTTTTTAATAACCCAATCCCTTACGCAAGTGGTGAACTTCCCCACGCGTTTCTCCGACAACCCTAACGGAAGGGACTCACTGCTAGACCTCTGCTTCACTTCCATCCCAGACTCTTGCACTACCAGACAACTCTGCCCACTTGGTAACTCTGACCACACCGTAGTTTCCGTCAACATTTCATTCCATTCCCACCCAATCCAAGAAACCCAGACAAGTAGAATATCCTACTGCTACCAAAGAGCAGAGTGGGATTCGTTCCGAGACTTCCTCTGTGACGTCCCTTGGAACAACGTTTTTAGTCTTCCCATCGAAGAATGTGCATCCGAGGTCTCCTCCTGGGATAAGGCTGGCATCGATGCTTTCATCCCTGCCAGGAAATTCCAGCTTAAATCTCATTCGTCTCCATGGTTCTCGCCCGCGCTTGCTCGGCCGCCATTGCCCACCGCAATCATTTCTTCCGACTCTATCGTAGCTACGCGTCGGACCAAAACAGACGCCTTTTCGCTTCAGCTCGTAATAAGTGTAAAAAAATACTTAACGAAGCTAAGATGTTATTTGCTGCCAGAATGAAGCGACGCATAGCATCCTCTAAGTTCGGCACCAAGGACTACTGGCGACTCTGTAAAAGAGGACTTAACAAAAGCAAGTCCACAATACCCCCCACTAATAAACAAATTTGAGGTCCTCACCTCCCCAGCGGACAAGGCTGAATGCTTTGCCCGCAGATTCTCGAATAATTCGAGACTGGACTCGTCTGGAGTTTCTACACCCGACTTCCCACCTAGAACTGATGCTCAACTGAATGACGTCCATATTACACCCTCGCTTGTCTCTAAGATAATCTCAAAACTTGACCCTCACAAAGCGAGCGGAGGGGACGGAATCCCAATCATAGTCTTAAAGAAATGTGCCCCCGAACTTTCTTCTGTACTTTCTAAGCCCTACAACTTCTGCCGATCTGCTTCTTGCTTTCCTGCCTGTTGAAAATCTTCCTCTGTAGTTCCTATATTTAAAAACACTGGAAAACCCTCGGACCCCGCAAATTACCGACCTATCAGCCTTCTTCCGATCTTTGGCAAAGTGTTCGAAGCCATTGTCAACGCCGGGGTGGTTCAGCATCTCACAGCACACAGGCTCCTCTCGGACAAGCAGTATGGTTTCCGCTTCACCATGTCTACTGCTGATATGCTAACGACCATCACCGAGTACATATATCAGGCATTCTACATGAATGGTGAAGCCCGAACCGTTGCCTTGGATATCTCTAAAGCGTTCGACAGAGTTTGGCATGCTGGCCTTCTATGCAAACTGCGGAGCTATGGTATAGCTGGACAATTGTTTGAACTAATCCAGTCATTCCTATCTAACCGCACATTGAAAGTGGTATTAAACGGACATGCCTCCCAGAACTACCATACGAACGCAGGTGTCCCTCAAGGCTCTATCCTAGGTCCTACGCTCTTTCTGGTCTACATTAATGATCTCCCCGATACCATAAGATCCCAAGTAGGTATGTACGCCGATGACACCACAGTTTATTCTCGCCTCGACCAAAAATCTGGTGTGGGTGACAAAGCTAACCTTGCAGCCGAGCTTGGAAAGGTCCTCCAATCCGTAGTGGACAGGGGTAAGAAATGGCTCGTAAATTTTAATGTTTCTGAAACGAAGCTACTATCAATTAATCATCATAGACAATCGCACCTACCTCCTAATAGCATGGACCAGGCTTGCCTCCCAGAGAGTAAAACACTACGCCTCCTTGGTCTCACACTTTCAGCGGACCTCAAGTGGAATGACTATATGGAATCCATTGCTAAATCCGCTGCTATGAAAGTCGGTTCTCTGTGCAGGGCCCGGAGGTTTTTCCATCTGAATCTATGCTGCACATTTATAAATCTACCATCCGCCCGTGCATTGAATACTGTTGCCATATCTGGTCGGGTGGCTCTGCTATTCTCCTTGGGTTTCTCGACAAGGTACAGCGGAGGGTCTGTAATGTGATCGATACCGATTTAAAGTGATATTACATGAGCATTAGCTCTTTCTTGACGCCATACCAGATGGATATATTTTAGGCAATAAACATGGATACACTTCAATGCTCTCAGTTGCTAATTTCTTAAACTTGTAACAAATATCCTCATGGTCAGCTGAGTTTTAATACGAAAGATTTTTTTATAAAATCTCATTCAGTGGCAATAGGACCTAATGCGTGTAAGACGATGACATAAATAAAAATTCCAACATTTATATTTAATATTGACAAAAAAGCACCTGCAATAGGCACAGACTGAATGTATAGCGAGTAATTCCTTGGTTAAGTGGCTGACATAAGTCTCTGATAGGATTTCTATGATATATTCCATCTCATATTCATTTGATCAAGGTAAGAAATATACTTTCTTTATTTACTGTAGATAAATGTGCGTTAGAATGGAAAGTATTGATTACAGTATTTAATGCTTTATATATTCTAAATGGTAATCAATTTTTCTTTTATTCTTTCTCTAAGGCACCTAGATGAGAATAATTTACAGTTAATATGTTTAGTCGATAATATGTTTAGTCAACACAGATTAATTTACCAATGAGATAAATAGCCAAACAAATTGAAATTTAGATACTGTTTTGATAAAACCACCCTAATTGTAATTATTGGTTTCCTACACCGCACGGAACGATTTTATCTACGATACTGTGCAAAAGTATTACGACAAGAACTATTTTTTCTTTTTTTCTTTTGTGAGGCATTGAAATAATGTTTAAAATCACCCCTGTCCTAATACTTTTGCACACTACCGGTAGTGCAAAAGTATTAGGACAGGGGTGATTTTCCTAAAAACCTCACTGAAATTCAAATACAGGGTGAAAAGCCAAGTAAATTAATAATAAATATTGATTTTTTTTAAACTAGGTGTAAAAGAAATGTATTAAAAATGTTAAATTTAATTTTTTCTATTTTCTATTAAACTGTGATACTACCGCAGGCCGGGCTGGCCGTCTGTCTAATGTGACACTCGTTCTCGCTGACGGTCGTGACGATCCCAGTTGTGACACTACCACCCGGTCGCGACGATCCCGTCCGATGATGTCGCCACAAAAGCTGGACTACAGGACGTCTTTTGTAACAACGGACCACTGTCCCACGTTGTGATTAGATCCCAGAGCTCACGTCGTGCAATTTCAATAGTCGTCCCGTTTAGCCAGTCCGGACACTGGTGTACACTTATGGGTTGAAAAAAAAAGGCCACAAAAAAAAAAATAAAATAATAAAATAAATGAACAATGTCGAACACG
This sequence comes from Ascarosepion bandense, assembly GCA_037127315.1. Lineage (NCBI taxonomy): Eukaryota > Metazoa > Mollusca > Cephalopoda > Sepiida > Sepiidae > Ascarosepion > Ascarosepion bandense. The sequence goes on from JBBBDQ010001946.1 coordinate 999,192, forward strand.
CCTGGAGAGCATCTATTTTTATAACCAATTTCGATCCTCTCTGGGGATCCGACCAGCTCACAGTCTTTGGCCAATGAAAATCGGTCTCCGCTCACTGGATTGCTGACCTTAGCTCGACCAATGAGATTATGCCAACTCATATCGGAGCTTGATTCTATTTTCGGTTCTCACGGACTGCCTTGGCCTTCGAGTGACCTTATCAAATCACTTTGACACTTGTTTTTTCTACGCATTTTCAGATTAGCGGAATCAACATTTCAAATCTAAGGGAAATCTATATGAACATGAAAAGATTCGAAATTCATACAATCATGAAAGACGAGAAATGATTATTTTCCCTAAATAATCAAATTTTATGCTCCCGTGTTTTTAGAAGCACTTGATGGTACTAAAATTATTTTTTTTCCTAAGCTGACATCGTGTGACGCAATGAAACACTTATAATATCACCAATATCAATTTTTCTCTCCGTTGTTTTAAACCAACCAAAGGAACGTATCTCCGCGGGAGAAGGGGAAGCATCACCAAGGAAAATAGTGTCACATCCCTCGCCTACCCTCTCTGTCGTTTTAAGCATTAAAACGACACAAACGAAAATCCAAGACACTATCTCAACTCACAACTTCACAAGATCCTCTTTTTTTCATTTCTCTTTTTTTTTTCTTCATATGGAAAAGTCTTTTACAAAATTTAAAGTCTCTGCAATTGGAAAAGTTCCTTTTTCGCCTTTGGTTCATTCTGCATCTATGGTTTATTTATCTAACCATGCAATTTCAATAACACAATTTATTACCCAACCATGCAAATATGAAAAATTCTCTGCAGGCCATTCAAAAAAGTTCTTTCTTTCTCTTTTTCTTTTTTTTTTCTTCTTCGTTCTTGGTCTCGTCTAAATTTTATTCAAAGCTAAACATGCAATCTTAATAACATCTTCATTAGAAAAGAATGTTTCTGCTGATAACGAAAAAAATTCTCTTTTTTTTTTTTCATTCTCGGTCCTGTCTACATTTTCTTCAAAGCCAAATTTTATTCAAAGCTAAATTTTATTCAAAGCCAAACATGCAATTTCAATAACATTTTCATTAAAAAAAAAATCATCTCTGCTGACGGAAAAAAATATTCTCTTTTTTTTTTTTTTTCATTCTCGGTCCAGTCTACATTTTATTCAAAGCCAAATTTTATTCGAAGCTAAATTTTATTCATGTTAAACACGCAGTTTCAATAACATTTTCATTTTAAAAAAAAAAGTCTCTGCTGACGGAAAAAAAATTCTCTTTTTTGTTTTCATTCTCGGTCCTGTCTACATTTCCTTTTCTTTCTTTTTTATTGTTCTCCTTTACTTTTCTGTATTTTTTTTTTTGTTTTTTTTTGTTCTCTTTGTTTTTTCATGATTTGTTCTTGGACACTGTTCTTCTCCGCTCCGCGGGGTTGGTTTCTCAAAAATACAGTAAAAATACATATGGTAACTCCCTCTTTTTTCTTTTTTTTCATTGTAGCCTGCCAAAATTCCAAAAATCGACTCCCGTTCAACATTTTCATAGTGCTACTACTACTATAGTGATGATTATCAAAGTACCTAACCAATTCATTTGATTATTCCCTTACCATCCTTCCAGATCATGCCTTACAATAATTCTGGGGATTTTCCTTACTATCGGATTAATTATTCCCCCGGGTTGTCTCTCCAACCTGCAGTTCTTTTCTGGTTATCATTTCGCTTCTAAAATAATGACTAACAGTAGGGTGATTATTCTAGACAAGCGCGCGTTGGCCTTTGACCTGGGGTTTCGCCTCACCAGGACGTACCCTTTTCGTCACGCAGGTCCTATTCAACCAGGCCTACCTAGTTCCTTTAGCTATTCTGGCATCGGGTCTACCTCAACGGGTTGCTTTTCCATCCCATTTTATTTCTCTCATTAGCATCCTCTGCCAGTATTTCAATTGATTATCTCACCTATTCATTGGCATCCTCTGACAGTATTGTTTCCCCCTAATAACATTTCTCTCATTGGCATCCTCTGCCAGAATCTCAAGCGATTATCTCTACTATTCATTGGCATCCTCTGCCAGTATTTCCAGTGATTATCTCTCCTATTCATTGACATCCTCTGCCTGTATTTTTTCTCATTCATTGGCATCCTCTGCCAGTATTGTTTCCCCTATGATGATTCAGCCATAGGATAGGGGTTTCTGCTACGAGGGATAAGTTTTCTTGGGGTGGGTTGTGAAGAAAATGACAGATGATAATGATTTTTTCTTTTCGGGGGATGACTAGGCAAAGGCCGAGGCAGAGGCCGAGGGGCGAGTTGGATGCGTTTTCAAGTCTTATTGCAGTAACTTCATCCTCTCAGGCCTCTTATATCCGGGTCATATTTCTTCAATAAATTCTCAAAAGAGCTAGTTTTCCATGCTTGAGCGTCGCCCTTCACGCAGAGAGAGTGGGACTGTCTGTGCCTTCAGGTGACCGAGTAGTTCTTTCGTTCTAACCGGGAGTACTACCACTCCGGTCCTGACTGCTGGCATGCCCACTACAGACAAGACGGAGCTTAAAGACGCGGCCAGAGGGGGATTTGGGTCAACTGGGGCCAGACTTCCAGTTGCCTCCTTCTCTGGACTGAAGGAGGAGAGGTGACCAGTCTTGGACACGATAACCAGCAAGCAGTTGGGGATGGTCAGGAAGGCTTCACAGTCAATCATAACTTTGAATGACCATCCCAAATCAGCTCATTGCAAATCGAGTACTTTGCCAAACTGCGTGAAGTAAGCAGCCAAATGTTACCCGATAACCTGAAAAAGGACCTCATAAACTGCTACATGGTCCGACGCCTGCCGATGTATTATGTCCTTATTATGAGATTAATAGTGATAAGGTCCGTACTCGCCATATCAAGTCTTCCAGTGTGTGTAGCAGCTCGTCCCTAGATTATTCTTGACCCCTATTGACTGCAGTGATTTCAACAGTGTTTCTTTAGTGGCGCGAAAATTTTGCGCGAACGCTTGTCCAGCACGAAGACTGACACTATTCTTTTATGAATCTTCTTTAATTCTTAGAAATCTTCCAAGAACCCACCTTCTTTTCAAGGTGTGCGTAACTCTTGGTTCTCTCCATGAACTCCGCCATATTAATTTTGCGTTTCGGGAGGGACTTCGAACCACAAGGCGATTCACCGGCATTTTTTTATTTGTTCTCTAATGTTGTCTTGTTCTTACCATTTTTGGCATCCATATCTTTGTTGAATTGCTTCGTATTCTGTCCATTTTCGGCTACCATATTTTTTATCTGTAACCATTTTCAGCCTCTATAGGTTTAACAATCTCTTTTGTAAGAGGAGCATAGTACTCATCAGGTGGGCATTTCAAAGGAGGATCAAACATTAAATTCTTTAAATGACAGCATTGTGTCGCCGATCTTGAAATTAAAAGTGAACCACTATTTTTTTATTTTTTTCGTATAAAATTAAATAAATGTAAAGGGAGGGGGGTTGGAAACTGTAACAAATAAAATAAAGATATAAATATAACGCGTGAATAATTCAAATAACAGAAATACAGAAAATAATACACAAAAATTAAATAAATGTAAAGGGAGGTGGGGTTGGAAACTGTAACAAATAAAATAAAGATATAAATATAACGCGTGAATAATTCAAATAACAGAAATACAGAAAATAATACACAAAAATTAAATAAATGTAAAGGGAGGGGGGTTGGAAACTGTAACAAATAAAATAAAGATATAAATATAACGCGTGAATAATTCAAATAACAGAAATACAGAAAATAATACACAAAAATTAAATAAATGTAAAGGGAGGGGGGTTGGAAACTGTAACAAATAAAATAAAGATATAAATATAACGCGTGAATAATTCAAATAACAGAAATACAGAAAATAATACACAAAAATTAAATAAATGTAAAGGGAGGGGGGGTTGGAAACTGTAACAAATAAAATAAAGATATAAATATAACGCATGAATAATTCAAATAACAGAAATACAGAAAATAATACACAAAAATTAACCTCAAAAGTTTAAAAGAGAAAATGAAAAAAAGACAAAAACAAAACGGTTTCAAAATAAAAAAACAAGTTTCAGCAACTTACAAAAACAATTCCTTGCAGTTGCTACTTTAGAACTAAGAAAAAGAAAAAAATGTAGACCCGAAAGGCTTAAGAAAAAGTTAAAACTTTGCAAACAGAATAATAAACGCGAAATCGCTTTAAACAAAAACTCATAAAAGGGTAAATAAAATAAACAAAAAGCCTATTTTCGGTGAACTAATGAAAGCCAGAAGGTTAAAAAGAAAATAAGAGTAAATTTAAGTGTGTGGCAAAATAAAAATTTACTTCATAATTTCAAATAAAAAGCTTTAAATTAAAAGTAAAAGTAGCTTAAAACGAAGAAGTAAAAGTAGCATGAAAAAGAAAAATATTAAAAACAAAAATTTAGAACTAAAAATTAAATTAGAGAAACAGTAGTACTGAACGGGTTATTTATGATACTTATTTGGCCATACATCATTGCAATTAAGTTTTAAAGAAAATACTTGAGAAATGGGGCGTCATATCTAACGGATCAATTGCATTATTTTATTCAGGATGCGTTTTTCTTTCTTATTGATCCACTACGCATTTACCTTGGCCGAGATGTTTGGCTCAGTTTACCAGGTGGGTGTAAAGTTCTGCGTTATGGGTGGTCTGTCATAAATGACCAAAGTGGATTTTACCCTGCTAGCCGAAGAGAACGGACACCCGAGAAGATGCACCCCATGAATGGCCAGGTCAAAAACTGGTAACAAACCACACCAGCTCCTCTGGTTTACTTTGTAGGGAGCTAGTTAAGGTTTATTTGATTTGGCTTTGTGTCATACTCAGCCGAACTCCCTACAGCTTACAAGTTTTTATACAGAATTATCATCATCAGAATTATCAGAAAGTGTTCATCGTTATAAGAAGGTTGGTTGTCGGAAGGTTGGAATATGTGGAAGTGTGTGAAATAGTGTAAGAATAAAATATACATTTTGCATTTTAAAATAGAAATTTATTAAAAGAAAAGAATAACACAAGCTGTAGAAGTTAATGTTCAATCAGAGAGTTTAGAGTATCAAGAGTTGTAGAAATTGTTCGTGGTAGTAATGTAGGTATTTAAAAGTTCGCAGAAGTTTAGAGTTCATGGTTGTGTAGTAGCAGATTGTAAAGTTTTTGTTCCTTCCTCTTGTTAGTAGTTTTGCGAAACGTTGAAAGAAAGAGAAGGTAAAACAAATAAAGAAGTTGTACTTAGCACATCCATTTTGTTGTTGCTGTTGTCCTCTTTAGCGGCGTGGTGTAAAAACAAAGAAAAGAACGTTGGAAAAAGAGGTCGAATGAAACTGTGACGTGCCCTACGTCTGGGTTGGCTTCTTGAATTTAAAATTAAATGTTTAGAAAATTCAAAATTCTTGACAATTGGTGGGAAATATCCAACTACAATTTACACCATGTACGATTAAATATTTATGATATTTATTCTGCTTTAGAATCATTACAATTACATATAAGGTAGGTTAAATGAAAATTATTGAAAGATAATATGAATTATCTAAATACATTTACACCATTTATGTTAAAATATTCATTATTCTCATAGATTTTTATGGAATATCCTCTTTGTTTAATTCTTAACCTGGCGCTTGCGCCTTGTTAAAGATAAGATGATAAAATAAGATAAGATGATAAGATAAGATGATAAGATGATAAGGTAAGATAAGATGATAAGGTAAGATAAGAGGATAGGATAGAATGATGAGATAAGATGATAAGATGATGTGATAAGATGATAAGATGATAAGATAAGATGATGAGATAAGATGATAAGATGATAAGATAAGATGAGATGATAAGATAAGCTAAGATGATAGGATAGAATGATGAGATAAGATGATAAGATGATATGATAAGATGATATGATGATATGATAAGATGATAAGATGATAAGATGATAAGATTAGATGACAAGATGATAAGATAAGATAAGATGATAAGAAAAGATGATAAGATGATAAGGTAAGATAAGAGGATAGGATAGAATGATGAGATAAGATGATAAGATGATGTGATAAGATGATAAGATGATAAGATAAGATGATAAGATAAGATGATGAGATAAGATGATAAGATGATAAGATAAGATAAGATGATAAGATGATAAGATGATAAGGTAAGATAAGAGGATAGGATAGAATGATGAGATAAGATGATAAGATGATGTGATAAGATGATAAGATGATAAGATAAGATGATGAGATAAGATGATAAGATGATAAGATAAGATAAGATGATAAGATGATAAGATGATAAGGTAAGATAAGAGGATAGGATAGAATGATGAGATAAGATGATAAGATGATGTGATAAGATGATAAGATGATAAGATAAGATGATGAGATAAGATGATGAGATGATAAGATAAGATGAGATGATAAGATAAGCTAAGATGATAGGATAGAATGATGAGATAAGATGATAAGATGATATGATAAGATGATATGATGATATGATAAGATGATAAGATGATAAGATGATAAGATTAGATGACAAGATGATAAGATAAGATAAGATGATAAGAAAAGATGATAAGATGATAAGGTAAGATAAGAGGATAGGATAGAATGATGAGATAAGATGATAAGATGATGTGATAAGATGATAAGATGATAAGATAAGATAAGATAAGATGATAAGATGATATAAGGTGATAAGATGATAAGATAAGATGAGATGATAAGATAAGCTAAGATGCTGGGATAGAATGATGAGATAAGATGATAAGATGATAAAATAAGATGATAAGATGATAAGATAAGATGATAAGATGATAAGATAGGATGTTAAGATAAGATGATAAGATAAGTTAAGATGTTAAGATAAGATAAGATAAGATACGCTGCTAAGATAAGATGATAAGATGAGATAAGACAGATAGATAGATAGGCTTATTTAGGGGGGGGGCATATATACATTGGCTGAGTTGCCGTGAGTTATGTCTTTACGATACACTAGATAATGTGAATCACTTTAAATGTCTTTAAATGTTAATGTGTTTAAATGAAAATAACGCTTTGTCTATGAAAGCAGAGAAGAAAACCGTAGATATCATTAAGATAATATATACTGATATGTTTATCAAAAATGAATTTCACCAATCCAACAAATCTATAAACAATTACAGACGGCAAATTCAATACAATCCGATTAAACTGGGTAACGTAAACGAGTACAATGAAGGATTTCTGCAATATTTGCTTTTCTGTCAACAATCACTGAATACTGTTAGCCATTTGTAGATTATGGGGAAAGTTTGTTTCTTGTTGAAAAACATAAATTGTTTCCAAGATGGGCAAAGCTTTCCAGTGGGATTCTAGCATTGTGTCTTTCCAAACGGACATAAATTTTGGAATTGTCGTTGTAAAAATTATAAGACCGATTTTGATATATGCCGACATATTTAGGAATACGCTTTGAAAAGTATAGAGGCAACAAATGAATATATAAGCGCCCATGGATAATTTAACCAGAGCCTTGACAACTTCAAATCGAATCGGATGATGTTCCTGAACAATCTTTTCAAACAATTTCCGATATATGAAACGCTCACCTAGCCTAATATAAACGAAATCCGCGCATACGTTCTGTGCCAAAGCAATCGATAATTTCTGAAGAGAAAGGTATGTCTTAGAAACTGATTGAGCAATATAAGCGAAGAAATACACGAACAATAGCAATAAAAGCAAGAAGCCAGCGGCGTCTGGTTTAGCTATTAGGCCGATTAATGTATAAATTATTGAAATATTGACCAAGAAAAAGATCGTTTGAAACATATAAAGGCCCAAATAAAATAGGAAAGCATACATTTGTAAAAAAAATACAAAGCATATTACTGCAAGTATCTTTCGACCCCAGTGGCCGTTACTCCATAATGGAAAAATATAAACCTGAGTGTAACTGTAAGGTATTGCTATTAAGATCTGTAGAATAGGACAGCCATAATAGGCGATACAGAGAATCAGTTCACAGCTACAAAGGAAAAAAGTAACGAACGTGAAGAGAAACATAATAAAAATATTTATCAATTGATAAAATACTTGCGAATTAATGAAACAGTTACAAACTCGTTTGCAACAGTCAAACCATCGCTTAATAACCGTGTACCAAAACGACGGATTTAAAGCAGTCAGCAGACTTGATTTCAAAATGGCGTGTAGCAATTCGTAATCATGTAAGTTAGAAATATTTAGCCCGCCAAATCGCTGCAGCAGTTCGATATCTTGGACTAGAAATGTCCATGTTTTCCTTTGGTGGAGTCGACTATATGCTATAGTTTCGCAGAGGCGAGTTGGAATATTAATCACAATCAAACCTACAATAACAAAAACTGAAAACCAAACGAAAGGACCGCCGATAAAATATTCAGTGTTTTCAGCACTTGCCTTATAACCAAACATCATCGACTTGTATCCAAGCGGAATGTTATTTTCAAGGTAAGAATGGAGTTTTTCTTCGCTTGTATAATACTCCAACATTAACTCTGCACAAAGGACGAGAACACAGGAAACAACTGCCATAGAACGACGTATTCTCGATGCCAATGCGGATTTTGACTCAAAAAGTAGCAACCACCTGATGAAAATCACGAAGCTACAATACGGGTCCTTTTCATTTAGCCAACTTGATTCATCTCCAAACGGAGGAAAATATCGTTTATTTCTTTCGACATTCATGTTCATCGAATGAATCAAAGCGAATGGTTGTCGATGGTTATTAAGCTTGGCTTTTGAAATGAACCCAAGAAGCAGAGGAGAAAAGGCAAATAATAAGGCTGCAGCGTAATTGAGGATATTAACCACAAGTGATGCACTAATGTGTTTGCCACTGCATAAATCGATTGAATTATTATATTCTTTTTGACTACCCTTTACTTGACAACAATATCGAAGTAAAACCAGTCGGTTCAATCCCAAACGCTTGCAGGTCTCGAAAGTATATAGCGATAAGTTTTTACTGTTGTTAATATCGTAGCAGATGTAAGCTGAAGACGTTTTGTCTGGAAGTCGAACTTTCGAAACAACTTTTAACAACTGACGAAATACAAGTCGAAGAAAATCCACTCTTGACACAACTCTTTCATTGCACGAATCAGAAACATTCATATTCACTGTTAAACGTTTTGTATATTCTTTTAAGATAAACAGTGAATGCACTTCAAAGTCATAGGTAGACTCCATATAAACTGGTAAGCCATATTCTCCATCGTACAACCACATAAATTCGTTGGGATTTGCAAAATGATCATCTGGTTTTGGTTTGGTTAATACATCAGCTTGTTTTGAGTCGTATTTAATTCGAAAGAAAATAACTTTTTTCCCTTCTTCCAGGCTCTTATTGAATCTTTTTATTGAATCTTTAGAGACATGGACGATGCATTGGTGTTGGCTTGAAACTTGCACGTTTATTGGTCGTTCACATTCAACACGTGACATGCAGAGTGCAAAGTAAAATATGATTAACTTGATTAAGAATGTCATATCTTTCTGTATTTAATCAGTTTTGTCCACGACCTGCAAAAGTAGAAAGGAAGGATGGAATTAAAACCAGTAGTAAACAGGAAGTTTCATTAGCAAATTTTATTAAGAATATGTTATTCGTTTTATTTTAGTGATTTCCATCTTGCAACAGAGTATTATTCCTGAGAATGATACGGTGCTAATAGCAGATACAGAAAAGAAATTACAAAACCATCTACAGGAAGTAGTTAAAGAAATCAGAAAGAAAGGACTACATATATCAATTACAAGAGAACAGAATGCATAGTCATCACTGGGACATGCAGTGAGGGATGAGGGCTCGGAAAACCTGATACTGACAGGTAATATAGAAGAAAAACGAAACAGAGGAAAGCAGCGGATAAGTTATTTCAAGGGGCCTGAGCAGGTGAATGACGGAACGTACTAAGGAAAAAATGTACTAAGAGCCCCCAGGGATAGGGAGACGTGGAAAGCCATGATCGCCAACGTCCTGAAAGTACAAGACACATAGAAGAAGAAGAAGAAGAAGAAGAAGAAGAAGAAGAAGAAGAAGAAGGCTTAGAAAACCTGAAACGGACAGGTAATATAGAAGAAAAACGAAACAGAGGAAAGCAGCGGTTAAGATATTTCAAGGGCCTTATCAGGTGAATGACGGAACAGCGGTTGTCTGATGTACCAGGAAAAAACGTACTAAGAGCAACCAGGGATAGGGAGACGTGGAAAGCCATGATCGTCTCCGTCCTGAAAGTACAAGGCACATAGAAGAAGAAGAAGAAGAAGAAAAAGAAAAGAAGAAGAAGAAGAAGAAGAATCTTCAATAACTTCGCCGGTGTTTGCACATTTTGTGTCACTTAATATGATCTTTATAAAAACTGATGGATCACATTGTGGCCAATCTTTCCCTATTCAGTCAGTTAAGTGCCATACATAATATACGCTTGGGCGATCATGTCTCTTTCGAGACATGACTCACTGTGCAGAAGATTATCCCGAAGCAGTTTGCCATTGCTTTCTGCGTTAGACTGGCTGCCAGCCAAGGCTATAGAACCCAATCTGTCCTGTTATTTGACTCATAGCTATGTATTTTATTATTAAGTAATAATTACTGTAGGATCAGTTTCTTACTTCATAACAATATAAAAATAATCCCCCACTTTATGCCCAGTAGAAACCTTAATCATGTATATAACTATTATATTCAGTCAGTCAGTCGTGATACACGCTTTGTGCGATCATGCCTCGAAAGAGACATGACTGACTGGGCAGAAGATGATTTCCAGTAGGTTGCCTTTACTTTATGCGGTAGACTGGTTGCCAGACCAGGCTATAGAACCTACTCTGTCCAGTTATTTTACCCATAATTGGAGAGAAAAGAGACGGATTATTACCTCTCCCAGATTATTAGCGAGTATTCTTCTTCTATGTGCCCTGTCTCTTCAGGACGTAGGCGATCATGGCTCTCCACGTCTCCCTATCCCTTGTGGCTGTTAGTATGTTTGATCCTGTTGCTCCTGGCAACCCCCGTTCCGTCATCCACCTGATCAGACCCTGCAGATATGTTATCCGCTGCCTTCCTCTGTCTCTCCTTCCTTATATCTGGCCAGTCAGTATCAGGTTCTCCAGGCTCTCCTTCCTCATTGCATGTCCCAGGAACTTCAGTTGTCTCTTCCTGATGCTCAGCATCAATTTCCTTTTTGTTGTCATTCTTTCCAACACCTCATCGTTGCTTATTTATTAAATAAACCTTAACAAAATATGTTTTTAACAAATTGTAACAAATTATAGAAAGGTAAGTTTTAGTTTTATTCCCTCGTATAGTGTTTCCGGAAATCCCTCGTTTAGTGTTTTTATAAATCTTTATCCCTCGTTTAATGTTTCCAGAAATTTCTGTACCTCGTTTAATGTTTCCAGAAATTGCTGTCCCTCGTTTAGTGGTTCCAGAAATGCCCGTCCCTAATTTAGTGTTTCCAGAAATTGCCGTCTGTCGTTCAGTCTTTCCAGAAATTTTCATCCCTCGTTTCGTGCTTCCAGAAATTTCCGTCCGTAGTTTACGGTTTGCAGAAATTTCCGTCCTTCGTTTAGTGTTTCCAGAAATTTCTGTCCCACGTTTAGTGTTTCCAGAAATTCTGTCCTTTGTTTATTGTTTCCAGAAATTTTCGTTCCTCCTTTTGTGTTTCTAGAAATTTCCGTCCCTCGTTTAGTGTTTCCAGAAATTTCCGTCCTTCTTTTATTGTTTCCAGAAGTTCCCATCCTTCGTTTAGTATTTACAAAAATTTCCGTCATTTGTTTAATGTTTCCAGAAATTTCCGTACATCGTTTACTGTTTCCAGAAGTTTCCGTCCTTCATTTAGTGTTTCCAGAAATATCCGTCCTTCGTTTAGTGTTTCCAGAAGTTTGTCTTTCATTTCATGTTTCCAGAAATGTCTGTCCTTCATTTAGTGTTTCTAGAAATATCCGTCCCTCGTTTAGTGTTTCCAGAAATTTCCGTTCATCGCTTAATGTTTCCAGAAATGTCCATCTCTAGTTTAGTGTTTCCAGAAATGTCCGTCCCTCGTTTTGTGTTTCCAGAAATTTCCGTGCTTCGTTTAGTGTTTTAAGAAATTTAAATGACGCGTGTTCCTTATTTATTTTTCGTTAAAACAATTGTTAAATATTTTATTCGCTGTCATCTGTATGATTGGATTTCGTGAAAATAAACTAAAAAGCCTGTATTCTCGCATCACGAATTTAATTGTTAATAAAATACGACTTAAACTGCTGCAGATGAGTTCACCACATGAACGCCAGTATGACACGAGAAACATTACAAATGTTCGAGAACAAAAGAAGACTAATCAGAGCAGTAGATAGCGATTTAAATTGGATTTATATTTTTGAAGATTAAAGTTGGCTGAAAAGTATTCAATCATAAGAGAGTTCCACAAGCGAGAAAAGGAACAATAACTCGAGTCTATTTTTGCGGAAGTTTCCCAACATCTCGCCATCTCATCTGCAAAATGTTGAGATATCGACGACAGTGTAGTAATGCGCTTAAATTAAAAAAATGTCTATGTACCATGACGAAGTGAAAGTAACCAATTTTCTTTGCAGTGGATCTAACAATGGATTCCATTTTCTATTTCTACTCAACAACAAGTGCCTTGTTCCTTCTTGCTTTCCTGCTTGTTGGAAATACTTTTCTGTTGTTATCGTCTTTAAAAACGCAAAGAAATCGTTCGCTTTTTCTAACTTTTTGTCGCTTTTTTGTCAGAGTACTAGATGCTCTAATAAAACGCGAATTTGTTAAGCATAACATTTTCTTTCCGACAGGCAATACGGTTTTCACATCTTTCACGAGCAAAATTCGATGATCTACCTAAACTGTCAACTTGTTGACCTTTTTTTAATTTTTCTTAACACATTTTCTTACAGTACTGTTGAGTCAATAATTATTATTCTAGCTCACAAGGAATATTGTTACGAGGATGCATTTATATATAAAAATAATAGTAATAATGTCTAAAAAGTTGTAGTAAAGGACTCTATGAGTCCTACTTGTTGTTACAAAAAGGTTTTCATTCAGTCGTAAAAATAGGGAAATTAGAAATCGAACCTTTGGAAGATCGAAGAATGTTCCAGAGAGTTTGATAAGTTCTATAAGTATGCAAATTTGGTGTCACCCCTTATAAGAATAGGTTTTTCAGCACAGTGCAGTTGATAGCAGGATGGGTTGACATCTACAGCTCCGGTTAATATTCAGGATTTATATCCAGCTAAAAGAACCCCTAAGTTTGCATTGTTCAAAACTGTAGTTGTATGATCATTTTAACATGAAATTCCTAAGATAGATTTCACATGTCATCAGCAACTACCACTTATTCAAAATGAAAAAAATAAAAAAAAGACGGTTAAGAACTAAGGAATTTACGTCACAAAAGAATTTGATTTGAAATTAAGGTCTATTCTTATTATTTTACTTTTGGATAGAGATGTAAGGGAAAAATTTGAAAATTTGGCTTCGTCTAGCTTTACAGGGGGAAGGGGTTAACAGATAGAATAGTAAATGTTGTTAACCTAAGAATTGGGTTAAACAAAAAAGAAGGGTGAAATCTGTGGAATTAAGTTTCCCTATAATTCATCCCTTAAGAAACACTTACTAACACAAACTGGAGAGAAACCATTCCACTGTGAAATCTGTGGAATTAAGTTTTCCCCAAATTATTTTTCCAAACAGCACATGCTAACACACACGGGGGAGAAACCATTTCACTGTGAAATCTGTGGAAGTAAGTTTTTCCAAAATTCGCATCTGAAAAAACACATGTTTATACACAGGGGAGAGAAGACATTACACTGTGCTGCAGGAGTAGAATTGTCGTCTGCATTTGGTTGATCTAACTGTGAATGGGTGAGACCCAGTTGCCGGTCTGGTTGCACGAGTAAACACCTGTTGCAGAGTCACCATTGACTTAAGTTCGTTGGAGCAGAAGCCATGGAAATAAATTCCACGTGTTTAAGAAACGCTTTTATTCTAAATTTCGTCATACAAAAAAAGCAATATTTGTTTCAAATCACATTAATTTAACTTTAAATTTACTACTTTTTCAAGAATAAGGTATCACAGAAGTATAATTCATTTTTGCAAAATTTTTAAACGAGAGAATTAACTTTCGTTTACAAATGTGTCGATCACCCAAAAATGGCCGGAAATTTTTTACAAACATTAAGCATTTAAAAATTTTAAATTCCAATAAATATAATTTCTGTTTGAAATACATCAGAGTATTTTCCTTACTGGAAATAGTAAATGTAATCATTTAGTTTTCAATTAAATTTAAAATTAAAGCTTCAAGAAAAGAAAATTACTTTTAAAAATTCAATTGAAATTTAGGTACCGAAAATGACTGGAGATAACTAATACACTTTGAACAACAACTTGGATCTAAAAAATGCCACACATTTTATAAAAATTATCACATTAAAAAAATTATAAATAATAATTACATTAAAACATTCAGTAAGAGCAAATAACAACATTTACTCACTTATTAGACATTCAATGATTTCTCTAAACATCCGCCATAATTTACCTTGACGTTCACTGTTAGCCTGTAGATTATTTATAGGCGTTCTTTAGTTTATTTGAAATTTGAAATCTGGCGATAATTTTACTTCTGTTTACGTTTCTTGTTTTAAAAAAATCCGTCTATTTGCCTTAATAATTTTCTTTAAAGGATGAAAAGCGTCGGAAAAGAAGAAAATTCATTTTGTCTCTTCCTATAATTGTATGCATATATTTTGATAATTTAATACCAAAATAAGGCGATAAACTCACTGAGATTTATGGAAACTGAGAAAATGTTGCTGAGTCTATTGTTTAATACTTGAAAATGACACATTTTATAGGAATTCTACATTATAATTTTATTGCATAGCATTTTTCTAAACCCTTTTAATGTGTGTGAAAATTTCATCTTTTAAGGGATGAAAGAAATATAAGAACCTTGCAACGTCTTAACTGAGAGAATATCGATAGAGTTTTGAACGTATTTTTTAAAGAAAGGTCAGTTTTTACTTGAGACATACATTGCCTGATGTTTATTTTAACATTCATTTTAGTCTGATTCATTTCTTTATCGAATTAGTTTTTCCGCTGTTATCAAGTAAAAAGTCTGTATATATTTTAGGAAAATAACTTTTGCCTGGCAATATTTTTAGTCCGAAGTTTCTTGCTCAGTGTGTAAATTTAACTTGTATTTATTTTCAAGAACATCATCTCTATGAACTATATATTCGCGATTCACCCCAGCAAACATTTAACTTCCATAATATGTAAAGATAATCGTTACTCACGCTGATTCGATAAGTCAAATGAGTTTTTATCGTCCAGAGAATTTCCGATTAAATCCTTTGTGTCAAATGTTTGGATTTGACTTACCATCCGATCGAAGCTTTCGTGTCAGTTGTTTGCATTAACGATGAAGATTGTAAGAAAATTTATCTTTCAGTTGATAGAGAACCAAATGTTAGTTCGAACCAGTCAGTATTTAGGATGAAAAATGATCGACGACCTTAGTTATGCAAATATCTGGTTTTTCCCCGTTCTCTCTCCTCTGGCTAGATATATTTTAAATAAATTTTCTACCCTCTCACCCACCGATACGGACACACATATGCACTTATGAAAGTGTTTGATGACATGAATAGTCCTTAGAAATTGTCGCATGAATGGTTTCAATATATGCTTTAAATTTGATTATATCCGTTTCGTTGGTGTGCAGTACAATGAAACAGTAACGAATAATATGTAGATGTGGGTAACACCTCCATGTCGATTAATTGTTTCAAATATAATTTATTAGGCAATACCTTATTATTAGTGAATACGATCCTTGCTGGCTCCTAAACAAAACGTAGTCGATCATGACTCTCCACAGCTTCCCGACTTTTCTTGCTTTATGTAACTTTAAAAGTTTTAGTGTGATTTATTTCTTTATCGACTTAGTTTTATTGCTGTGATCAAGTATAAATTGTGGATATATTTTAAGCTATGAAATTTTGCCGAGCAATATCTTCAGGTCGAATTCCTTTTTGTGTTGTTTGTATATTTAACTGCTATTTATTTTCGAGAACATTTTTTCTATTAAATATATATTTTTGATTTACCTGAGTAAATATTTACCACCCAGAATATGCAAAGATAATAAGTTACTCACCTTGATTCGGTACGTCAAATGAATTCTGATTGTCCAGAGAATTTTCTAATGAAGACTTCGTGTCAGTTTTTTGTATGACCGATGAAGATTGTAAGAAACTTTATCTTTCCGTCGATAGAAAATTAAATGTTAGTCCGAAACTGTCAGTATTTCAAAGACGAACGGATCGACGACTTTTGTTGTTATAACGACTGCTATACAGAAATTGTGTTGTCCCACGTCATACAACGACTGGCTAAATATAACTTAAATCACTGTCCCACCCTCTCATCTACTGACACAGATAGATACACATGCACAAACTAACACAGATACACATAAACATCAGCGAATGTTTTCCATCTTCTATAATATACCGAAACAGAAATACACACATACACGTACACTACCGGCCATAATTATTAGGCCACCCGAGTGTTTTAAAAAAAGTTATTTATTTCATACAAGTTTTTAGTATTTATTGCCAAGTGAATAATTGTAAATTGTAAATTGTAAAATAACATGTGCATCAAATGAATTAATAAATAGTTAATAATTACCAATATTGCAGTTTCATCAATGAAAGAATGAAGAAAATTTACGGTGATTCGGACGAGTTCATCTTTGCTTCCTTGCCGTGTAAAATTTTGCAAAGTAATAATAACAAAAAAACATTCTATGTTTATTTAGAATTATCCACTTGGCAATAAATACTAAAAATAGTATGAAATACATAATTTCTTTTAAAAGACATTGACGGCCTAATAATTATGGCCGGTAGTGTATATGCACAATATTGCAGAGGATGTAAATTAATATGCAAGTGTTTTTGTCCAGTTGAAAATTCTTTTCTAACTATTTTTGCGAAAGTTTCCCAATATCAGGTCAATCTTGCCTTAGGCTTATGTAAGTTTCCCCAAACACAGACCAGCCTTTGTGCCATGTAAACCATATACTGGAAACTTGGACAATCTAAGATCTCTAAATCGAATCTCTTAACTAACACTCGATTGATATATCTCGTATGAACTACTGAATTTAGAATATTATAATCGGTAACAAACGATCTAAAGACAGACTTAAAACAGCCCCGCCACTAATTCACCATCATAACCCGTTTATTGGTTAACTTGGTAAAGATTTATTGGTAACTTGGTAATATATATATATATAAAGACATTTTCCGCAACTTATTGGTTAACTTGGTAAAGAGAAAGCTAGCAAGATTTCAGCGTGAAATCCTTGGGATCAAAATTCACAGAATGGGCAAGGAATAACACGGTTATAAAAGCCGACTTGAAAACTTCCTCCTGTGTTAAAACCATCACAATTAGCGGCCGGTCACAATTTTAGCAACATAAATATAAAATTCCATTAGAGGAAGTATAAATGGACACGCCTTGAAGCGTCGTTAATCTGAAATTATTCATGATATTCACTTCATGTTACAGGTTCAATGTGAACTACCGTTAGATGTGCAATATTCAAAAAAACACTAATGCATAGTGCATGTTTCCTAGATTTTCATGGAACATTTTTCTCTGATTAAGGATGAATGGACTGTACGTGCAGCGTTGTAAATGTGAAATTCTGAATGATATTAGCTCTATTTTTGCTCTCCTCATGTCACATGTGAATCACCATTAAATGTGCAAGATTCAAACCAACACCAATGCATTGTTCCTTTTTGCGGAGATTCAATGAAACATTTTCAGTAGAGAAATGAATAATATACTCGCCTTGTAGCGTCGTAAATATGAAAAGCTTTATTATATTCACGGAATTTAGTTTTGCTTTCCACATATCACATGTTCATTGGGAACCACTATTAAATGTGAAAGATTTACCCAACACCAATGCATTGTTCCTTTTTGCGGAGATTCAATGAAACATTTTCAGTAGAGAAATGAATAATATACTCGCCTTGTAGCGTCGTAAATATGAAAAGCTTTATTATATTCACGGAATTTAGTTTTGCTTTCCACATATCACATGTTCATTGGGAACCACTATTAAATGTGAAAGATTTACCCAACACCAATGCATTGTTCCTTTTTGCGGAGATTCGATGAAACATTTTCAGTAGAGAAATGAATAATATACTCGCCTTGTAGCGTCGTAAATATGAAAAGCTTTATTATATTCACGGAATTTAGTTTTGCTTTCCACATATCACATGTTCATTGGGAACCACTATTAAATGTGAAAGATTTACCCAACACCAATGCATTGTTCCTTTTTGCGGAGATTCAATGAAACATTTTCAGTAGAGAAATGAATAATATACTCGCCTTGTAGCGTCGTAAATATGAAAA
The DNA here is from genome assembly GCA_037127315.1 of Ascarosepion bandense. NCBI lineage: Eukaryota > Metazoa > Mollusca > Cephalopoda > Sepiida > Sepiidae > Ascarosepion > Ascarosepion bandense. The sequence continues at coordinate 1,017,742 of JBBBDQ010001946.1, forward strand.
GCTTTATTATATTCACGGAATTTAGTTTTGCTTTCCACATATCACATGTTCATTGGGAACCACTATTAAATGTGAAAGATTTACCCAACACCAATGCATTGTTCCTTTTTGCGGAGATTCAATGAAACATTTTCAGTAGAGAAATGAATAATATACTCGCCTTGTAGCGTCGTAAATATGAAAAGCTTTATTATATTCACGGAATTTAGTTTTGCTTTCCACATATCACATGTTCATTGGGAACCACTATTAAATGTGAAAGATTTACCCAACACCAATGCATTGTTCCTTTTTGCGGAGATTCAATGAAACATTTTCAGTAGAGAAATGAATAATATACTCGCCTTGTAGCGTCGTAAATATGAAAAGCTTTATTATATTCACGGAATTTAGTTTTGCTTTCCACATATCACATGTTCATTGGGAACCACTATTAAATGTGAAAGATTTACCCAACACCAATGCATTGTTCCTTTTTGCGGAGATTCAATGAAACATTTTCAGTAGAGAAATGAATAATATACTCGCCTTGTAGCGTCGTAAATATGAAAAGCTTTATTATATTCACGGAATTTAGTTTTGCTTTCCACATATCACATGTTCATTGGGAACCACTATTAAATGTGAAAGATTTACCCAACACCAATGCATTGTTCCTTTTTGCGGAGATTCGATGAAACATTTTCAGTAGAGAAATGAATAATATACTCGCCTTGTAGCACGTCGTAAATATGAAAAGCTTTATTATATTCACGGAATTTAGTTTTGCTTTCCACATATCATGTTCATTGGGGAACCACTATTAAATGTGAAAGATTTAACCAACACCAATGCATTGTTCCTTTTTGCGGAGATTCAATGAAACATTTTCAGTAGAGAAATGAATAATATACTCGCCTTGTAGCGTCGTAAATATGAAAAGCTTTTTATTATATTCACGGAATTTAGTTTTGCTTTCCACATATCCACATGTTCATTAGGAACCACTATTAAATGTGAAAGATTTACCCAACACCAATGCATTGTTCCTTTTTTGCGGAGATTCAATGAAACATTTTCAGTAGAGAAATGAATAATATACTCGCCTTGTAGCGTCGTAAATATGAAAAGCTTTATTATTCACGGAATTTAGTTTTGCTTTCCACATATCACATGTTCATTGGGAACCGCAGTAAATGTGAAGATTTGCAACACCAATGCATTGTTCCTTTTTGCGGAGATTCAATGAAACATTTTCAGTAAGAAATGAATAATATACTCGCCTTGTAGCGTCGTATCCTGAAAAGCTTTATTATATTCACGGAATTTAGTTTTGCTTTCCACATATCACATGTTCATTGGGAACCACTATTAAATGAAAAGTTACCCAACACCAATATGCATTGTGCTTTTGCGGAGATTCAATGAAACATTTTCAGTAGAGAAATGAATAATATACTCGCCTTGTAGCGTCGTAAATATGAAAAGCTTTATTATATTCACGGAATTTAGTTTTGCTTTCCACATATCACATGTTCATTGGGGAACCACTATTAAATGTGAAAGATTTTTTTAACACAATGCATTGTTCCTTTTTGCGGAGATTCGATGAAACATTTTCAGTAGAGAAATGAATAATATACTCGCCTTGTGAATAAATAAATATGAAAAGAAAAGAAAGCTTTTTTTATTCTCTTCACGGAAAGTTCGTTTTGCTTTCCACATATCCCATGTTGTATTAGAACCACTATTAAATGTGAAAGATTTACCCAACACCAATGCATTGTTCCTTTTTACGGAAGTTCGATGAAACATTTTCAGTAGAGAAATGAATAATATACTCGCCTTGTAGCGTCGTAAATATGAAAAGCTTTATTATATTCACGGAATTTAGTTTTGCTTTCCACATATCACATGTTCATTGGGAACCACTATTAAATGTGAAAGATTTACCCAACACCAATGCATTGTTACTTTTTGCGAGAATTCAATGAAACATTTTCGGTAAATGAATAATATACTCGCCTTGTAGCGTCGTAAATATATTTATTATATTCACGGAATTTAATTTTGCTTTCCACATATCACATGTTCATTGGGAACCACTATTAAATGTGAAAGATTTAACCAACACCAATGCATTGTTCCTTTTGGAAATTCGATGAAACATTTTCCAGTGAAAATGAATAATATACTCGCCTTGTGGCAATCATAAAATATGAAAAGCTTTTATTATATTCACGGAATTTAGTTTGCTTTCCACATATCACGTATTCATTGGGAACCACTATTAAATGCTGAAAGATTTTTTAACCGCAATGCATTGTTCCTTTTTGCAGGACACCCCCCCCCCCCAATGAAACATTTCAGTAGAGAATGAATAATATACTCGCCTTGTAGCGTCGTAAATATGAAAAGCTTTATTATATTCACGGAATTTAGTTTTGCTTTCCACATATCACATGTTCATTGGAGCCACTATTTAAATGTGAAAGATTTACCCAACACCAATGCATTGTTCCTTTTTGCGGAGATTCAATGAAACATTTTCATAGAGAAATGAATAATATACTCGCCTTGTAGCGTCGTAAATATGAAAAGCTTTATTATATTCACGGAATTTAACTGCTCCACATATCACATGTTCATTGGGAACCACTATTAAATGTGAAGATTTTTAACACAAGTAGCGTGTTATTTTTGCGGAGGATTCAATGAAACATTTTCAGTAGAGAAATGAATAATATACTCGCCTTGTAGCGTCGTAAATCTGAAAAGCTTTATTATATTCACGGAATTTAGTTTTGCTTTCCACATATCACATGTTCATTGGGAACCACTATTAAATGTGAAAGATTTAACACCAATGCATTGTTCCTTTTTGCGGAGATTCAATGAAACATTTTCAGTAGAGAAATGAATAATATACTCGCCTTGTAGCGTCGTAAATATGAAAAGCTTTATTATATTCACGGAATTTAGTTTTGCTTTCCACATATCACATGTTCATTGGGAACCACTATTAAATGTGAAGATTTACCCAACACCAATGCATTGTTCCTTTTTGGAAATTCGATGAAACATTTTCAGTAAGAAATGAATAATATACTCGCCTTGTAGCGTCGTAAATATGAAAAGCTTTATTATATTCACGGAATTTAGTTGCAACTCCACATATCACATGTTCATTGGGGACACTATTAATTGTGAAAGATTTAACCAACACCAATGCATTGTTCCTTTTTGCGGAGATTCGATGAAACATTTTCAGTAGAGAAATGAATAATATACTCGCCTTGTAGCGTCGTAAATATGAAAGCATTATATTCACGGAATTTAGTTTTGCTTTCCACATATCACATGTTCATTGGGAACCACTATTAAATGTGGAAAAGATTTTAAACACCAATGCATTGTTCCTTTTTGCGGAGATTCAATGAAACATTTTTCAGTAGAGAAATGAATAATATACTCGCCTTGTAGCGTCGTAAATATGAAAAGCTTTTATTATATTCACGGAATTTAGTTTTGCTTTCCACATATCACATGTTCATTGGGAACCACTATTAAATGTGAAAGATTTACCACCCAACGCAATGCATTGTTCACTTTTTTTGGAGATTCGATGAAACATTTTCAGTAGAGGAAGGATGAAATGACTTGCTTACTAGCGTCGTAAATATGAATTTCCTAATAATATTCACTGTGCGTATTTTTACTCGCTTTACGTCACAAGACCAATGTGAACCGCCATTACATATGCAAGATTCAAACGAACATCAATGCATCGACACTGTTTCCGGAGATTCAGTGAAACATTTTCAGAAGAGGAAGGATGAATGGAATCATTTCGTAAATATGAAATTATTAATGATATTCAACATATTTAGTTTCGCTCACTTCATGTTATACGTTCAATGTGAACAATGCTTAAATGTGCAAAATTATAACCAACACCAAAACAACGTCCTACTTTCCAGGAATTCAATGAACGATTTTAGTACAGGAAGGATTAATGTACTCTCATTGTAGCATCCTAAATATGAATTTCTTAATAATATTCAGCAAATTTAATTTCGCTCATTTAATGTCACATGTTCAATAAGAACAATCATTAAATGTGCAAGATTATAACAATGCATAGTCCTACATAAAATATGAAATTTTTAATGATATTCATTGGATTTAGTTTTGCTGTCTTAATGTTACATGTTCAATGGAATCCACCATTAAATGTGAAAGCTTCGAACCAAAACCAATGCATCTTTCCCTGTTTCCGAAGATTCAATGAAACATGTTAAGTTTCAGACCAACACGAACGCTTCCATTCCCAGATACTCAATGAAACATTTTTAGAAGAGAAAGGTAAAATGAACTAAATCGTCGTAAAAATAAAATAATTAATGCTAACCCTAACCCTAACCCTAACCCTACCTGCGTTTAGTTTTGCTCACTTCAGGTTGCATGTTCAATGATATTTATTCCGCAGTAGTATTAAAGATTTATTTACGACATGCATTCCGAAGTAATATTTATTTTTTATTTACGATTTTATTCCGCCGTAATATTTATGATTTATTTACGATATTTATTCCGATATAATATTCATGATTTATTTAAGATATTTATTAAGCCGTAATATTTTACATTTATTGACGATATTTATTTCACCATAATATTTATGATTTATTTACGATATTTATTCCAAGGCAATATTCATGATTTATTAACGATGTTTCTTCCGCCGTAATATTCACGATTTATTTAAGATACTTCTTTCGCCGTAATATTTATGATTTATTTACAATATTTTTTTCGCCGAAATATTTTTAATTTATTTCCAATGTTAATACCGCCATAGTATTTACGATTTATTTACTATGTTTATTCCTCCGTAATATTTATGATTTATTTACGATATGCATTCTGCCGTAATATTTACAATTCATTTACGATATATATTTAGCCGTAATATTTATGATTTATTTACGATATTTATTCCGCTTAATATTTATGATTTATTTATATTTATTTCGATATAATATTTATGATTTGTTTATGATATTTATTCCACCATTATATATCTTTACGATATTTATTTCGCCGTAATATTTATGATTTATTTACGTTATTTATTCCGCCGTAAAATTTATGATATATTTACGATCTCTATTCCGGCGTATTATTTATAATTAATTTATGATACTTATTCCGCCGTTAAATTCCCAATTTATTTTCGATGTTTATTCCGCCGTAATATTTATCATTCATGTACGATATTTATTTGATATAATGTTTATGATTTATTTACGATATTTATTCTACCGTAATATGTATGATTTATTTACGATATTTATTCCATCATAATATTTATGATTTATTTACGATATTTAATCTGCCAAAATATTTATGAATTATTTACGACATTTATTCCGAAGTAATATTTATTATTTTTTTACGATATTTCTTCGCCGTAATATTCGCAAATTATTTACGATATTTATACCTGCATAAAATGAATGATTCATTTAAAATATTTCTTCCGATATAATATATATGATTAATTTACGATATTTATTCCGCCGTAATATTTATAATTTATTTACGATATTTATTCCGCAAAAATATTTATGATATATTTGCGATATTTATTGAGCAGTAATATTTATGATTTATGTACGATATTTATTCCGCGGTAATATTTATGATTTATTTACGATATATATTCCGCCGTATTATTTTTATTTATTTACGATATTTATTCCACCATAATATTTATGATTTATTTATAATGTTTCTCTGCCTTCATATTTATGATTTGTATACGGTATTTATTCCACCGTAATATTTATGACTTATTTACGATATTTGTTCCGCAGTAGTATTTATGATTTATTTACGATATTTATTCCGCGTAATTTTCATTATTTATTTACGATATTCATTTCGCCGTAATATTAATGATTTATTTATGATATTTATTCCATCGTAAACTTTATTATTTATTTACTATATTTTTTTCGCCGAAATATTTTAAATTTATTTCCAATGTTTATTCTGCCATAATATTTATGATTTATTTACTATATTTATACCTCCGTAATATTTATGATTTATTTACGATATTTATCGCGCCGTAAAGTTATTATTTATTTACGATATGAATTCCGCCGTAATATATACAATTCATTTACGATATATATTTAGCCGTAATATTTATGATTTATTTACGATATTTATTCCGCTGTAATATTTAAGATTTATTTCCGATATTTCGTCCGCTATAACGTAAACTTTTCTCCGTAATATTTATAATTTATTTCGGGTGGTTATTCCGCCATAATATTTATGATTTATTTTTTATATTTATTCCGCCATAATATTCATGATTTATTTACGATATTTATTTCGCCATAATATTTATGATTTATTTAAGATATTTTTCCGCCATAATATACCAGATTTATTTACGATATTTCGTCCGCCATCACGTAAACTTTTCTCCGTAATATTTATAAGTTACTTCCGATGGATATTCCGCCATAATATTTATGATTTATTTCCGATATTTATTCCGCCATAATGTTTATGATTTATTTACGATATTTATTTCACCATAATATTTATGATTTATTTACGATGTTTAATCTGCCATAATATTTACGATTTATTTTGGATATTTATTCTGCCATCATATTTAAAATTTATTTAAGATATTTAATGCACCATTATATTTATGATTTATTTCCATATTTCTTGCGCTATAATATTCACAATTTATTTACAATATTTGTTCCTCCGTAATATTTATAATCTATTTATTTTATGTATTCCTCAGTAATATGTATGATGTATTTATGATATTTATTCCGCAGTAATGTTTAATATCTATGTCCAATATTTATTACGGCGTAATATTTATGATTTACTGATGATTTTTACTCTGTTATAAAATTTATGATCTATTTATGATATGTAATCCGTAGTAATATTTATGATTTGTTTATAGTATTTATTCCGCCGTAATATTCACAATTTATTTAGATGTATTCCGCCATAATATTTACAATTTCTTTACGACATTTATTTCGGCGTAAAATTTATGATCTATTTACGATATTTATTACGGTGTAATATGTATGATTTACTCTTCCAAAATATCACTACAATTACATCTGAGGAAATTCAAAGTAAATGCTTGAAAGATGGAACGAAATATGTAAATATATTTACACCGGTTATGTTTAAATATTTATTATACTGATTTGGCGATACACTACTGCAATTAATTACAAGGAAGTTTTTTAAGCAAAATACTTCAAAGATAGGATCTAACGGATCAATAGCATTATTTAATTCAAGATACGTTTTTCTTTCTTATTGAACCACGACACATTTACCTTGACCGAATCTTTTGGCTCAGTTTACCAGGTGGGTGTAAAGTTTTGCGTTATAGGTAGTCTGTCATAAATAACCAAAGTGAATTTCACCCTGCTAGCCGAAGAGAACGGACACCCGAGACGATGCACCCCATGAATGGCCAGGTCAAAAATTGGTAACAAACCACACCAGTGACCTCAGATCCTCCAGTTTACTTTGAAGACGTAGGGAGCTGGTTAAGTTTTATTTGATTTGGCTTTGTGTCATACTCAGCCGAACTCCCTACAGCTTACAAGTTTTTATGCAGAATTATCATCATCAGAATTATCAGAAAGTGTTCATCGTTATAAGAAAGTTGGTTGTCGGAAGGTTGGAATATGTGGAAGTGTGTGAAATAGTGTAAGAATAAAATATACATTTTGCATTTTAAAATAGAAATTTATTAAAAGAAAAGAATAACACAAGCTGTAGAAGTTAATGTTCAATCAGAGAGTTTAGGGTATCAAGATTTGTAGAAATTGTTCGTGGTAATAATGTAGGTATTTAAAAGTTCGCAGAAGTTTAGAGTTCATGGTTGTGTAGTAGCAGATTGTAAAGTTTTTGTTCCTTCCTCTTGTTAGTAGTTTTGCGAAACGTTGAAAGAAAGAGAAGGTAAAACAAATAAAGAAGTTGTACTTAGCACATCCATTTTGTTGTTGCTGTTGTCCTCTTTAGCGGCGTGGTGTAAAAACAAAGAAAAGGACTTTGGAAGAAGAGGGCGAATGAAACTTTGACGTGCCCTACGTCTGGGTTAGCTTCTTGAATTTTCTTTCTTTACATTGCCACGAGGCCTTCAGCTAACCACTCCCATCTGAGTGACTTTGATGTGGAATGACGTGGTTTAAATTAGTGAAACTTCCCATGATGCCGGCTCCAGAGAACCTTTTCACATCTAGGCGTGAAAATACATCATATATGAATTTGCTGTTTTTAATACAATCAGGATTCAGAATTTTCTTTTCGCACTGACTTGTGAATGTTTCGTAGTTGGGTTTTTCCAAAGTCGTTTGAATCTACTTTTGCGGGTGTGCAATTTTTGTTTGGGTTTTTCTAAAATGTTCTTGGTCTTTAATTTCTTATCCCTACAACTTCAAGCAGATGGGTACAGATATTTTTTATACGCAGGTACACATACACGCATCTCAGAGACGCTTATCAGTGTTAGCGCACACACAGGACATGGGCAATCTTTCCAATACGCACAGTTTTGCATGTACACACACATCAATCCCACGCAAACACGCTAATATTCGCGTATGAATAAATGAATTTTGCCTCTTGTAAACCGAATATTCGTCCTTGTTTCAAATTTTTGCTTGTCTAAATGATATGAACTCGTGATAATATTCAACACATATCGAAATACTTTTGTACTTATCCAGCTATAGAATCACTAAGATAACAAATGCGGAAGTTGTAAAGTGAATGCTTGAAAAATGGGAGGAAGAAACATAAAATAGATTTACATTATGTGTGTTCAAATATGTATTATATTTATTTCGTCATAGAATAACTACAATTACATTTATAATTAACTTTTGATGAAAAGATGTAAAGAAATATCTAAATATATTTACAAAAATTACGTTTAAATATTTAAGATATTTATTCTTCCATACCGTTATTGCAATTACATATGTTTTAAAAGAAACTCCGGAAATTTTGGGAGAAATATCTAAATGCATTTACAACACCATAGACACACAACAATTGCATATCAGGACGTTATAAAAAATGGCTGAATGATAGGAAAAGTTAAGTTGAAGTATTTCTGATATAATTCAATCATAGACAACTTTCATGACATATAAAGAACTTTTGAAAAACATTCATTAAAGCTTGGACGATATATCTAAATACATTTACATCGGGTAAATTTAAATATTTATTACAGGATTTACACCATAGAATCCCCACAATTACATATGAGGTAGATTTTAAGAAAATTGTTGAGAGATGTAACGAAATATCTAAATATATTTACACTATATATGTTCTGAAGGTTAAAATCGTGCTATGTCGGTTGCTAATTGACTTTACGCACCTAAAATGTTAGGAATTTGGTAATCTTCCACTGAAAAGCTGACCCCTTAGTATTCGGTTAACTGCCGACTAATATCAACTGCCTCAGTCCATCTCCAAACTGGAATTAACTATTAGTTCTACTGAATTATAAATTATGTTTTAGAACATGTACATAATTTCTTCTATATATGTCCTCTTCTCTACAATCATGATTGTAGAGAAGAGGACATATATAGAAGAAATTATGTACATGTTCTAAAACATAATTTATAATAAATATATATACATATACATATACATTTAACGTAACTGTTGTAAATAGATTAAGATAATTCTTCCTATCTTGCAAAGAATTTCTGTAAAATAATCTTATATGTAATTTTAATGATTCTAAGGCGGAATATATAACATAAATATCGAAACGTAAATGTTGAAAATTTATTTAGCTATTTCCTTGAACTTTCAAGCATTTGCTTAAAAACTTTCGCTGTAATTTTAAAGAGTCTCTGGCAGAATAATCTTCAAGAATTTTTAATTTACGATATATGTACTTGAAGTGGATCTATTTTTTTTTAATCATCTCACCCCAAGCAAGGCATTCCACTGCCACTATTGCGCATGGGGCTACATAGGGGAAGGTAAAGAGAAGGAGTGGGTAGACATAGGGAATGTCAGGAGAAAGGTGACAGATGAGTAAGGATAGCGAGGATGAGGGTCGGGCAGATGGGAAGAGTGTTTGATAGAATGGGAGCAGATTAGTGTGTTAGGAGGTGTCTATTGACCTTACATTTAAACTCCTGGAGATTGTAGCCGTCGGGGAAGCAATCATTTGGAAGAGAATTCCACAGTCGGGAAGTGCGAGAAAAGAAACTATTGGAGTAGAAGTTACGGCTGCATTTTATCGGTTTCACTGAAAAGGGTGGGATCTAGTTGCTAATCTAGTATCTCGTTCAAATTCGTATTTAGGGGGCACTAGTGATCTAAGTTCATCGGAGCAGAAGCCGTGGAAGTATTCATAGAAGAGACACAGGGAAGCCACGTCGCGCCGGTGGGAGAGAGACTGCAGGCGGTCTGCCAAGTCGGTATCTATCACATTACAGACCCTCCTCTGAACCTTATCGAGAAGCCCGAGGAGAACAGCAGGGGCACCCGACCAGATATGGCAGCAGTATTCAATGCACGGGCGGATGGTAGATTTATAAATGTGCAGGATAGGTTTAGACGGAAAAAACTTCCGGGCCCTACACAGAGAACAGACTTTCATAGCAGCGGATTTAGCAATGGATTCGATATAGTCATTCCATTTGAGGTCCGCTGAAAGTGTGAGAGCAAGGAGGCGTAGTGTTTTACTCTCTGGTAGGCAAGCCTGGTCCATTCTAATGGGAGGTAGGTGAGATTGTCGATGATGGTTAATTGAGAGTAGCTTCGTTTTAGAAGCATTAAAATTTACTAGCCATTTCTTACCCCAGTCCACTATGGATTGGAGGTCTTTTTCAATCTCGGCTGCGAGGTTAGCTTTGACGCCTACACCAGATTTTTGTAGATTTTTTTTTTCTATGGCGGAAATATATCATATATCATATATATATATATATATATATATGCATAAACCGTAACTGGTGTAAATAGATTAAGATATTTCTTCCTATCTTGAAAAGAATGTGTGTAAAATATACTTATAAAAATTCTAATGATTCTAAGGCGGAATAAATATCTAAGCGTAACTGTAGAATTACATTTATAAGAAGAAATATCTTAATTTATTTACACCAATTACGATTATATATATATATATATATATATATATATATATATATATATATATATATATATGATATTTATTCCGCCATAGAATCATTACAATTACAGATATGGAAAATTAAAAATTCTTAAAAATTGTTCTGCCAGAAACTCTCTGATATTACATCCGAACTTTTAAAGAAAATTCTTGAAATTTCGAGTCGATACCTAAATAAATTTACAACAGTTAGGTTTAGATATATAGGATATATATTCCATTTTAGAATCATTAGAATTACATATATAGATGTTTTCAAAAATTTCTTTGCAAGATAGGAAGAAATATCTTAATGTATTTACTCCAGTCACGTATATATATATATATATATATATATATATATATGATATTTATTCCGCCATAGGATCACTACAATTCCATTAATTAAATGTTTAGAAAACTCAAAATTCTTGACAATTGGTGGGAAATATCCAACTACATTTACACTATGTACGATTAAATATTTATGATATTTATTCTGCTTTAGAATCATTACAATTACTTATAAGGTAAGTTTAATGAAATTATTGAAAAATAGTTTGAATTATCTAAATAGATTTACACCATTTATGTTAAAATATTCATGATTCTCATAGTGTTTTTGTGGAATATCCTATCTTTTTTAATCATTTCACCCCGAGCAAGGCGGAAACACCACTGATGTGCAGGGGGCTACATAAATGTAAAAATATTAATTAGAAAAGAGTGGGGAGTACAAATTAGTTAGAAAGGAACAATAGAAAGCTGAGAAAGCAGGTGCGATGACATAGGTGGAGAGAAAGGGAATATACGGGGGTGGGGAGAGAGCTAGAGTTCAGTGGTTAGTAGATGAGTATTGACTTTGCATTTAAATTTCTGGAGGTTGTAGCCGTCAGGAAAGCAAGAATACGGGAGCGAGTTCCACAGGCGGGAAGTGCAAAATGGCAGCAGTACTCCATGCATGGACGGATGGTTGACTTGTATATATGCAGGATGGATTCAGGTGGAAAAAAATCCTGGATCGACATAGTGACCCAACCTTCTTAGCAGTAGATTTTTCTATGGATTTAATATAGTGGTTCCATTTGAGGTCTGAGGACAGGGTAAGTCCGAGGAGGCATAGTGTATTACTCTCCGGGAGAATCGCTTGGTCCATGATTATGGGAGGCAGGAGAGGTTACCTGTAATGGTTGACAGACAACAGCTTGGTCTTAGAGGAATTGAAGTTGACAAGCCTCTTTATGCCCCAGTTCACCACAGAGTGTAGATCCCGTTCAAGGTCAGCAGCGAGATTATGTCTGTCCGCCACGACAGGTTTCTTACTGGTGCGGGAGTATATTGTAGTGTCATCTGCGTAGATGCCGACTTGGGACTTGATTTCATCTGGGAGGTCGTTGATGAAAATAAGGAAGAGCGTCGGGCCCAGGATAGAGCCCTGTGGGACACCAGCATTCGTGCTGTATGACGATGAGGCACGCCCATTCAGAACTACCTTCATTTTGCGTTTATTTAAGAAAGATTGGATTAGGTCAAGCAGGCGACCGGTAATACCATAACCGCGTAGTTTGCATAGGAGGCCAGAGTGCCAAACCCTGTCGAAAGCCCTGGAGATGTCCAGAGCAACCGCGCGAGCCTCGTCAGACTCATCAAGGGTCTGTAGCATGTACTCCGTTACGGTTGTTAGCAAGTCGGCCGTGGACCTGGCAAAACGGAATCCATATTGCCTGTCGGAGAACAGTTTGTGGGCGGTGAGATGATGAACTATTTCAGCATTGATTATAGCCTCGAATACTTTCCCGAATATCAGTAGAAAACTGATAGGGCGATAGTTGGTTGGGTCCGAGGGTTCACCACAATTCTTAAATACAGGAACGACTGAAGAGAACTTCCAGCATGCAGGAAAGCAGGAAGCAGAAAGGCAGTAGGTAAATAGTTTAGAGAGGACAGGGGAAAGTTCAGGAGCACACATCTTAAGGACTATCACCGGGATTCCATCGTCTCCACCCGCCTTATGGGGGTCGAGTTTTGAAATTACTCTGGATACTACTGTCGGGGTAATATATACGTCATGCAGTTTGGCCTCAGTTCTAATAGGGAAGTCGGGTGGGTGTGCTCCTGACGAGTCGAATGTAGAGTTGGATGAGAATCTGTGGGCAAAGCACTCAGCTTTGTCCGCAGATGACGTGAGAACCTCAAATCCATGGATTAAAGGAGATATTGAGGATTTCCTATTGTTGAGCACTCGTTTACAAATCCTCAAATAGTCCTTGGAGCCGAACTTGCGGTCAGCTATGCGCTGTCGCATTCTCTCAGCAAACAACTGTTTGGCGTCATTTAGGGTTCCTCTTGCACTCATTGCGAGCAGATGTGAACAGGCGCCTATTGTAATCAGTTGACTGTCTCCGGAATAGACGGAAGTAATGGTTCCTGTGGGCATTGGCGGCTGAGCAGGCCGGAGAGAACCACGGAGAGGAATGAGGTTTTAAGCAATACTTCCTGGTGGGTATGAAGGCATCAATGCTAGCTTTCACCCATGACGAGACCTCAGAGGCACAGTCATCAACTGATAGGTCGAACACTTTTCCCCAAGGGACGTCGCAGTGGAAATCGCGAAAGGCATCCCAGTCAGCTTTTTGGTAGAGGTAGAAGGTCCTATAGGTAGGGGGCTCCTGGGGGGAGTGAGATTGGAAAGAAATACTGAGAGAGACTACAGCGTGGTCGGAGTTGCCGAGAGGGCAAAGCTGCGAGACTTGACAGGCGTCAGGCGCAGAGGTGAAACATATATCTAGCAGTGAGGAATGACCCGAGGGAGTGCTTGGGAAGCGAGTGGGGAAGTTCACCACTTGCGTAAGGGATTGGGAAATAGCAAAGTTCATGCTGTGAATGCCCGCTGGATCAGTAACGGCGTTTTCAAGCCACTCAGAGTGATGGGCATTGAGGTCTCCAAATACAAATATGTGGGCAAATGGGTTATAGGAAATAGCCTTATCTATGTCGTCAGCAATGCTATCTAGTAGGGAGCAGTCAGGAGAGGAGGGAGAACGGTAAAGAAAGAATAGGTAACTAACCGAACTGAGGAGAGACAGGCGGAGATATATGTATTGGTGGTCAGTAGATTCGAGTGAATGAATTCTTAACCTGGTGCTTGCGTCTTGTTTTCAATGTATAATAGAAGAAATTAAAATATTTGAATATGCGCGTCAATATACATTGGGTTACACAGGCTGATAGTCACATAGATGAATATTGAGAGATAGATAGATAGATTGATAGATAGATAGATAGATAGATAGATAGATAGATAGATAGATAGATAGATAGATAGATGTGCTTTTTTAGTGGTGGGGGCATCTATACATTGGCTGAATTGCCGTGAGTGCTGTCTTTACGATACGTTATAAAAGGTGAATCGCTTTAAATGTGTTTAAATGTCTAATGTGTTTAAATGAAAATGACGCTTTGTCTATGAAAGCATAGAAGGAAACCGTAGATATGAGTGAGAAAATATATACTGACGTGTTTATAAAAAATGAATCTGATAAACGTAATATCCCTTTCACCAATCCAAAAGTTCAGTAAAAAAAAAACAGATGGATATTTTGATATAAGCCGAGGTGGTTCAGCATCTCACAGCACACAGGCTACGACCAACACCGAGTACATATACAAGGCACTCGACAGGAATGGCGAACCAGAACCGTTGCATTGGATATATCTAAGGCGTTCGACAGAGTTTGGCATGCTGGCCTTCTATGTAAACTGCGGAGCTATGGTATAACTGGACATTTGTTTGAACTAATCCAGTCATTCCTCTCTAACCGCACAATGAAGGTGGTATTAAACGGACATGCCTCCCAGAACTACCATACAAACGCAGGTGTCCCCCAAGGCTCCATCTTAGGTCCTACACTCTTCCTGATATACATTAATGATCTCCCTGATTCCATAAGAGCCCAGGTAGGTTTGTACGCCGATGACACCACAGTTTACTCTCGCCTCGACCAAAATTCTGGTGTAGGCGTCAAAGCTAACCTCGCAGCCGAGATTGAAAAAGACTTCCAATCCATAGTGGACTGGGGTAAGAAATGGCTAGTAAATTTTAATGCTTCTAAAACGAAGCTACTCTCAATTAACCATCATCGACAATCTCACCTACCTCCCATTAGCATGGACCAGGCTTGCCACCCAGAGAGTAAAACACTACGCCTCCTTGCTCTCACACTTTCAGCGGACCTCAAATGGAATGATTATATCGAATCCATTGCAAATCCGCTGCTATGAGAGTCGGTTCTCTGTGTAGGGCCAGGAAGTTTTTTCCGTCTAAATCAATCCTGCACATATATAAATCTACCATCAGCCCGTGCATTGAATACGTCCCGACTGTGGAATTCCCTTGCAGACGATTGCTTCCCCGACGGCTACAATCTCCAGGAGTTTAAATGTAAGGTCAACAGACACCTCCTAACACACTAATCTGCTCCCATTCTATCAACACTCTTCCCATCTGCCCAACCTTCATCCTCGGTGTCCTTACTCATCTGTCACCTTCCTCCTGACATTCCCTATGTCTAACCACTCCTTCTCTTTACCTTCCCCTATGTAGCGCCATGCGCAATAGTGGCCATGGAATGGCTTGCTTGGGGTGAAATGATTAAAAAAAAATTAAACAGGGTAACGTAAACGAGTACAATTAAGGTTTTCTGCAATATTTGTTTTTCTGTAAATAATCACTGAATACTGTTAGCCATTTGTAGATTATGGGGAAAGTTTGTTTCTTGTTGAAAAACATAAATTGTTTCCAAGATGGGCAAAGCTTTCCACTGGGATTCTAACTCTGTGTCTTTCCAAACGGACATAAATTTTGGAATTGTCGTTGTAAAAATTATAAGACCGATTTTGATATATGCCGACATATTTAGGAATACGCTTTCAAAAGTATAGAGGCAACAAATGAATATATAAGCGCCCATGGATAATTTAACCAGAGCCTTGACAACTTCAAATCGAATCGGATGATGTTCCTGAACAATCTTTTCAAACAATTTCCGATATATGAAACGCTCACCTAGCCTAATATAAACGAAATCCTCGCATACGTTCTGTGCCAAGGTAATCGATAATTTCTGAAGAGAAAGATATGTCTTAGAAACTGATTGAGCAATAGAAGCGAAGAAATAGACGAACAATAACAATAAAAGCAAGAAGCCAGAGGCGTCTGGTTTAGCTATCAGGCCGATTAATGTATAAATTATAGAAATATTCAACAAAAAAAAGATAGTTAGAAACATATAAAGACCAGACATAAAGAGGAAAGCATACATTTGTAAAAAAAATACAAAGCATATTACTGCAAGTATCTTTCGACCCCAGTGGCCGTTACTCCATAATGGAAAAATATAAACCTGAGTGTAACTGTAAGGTATTGCTATTAAGATCTGTAGAATAGGACAGCCATAATAGGCGATACAGAGAATCAGTTCACAGCTACAAAGGAAAAAAGTAACGAACGTGAAGAGAAAAATAATAAAAAGATTTATCAATTGATAAAATACTTGGGAATTAATGAAACAATTACAAACTCGTTTGCAACAGTTAAACCATCGCTTAATAACCGCGTACCAAAACGACGGATTTACAGCCGTCAACAGACTTGATTTCAAAATGGCGTGTAGCAATTCGTAATCATGTAAGTTAGAAATATTTAGCCCCCCAAAATGCTGCAGCAGTTCGATATCTTGGACTAGGAATGTCCATGTTTTCCTTTGATGGAGTCGACTATATGCTATAGTTTCGCAGAGGCGATTTGGAATATTAATCACAATCAAACCTACAATAACAAAAACTGAAAACCAAACAAAAGGACCGCCGATAAAATATTCAGTGTTTTCAGCACTTGCCTTATAACCAAACATCATCGACCTGTATCCAAGCGGAATGTTATTTTCAAGATAAGAATGGAGTTTTTCTTTGATTGTATAATACTCTAACATTAACTCTGCAAAAAGGACGAGAACACAGGAAACAACTGCCATAGAACGACGTATTCTCGATGCCAATGCGGATTTTGACTGAAAAAGTAGCAACCACCTGATGAAAATCACGAAGCTACAATACGGGTCCTTTTCATTTAGCCAACTTGATTCATCTCCAAACGGAGGAAAATATCGTTTATTTCTTTCGACATTCATGTTCATCGAATGAATCAAAGCGAATGGTTGTCGATGGTTATTAAGCTTGGCTTTTGAAATGAACCCAAGAAGCAGAGGAGAAAAGGCAAATAATAAGGCTGCAGCGTAATTGAGGATATTAACCACAAGTGATGCACTAATGTGTTTGCCACTGCATAAATCGATTGAATTATTATATTCTTTTTGGCTACCCTTTACTTGACAACAATATCGAAGTAAAACCAGTCGGTTCAATCCCAAACGCTTGCAGGCCTCGAAAGTATAAAGCGATAAGTTTTTCCTGTTGTTAATATCGTAGCAGATGTAAGCTGAAGACGTTTTGTCTGGAAGTCGAACTTTTAAAACAATTTTTAACAACTGACGAAATACAAGTCGAAGAAAATCTACTCTTGACACAACTCTTTCATTGCACGAATCAGAAACATTCATATTCACTGTTAAACGTTTTGTATATTCTTTTAAGATAAACAGTGAATTCACTTCAAAGTCATAGGTAGACTGCATATAAACTGGTAAGCCATATTCTCCATCGTATAACCACATAAATTCGTTGGGATTTGCAAAATGATCATCTGGTTTTGGTTTGGTTAATACATCAGCTTGTTTTGAGTCGTATTTAATTCGAAAGAAAATGACTTTCTTCCCTTCTTCCAGGCTCTTATTGAATCTTTTTATTGAATCTTTAGAGACATGGACGATGCATTGGTGTTGGCTTGAAACTTGCACGATTATTGGTCGTTCACATTCAACACGTGACATGCAGAGTGCAAAGTAAAATATGATTAACTTGATTAAGAATGTCATATCTGTCTGTATTTAATCAGTTTTGTCCACGACCTGCAAAAGTAGAAAGGAAGGATGGAATTAAAACCAGTTGTAAACAGAAAGTTTCATTTGAAATGTTTATTAAGAATATGTTATTCGTTTTATTTTAGTGATTTCCATCTTGCAACAGAGTATTATTCCTGAGAATGATACGGTGCTAATAGCAGATACAGAAAAGAAATTACAAGACCATCTACAGGAAGTAGAAAGAAAGGACTACATATATCAATTACAAGAGAACAGAATGCATAGTCATCACTGGGACATGCAGTGAGGGACGAGGGCTCGGAAAACCTGATACTGACAGGTCATATAGAAGAAAAACGAAACAGAGGAAAGCAGCGGATAAGTTATTTCAAGGGGCCTGAGCAGGTGAAAAAGGAGAAAATGTACTAAGAGCCCCCAGGGATAGGGAGACGTGGAAAGCCATGATCGCCAACGTCCTGAAAGTACAAGACACATAGAAGAAGAAGAAGAAGAAGAAGAAGAAGGCTTAGAAAACCTGAAACGGACAGGTAATATAGAAGAAAAACGAAACAGAGGAAAGCAGCGGTTAAGATATTTCAAGGGCCTTATCAGGTGAATGACGGAACAGCGGTTGCATGATGTACCAGGAAAAAACGTACTAAGAGCAACCAGGGATAGGGAGACGTGGAAAGCCATGATCGTCTACGTCCTGAAAGTACAAGGCACATAGAAGAAGAAGAAGAAGAAGAAGAAGAAGAAGAAGAAGAAGAAGAAGAAGAAGAAGAATCTTCAATAACTTCGCCGGTGTTTGCACATTTTGTGTCACTTAATATGATCTTTATAAAAACTGATGGATCACATTGTGGCCAATCTTTCCCTATTCAGTCAGTTAAGTGCCATACATAATATACGCTTGGGCGATTATGTCTCTTTCGAGACATGACTCACTTTGCAGAAGATTATCCCGAAGCAGTTTGCCATTGCTTTCTGCGTTAGACTGGCTGCCAGCCAAGGCTATAGAACCCAATCTGTCCTGTTATTTGACTCATAGCTATGTATTTTATTATTAAGTAATAATTACTGTAGGATCAGTTTCTTACTTCATAACAATATAAAAATAATCCCCCACTTTATGCCCAGTAGAAACCTTAATCATGTATATAACTATTATATTCAGTCAGTCAGTCGTGATACACGCTTTGTGCGATCATGCCTCGAAAGAGACATGACTGACTGGGCAGAAGATGATTTCCAGTAGGTTGCCTTTACTTTCTGCGGTAGACTGGTTGCCAGACCAGGCTATAGAACCTACTCTGTCCAGTTATTTTACCCATAATTGGAGAGAAAAGAGACGGATTATTACCTCTCCCAGATTATTAGCGAGTATTCTTCTTCTATGTGCCCTGTCCCTTCAGGACGTAGGCGATCATGGCTCTCCACGTCTCCCTATCCCTTGTGGCTGTTAGTATGTTTGATCCTGTTGCTCCTGGCAACGCCCGTTCCGTCATCCACCTGATCAGACCCTGCAAATATGTTATCCGCTGCCTTCCTCTGTCTCTCCTTTCTATCTGACCAGTCAGTATCAGGTTCTCCAGGCTCTCCTTCCTCATTGCATGTCCCAGGAATTTCAGTTGTCTCTTCCTGATGCTCAGCATCAATTTCCTTTTTGTTGCCATTCTTTCCAACACCTCATCTTTGCTTATTTATTAAATAAACCTTAACAAAATATGTTTTTAACAAATTGTAACAAATTATAGAAAGGTAAGTTTTAGTTTTATTCCCTCGTATAGTGTTTCCGGAAATCCCTCGTTTCGTGTTTTTATAAATCTTTATCCCTCGTTTAATGTTTCCAGAAATTTCTGTACCTCGTTTAATGTTTCCAGAAATTGCTGTCCCTCGTTTAGTGGTTCCAGAAATGCCCGTCCCTAATTTAGTGTTTCCAGAAATTGCCGTCTGTCGTTCAGTCTTTCCAGAAATTTTCATCCCTCGTTTCGTGCTTCCAGAAATTTCCGTCCGTAGTTTACGGTTTGCAGAAATTTCCGTCCTTCGTTTAGTGTTTCCAGAAATTTCTGTCCCACGTTTAGTGTTTCCAGAAATTCTGTCCTTTGTTTATTGTTTCCAGAAATTTTCGTTCCTCCTTTTGTGTTTCTAGAAATTTCCGTCCCTCGTTTAGTGTTTCCAGAAATTTCCGTCCTTCTTTTATTGTTTCCAGAAGTTCCCATCCTTCGTTTAGTATTTACAAAAATTTCCGTCATTTGTTTAATGTTTCCAGAAATTTCCGTACATCGTTTACTGTTTCCAGAAGTTTCCGTCCTTCATTTAGTGTTTCCAGAAATATCCGTCCTTCGTTTAGTGTTTCCAGAAGTTTGTCTTTCATTTCATGTTTCCAGAAATGTCTGTCCTTCATTTAGTGTTTCTAGAAATATCCGTCCCTCGTTTAGTGTTTCCAGAAATTTCCGTTCATCGCTTAATGTTTCAAGAAATGTCCATCTCTAGTTTAGTGTTTCCAGAAATGTCCGTCCCTCGTTTTGTGTTTCCAGAAATTTCCGTGCTTCGTTTAGTGTTTTAAGAAATTTAAATGACGCGTGTTCCTTATTTATTTTTCGTTAAAACAATTGTTAAATATTTTATTCGCTGTCATCTGTATGATTGGATTTCGTGAAAATAAACTAAAAAGCCTGTATTCTCGCATCACGAATTTAATTGTTAATAAAATACGACTTAAACTGCTGCAGATGAGTTCACCACATGAACGCCAGTATGACACGAGAAACACATTACAAATGTTCGAGAACAAAAGAAGACTAATCAGAGCAGTAGATAGCGATTTAAATTGGATTTATATTTTTGAAGATTAAAGTTGGCTGAAAAGTATTAAATCATAAGAGAGTTCCACAAGCGAGAAAAGGAACAATAACTCGAGTCTATTTTTGCGGAAGTTTCCCAACATCTCGCCATCTCATCTGCAAAATGTTGAGATATCGACGACAGTGTAGTAATGCGCTTAAATTAAAAAAATGTCTATGTACCATGACGAAGTGAAAGTAACCAATTCTCTTTGCAGTTGGATCTAACAATGGATTCCATTTTCTATTTCTACTCAACAAGTGCCTTGTTCCTTCTTGCTTTCCTGCTTGTTGGAAATACTTTTCTGTTGTTATCGTCTTTAAAAACGCAAAGAAATCGTTCGCTTTTTCTAACTTTTTATCGCTTTTTTGTCAGAGTACTAGATGCTCTAATAAAACGCGAATTTGTTAAGCATAACATTTTCTTTCCGACAGGCAATACGGTTTTCACATCTTTCACGAGCAAAATTCGATGATCTACCTAAACTGTCAACTTGTTGACCTTTTTTAATTTTTCTTAACACATTTTCTTACAGTACTGTTGAGTCAATAATTATTATTCTAGCTCACAAGGAATATTGTTACGAGGATGCATTTATATATAAAAATAATAGTAATAATGTCTAAAAAGTTGTAGTAAAGGACTCTATGAGTCCTACTTGTTGTTACAAAAAGGTTTTCATTCAGTCGTAAAAATAGGGAAATTAGAAATCGAACCTTTGGAAGATCGAAGAATGTTCCAGAGAGTTTGATAAGTTCTATAAGTATGCAAATTTGGTGTCACCCCTTATAAGAATAGGTTTTTCAGCACGGTGCAGTTGATAGCAGGATGGGTTGACATCTACAGCTCCGGTTAATATTCAGGATTTATATCCAGCTAAAAGAACCCCTAAGTTTGCATTGTTCAAAACTGTAGTTGTATGATCATTTTAACATGAAATTCCTAAGATAGATTTCACATGTCATCAGCAACTACCACTTATTCAAATTGAAAAAAATAAAAAAAAGACGGTTAAGAACTAAGGAATTTACGTCACAAAAGAATTTGATTTGAAATTAAGGTCTATTCTTATTATTTTACTTTTAGATAGAGATGTAAGGGAAAAATTTGAAAATTTGGCTTCGTCTAGCTTTACAGGGGGAAGGGGTTAACAGATAGAATAGTAAATGTTGTTAACCTAAGAATTGGGTTAAACAAAAAAGAAGGGTGAAATCTGTGGAATTAAGTTTCCCTATAATTCATCCCTTAAGAAACACTTACTAACACAAACTGGAGAGAAACCATTCCACTGTGAAATCTGTGGAATTAAGTTTTCCCCAAATTATTTTTCCAAACAGCACATGCTAACACACACGGGGGAGAAACCATTTCACTGTGAAATCTGTGGAAGTAAGTTTTTCCAAAATTCGCATCTGAAAAAACACATGTTTATACACAGGGGAGAGAAGACATTACACTGTGCTGCAGGAGTAGAATTGTCGTCTGCATTTGGTTGATCTAACTGTGAATGGGTGAGACCCAGTTGCCGGTCTGGTTACACGAGTAAACACCTGTTGCAGAGTCACCATTGACTTAAGTTCGTTGGAGCAGAAGCCATGGAAATAAACTCCACGTGTTTAAGAAACGCTTTTATTCTAAATTTCGTGATACAAAAAAAGCAATATTTGTTTCAAATCACATTAATTTAACTTTAAATTTACTACTTTTTCAAGAATAAGGTATCACAGAAGTATAATTCATTTTTGCAAAATTTTTAAACCAGAGAATTAACTTTCGTTTACAAATGTGTCGATCACCCAAAAATGGCCGGAAATTTTTTACAAACATTAAGCATTTAAAAATTTTAAATTCCAATAAATATAATTTCTGTTTGAAATACATCAGAGTATTTTCCTTACTGGAAATAGTAAATGTAATCATTTAGTTTTCAATTAAATTTAAAATTAAAGCTTCAAGAAAAGAAAATTACTTTTAAAAATTCAATTGAAATTTAGGTACCGAAAATGACTGGAGATAACTAATACACTTTGAACAACAACTTGGATCTAAAAAATGCCACACATTTTATAAAAATTATCACATTAAAAAAATTATAAATAATAATTACATTAAAACATTCAGTAAGAGCAAATAACAACATTTACTCACTTATTAGACATTCAATGATTTCTCTAAACATCCGCCATAATTTACCTTGACGTTCACTGTTAGCCTGTAGATTATTTATAGGCGTTCTTAAGTTTATTTGAAATTTGAAATCTGGCGATAATTTTACTTCTGTTTCCGTTTCTTGTTTTCAAAAAATCCGTCTATTTGCCTTAATAATTTTCTTTAAAGGATGAAAAGCGTCGGAAAAGAAGAAAATTCATTTTGTCTCTTCCTATAATTGTATGCATATATTTTGATAATTTAATCCCAAAATAAGGCGATAAACTCACTGAGATTTATGGAAACTGAGAAAATGTTGCTGAGTCTATTGTTTAATACTTGAAAATGACCCATTTTATAGGAATTCTACATTATAATTTTATTGCATAGCATTTTTCTAAACCCTTTTAATGTGTGTGAAAATTTCATCTTTTAAGGGATGAAAGAAATACAAGAGCCTTGCAACGTCTTAACTGAGAGAATATCGATAGAGTTTTGAACGTATTTTTTAAAGAAAGGTCAGTTTTTACTTGAGACATACATTGCCTGATGTTTATTTTAACATTCATTTTAGTCTGATTCATTTCTTTATCGAATTAGTTTTTCCGCTGTTATCAAGTAAAAAGTCTGTATATATTTTAGGAAAATAACTTTTGCCTGGCAATATTTTTAGTCCGAAGTTTCTTGCTCAGTGTGTAAATTTAACTTGTATTTATTTTCAAGAACATCATCTCTATGAACTATATATTCGCGATCCACCCCAGCAAACATTCAACTTCCATAATATGTAAAGATAATCGTTACTCACGCTGATTCGATAAGTCAAATTAGTTTTTATCGTCCAGAGAATTTCCGATTAAATCCTTTGTGTCAAATGTTTGGATTTGACTTACCATCCGATCGAAGCTTTCGTGTCAGTTGTTTGCATTAACGTGGAAGATTGTAAGAAAATTTATCTTTCAGTTGATAGAGAACCAAATGTTAGTTCGAACCAGTCAGTATTTAGGATGAAAAATGATCGACGACCTTAGTTATGCAAATATCTGGTTTTTCCCCGTTCTCTCTCCTCTGGCTAGATATATTTTAAATAAATTTTCTACCCTCTCACCCACCGATACGGACACACATATGCACTTATGAAAGTGTTTGATGACATGAATAGTCCTTAGAAATTGTCGCATGAATGGTTTCAATATATGCCCTAAATTTGATCATATCCGTTTCGTTGGTGTGCAGTACAATGAAACAGTAACGAATAATATGTAGATGTGGGTAACACCTCCATGTCGATTAATTGTTTCAAATATAATTTATTAGGCAATACCTTATTATTAGTGAATACGATCCTTGCTGGCTCCTAAACAAAACGTAGTCGATCATGACTCTCCACAGCTTCCCGCCTTTTCTTGCTTTATGTAACTTTAAAAGTTTTAGTGTGATTTATTTCTTTATCGACTTAGTTTTATCGCTGTGATCAAGTATAAATCGTGGATATATTTTAAGCTATGAAATTTTGCCGAGCAATATCTTCAGGTCGAATTCCTTTTTGTGTTGTTTGTATATTTAACTGCTATTTATTTTCGAGAACATTTTTTCTATTAAATATATATTTTTGATTTACCTGAGTAAATATTTACCACCCAGAATATGCAAAGATAATCAGTTACTCACCTTGATTCGGTACGTCAAATGAATTCTGATTGTCCAGAGAATTTTCTAATGAAGACATCGTGTCAGTTGTTTGTATGACCGATGAAGATTGTAAGAAACTTTATCTTTCCGTCGATAGAAAATTAAATGTTAGTCCGAAACTGTCAGTATTTCAAAGACGAACGGATCGACGACTTTTGTTGTTATAACGACTGCTATACAGAAATTGTGTTGTCCCACGTCATACAACGACTGGCTAAATATAACTTAAATCACTGTCCCACCCTCTCATCTACTGACACAGATAGATACACATGCACAAACTAACACAGATACACATAAACATCAGCGAATGTTTTCCATCTTCTATAATATACCGAAACAGAAATACACACATACACGTACACTACCGGCCATAATTATTAGGCCACCCGAGTGTTTTAAAAAAAGTTATTTATTTCATACAAGTTTTTAGTATTTATTGCCAAGTGAATAATTGTAAATTGTAAATTGTAAAATAACATGTGCATCAAATGAATTAATAAATAGTTAATAATTACCAATATTGCAGTTTCATCAATGAAAGAATGAAGAAAATTTACGGTGATTCGGACGAGTTCATCTTTGCTTCCTTGCCGTGTAAAATTTTGCAAAGTAATAATAACAAAAAAACATTCTATGTTTATTTAGAATTATCCACTTGGCAATAAATACTAAAAATAGTATGAAATACATAATTTCTTTTAAAAGACATTGACGGCCTAATAATTATGGCCGGTAGTGTATATGCACAATATTGCAGAGGATGTAAATTAATATGCAAGTGTTTTTGTCCAGTTGAAAATTCTTTTCTAACTATTTTTGCGAAAGTTTGCCAATATCAGGTCAATCTTGCCTTAGGCTTATGTAAGTTTCCCCAAACACAGACCAGCCTTTGTGCCATGTAAACCATATACTGGAAACTTGGACAATCTAAGATCTCTAAATCGAATCTCTTAACTAACACTCGATTGATATATCTCGTATGAACTACTGAATTTAGAATATTATAATCGGTAACAAACGATCTAAAGACAGACTTAAAACAGCCCCACCACTAATTCACCATCATACTTCCCGTTTATTGGTTAACTTGGTAAAGAGAAAGCTAGCAAGATTTCAGCGTGAAATCCTTGGGATCAAAATTCACAGAATGGGCAAGGAATAACACGGTTATAAAAGCCGACTTGAAAACTTCCTCTTGTGTTAAAACCATCACAATTAGCGGCCGGTCACAATTTTAGCAACATAAATATAAAATTCCATTAGAGGAAGTATAAATGGACACGCCTTGAAGCGTCGTTAATCTGAAATTATTCATGATATTCACTTCATGTTACAGGTTCAATGTGAACTACCGTTAGATGTGCAATATTCAAAAAAACACTAATGCATAGTGCATGTTTCCTAGATTTTCATGGAACATTTTTCTCTGATTAAGGATGAATGGACTGTACGTGCAGCGTTGTAAATATGAAATTCTGAATGATATTAGCTCTATTTTTGCTCTCCTCATGTCACATGTTCAATGTGAACCACCATTAAATGTGCAAGATTCAAAACAACACCAATGCATTGTCCATGTCTCCGAAGATATGTAAGGTTGAAATCGACAGCAATGCCTACTCCCTGTTTCCGGAGATTCAATGAAAAATTTTCAGTAGAGGCATAATAAATGGACTCGCTTTCTAGCGTCATAATATGAAATTCTTAATGATACTTACTGTGTTAAGATTTGCTCCCTTCAGGTAACATGTATAATGTGAACTACTATTAAATGTGCAAGATTCGAAGCAAGACGAATGCATCTTGCCTGTTTCCAGAGATTCAATGAAACATTTTCAGTAGAGAAATGAATAATATACTCGCCTTGTAGCGTCGTAAATATGAAAAGCTTTATTATATTCACGGAATTTAGTTTTGCTTTCCACATATCACATGTTCATTGGGAACCACTATTAAATGTGAAAGATTTACCCAACACCAATGCATTGTTCTTTTTTGCGGAGATTCGATGAAACATTTTCAGTAGAGAAATGAATAATATACTCGCCTTGTAGCGTCGTAAATATGAAAAGCTTTATTATATTCACGGAATTTAGTTTTGCTTTCCACATATCACATGTTCATTGGGAACCACTATTAAATGTGAAAGATTTACCCAACACCAATGCATTGTTCCTTTTTGCGGAGATTCAATGAAACATTTTCAGTAGAGAAATGAATAATATACTCGCCTTGTAGCGTCGTAAATATGAAAAGCTTTATTATATTCACGGAATTTAGTTTTGCTTTCCACATATCACATGTTCATTGGGAACCACTATTAAATGTGAAAGATTTACCCAACACCAATGCATTGTTCCTTTTTGCGGAGATTCAATGAAACATTTTCAGTAGAGAAATGAATAATATACTCGCCTTGTAGCGTCGTAAATATGAAAAGCTTTATTATATTCACGGAATTTAGTTTTGCTTTCCACATATCACATGTTCATTGGGAACCACTATTAAATGTGAAAGATTTACCCAACACCAATGCATTGTTCCTTTTTGCGGAGATTCGATGAAACATTTTCAGTAGAGGAAGGATGAAATGACTTGCTTACTAGCGTCGTAAATATGAATTTCCTAATAATATTCACTGTGTTTAGTTTTACTCGCTTTACGTTACAAGACCAATGTGAACCACCATTACATGTGCAAGATTCAAACGAACATCAATGCATCGACCCTGTTTCCGGAGATTCAATGAAACATTTTCAGTAGAGGAAGGATGAATGGAATCATTTGTGGCATCGTAAATATGAAATTATTAATGATATTCAACATATTTAGTTTCGCTCACTTCATGTTATACGTTCAATGTGAACAATGCTTAAATGTGCAAAATTATAACCAACACCAAAACAACGTCCTACTTTCCAGGAATTCAATGAACGATTTTAGTACAGGAAGGATTAATGTACTCTCATTGTAGCATCCTAAATATGAATTTCTTAATAATATTCAGCAAATTTAATTTCGCTCATTTAATGTCACATGTTCAATAAGAACAATCATTAAATGTGCAAGATTATAACAATGCATAGTCCTACATAAAATATGAAATTTTTAATGATATTCATTGGATTTAGTTTTGCTGTCTTAATGTTACATGTTCAATGGAATCCACCATTAAATGTGAAAGCTTCGAACCAAAACCAATGCATCTTTCCCTGTTTCCGAAGATTCAATGAAACATGTTAAGTTTCAAACCAACACGAACGCTTCCATTCCCAGATACTCAATGAAACATTTTTAGAAGAGAAAGGTAAAATGAACTAAATCGTCGTAAAAATAAAATAATTAATGCTAACCCTAACCCTAACCCTAACCCTACCTGCGTTTAGTTTTGCTCACTTCAGGTTGCATGTTCAATGATATTTATTCCGCAGTAGTATTAAAGATTTATTTACGACATGCATTCCGAAGTAATATTTATTTTTTATTTACGATTTTATTCCGCCGTAATATTTATGATTTATTTACGATATTTATTCCGATATAATATTCATGATTTATTTAAGATATTTATTAAGCCGTAATATTTTACATTTATTGACGATATTTATTTCACCATAATATTTATGATTTATTTACGATATTTATTCCAAGGCAATATTCATGATTTATTAACGATGTTTCTTCCGCCGTAATATTCACGATTTATTTAAGATACTTCTTTCGCCGTAATATTTATGATTTATTTACAATATTTTTTTCGCCGAAATATTTTTAATTTATTTCCAATGTTAATACCGCCATAGTATTTACGATTTATTTACTATGTTTATTCCTCCGTAATATTTATGATTTATTTACGATATGCATTCTGCCGTAATATTTACAATTCATTTACGATATATATTTAGCCGTAATATTTATGATATATTTACGATATTTATTCCGCTTAATATTTATGATTTATTTATATTTATTTCGATATAATATTTATGATTTGTTTATGATATTTATTCCACCATTATATATCTTTACGATATTTATTTCGCCGTAATATTTATGATTCATTTACGTTATTTATTCCGCCGTAAAATTTATGATATATTTACGATCTCTATTCCGGCGTATTATTTATAATTAATTTATGATACTTATTCCGCCGTTAAATTCCCAATTTATTTTCGATGTTTATTCCGCCGTAATATTTATCATTCATGTACGATATTTATTTGATATAATGTTTATGATTTATTTACGATATTTATTCTACCGTAATATGTATGATTTATTTACGATATTTATTCCATCATAATATTTATGATTTATTTACGATATTTAATCTGCCAAAATATTTATGAATTATTTACGACATTTATTCCGAAGTAATATTTATTATTTTTTTACGATATTTCTTCGCCGTAATATTCGCAAATTATTTACGATATTTATACCTGCATAAAATGAATGATTCATTTAAAATATTTCTTCCGATATAATATATATGATTAATTTACGATATTTATTCCGCCGTAATATTTATAATTTATTTACGATATTTATTCCGCAAAAATGTTTATGATATATTTGCGATATTTATTGAGCAGTAATATTTATGATTTATGTACGATATTTATTCCGCGGTAATATTTATGATTTATTTACGATATATATTCCGCCGTATTATTTTTATTTATTTACGATATTTATTCCACCATAATATTTATGATTTATTTATAATGTTTCTCTGCCTTCATATTTCATGATTTGTATACGGTATTTATTCCACCGTAATATTTATGACTTATTTACGATATTTGTTCCGCTGTAGTATTTATGATTTATTTACGATATTTATTCCGCGTAATTTTCATTATTTATTTACGATATTCATTTCGCCGTAATATTAATGTTTTATTTATGATATTTATTCCATCGTAAACTTTATTATTTATTTACTATATTTTTTTCGCCGAAATATTTTAAATTTATTTCCAATGTTTATTCTGCCATAATATTTATGATTTATTTACTATATTTATACCTCCGTAATATTTATGATTTATTTACGATATTTATCGCGCCGTAAAGTTATTATTTCTTTACGATATGAATTCCGCCGTAATATTTACAATTCATTTACGATATATATTTAGCCGTAATATTTATGATTTATTTACGATATTTATTCCGCTGTAATATTTAAGATTTATTTCCGATATTTCGTCCGCTATAACGTAAACTTTTCTCCGTAATATTTATAATTTATTTCGGGTGGTTATTCCGCCATAATATTTATGATTTATTTTTTATATTTATTCCGCCATAATATTCATGATTTATTTACGATATTTATTTCGCCATAATATTTATGATTTATTTAAGATATTTTTCCGCCATAATATACCAGATTTATTTACGATATTTCGTCCGCCATCACGTAAACTTTTCTCCGTAATATTTATAAGTTACTTCCGATGGATATTCCGCCATAATATTTATGATTTATTTCCGATATTTATTCCGCCATAATGTTTATGATTTATTTACGATATTTATTTCACCATAATATTTATGATTTATTTACGATGTTTAATCTGCCATAATATTTATGATTTATTTTGGATATTTATTCTGCCATCATATTTAAAATTTATTTAAGATATTTAATGCACCATTATATTTATGATTTATTTCCATATTTCTTCCGCTGTAATATTCACAATTTATTTACAATATTTGTTCCTCCGTAATATTTATAATCTATTTATTTTATGTATTCCTCAGTAATATGTATGATGTATTTATGATATTTATTCCGCAGTAATGTTTAATATCTATGTCCAATATTTATTACGGCGTAATATTTATGATTTACTGATGATTTTTACTCTGTTATAAAATTTATGATCTATTTATGATATGTAATCCGTAGTAATATTTATGATTTGTTTATAGTATTTATTCCGCCGTAATATTCACAATTTATTTAGATGTATTCCGCCATAATATTTACAATTTCTTTACGACATTTATTTCGGCGTAAAATTTATGATCTATTTACGATATTTATTACGGTGTAATATGTATGATTTACTCTTCCAAAAAATCACTACAATTACATCTAAGGAAATTCAAAGTAAATGCTTGAAAGATGGAACGAAATATGTAAATATATTTACACCGGTTATGTTTAAATATTTATTATACTGATTTGGCGATACACTACTGCAATTAATTACAAGGAAGTTTTTTAAGCAAAATACTTCAAAGATAGGATGTCATATCTAACGGATCAATAGCATTATTTAATTCAAGATACGTTTTTCTTTCTTATTGAACCACGACACATTTACCTTGACCGAATCTTTTGGCTCAGTTTACCAGGTGGGTGTAAAGTTTTGCGTTATAGGTAGTCTGTCATAAATAACCAAAGTGAATTTCACCCTGCTAGCCGAAGAGAACGGACACCCGAGACGATACACCCCATGAATGGCCAGGTCAAAAATTGGTAACAAACCACACCAGTGACCTCAGATCCTCCAGTTTACTTTGAAGACGTAGGGAGCTGGTTAAGTTTTATTTGATTTGGCTTTGTGTCATACTCAGCCGAACTCCCTACAGCTTACAAGTTTTTATGCAGAATTATCATCATCAGAATTATCAGAAAGTGTTCATCGTTATAAGAAAGTTGGTTGTCGGAAGGTTGGAATATGTGGAAGTGTGTGAAATAGTGTCAGAATAAAATATACATTTTGCATTTTAAAATAGAAATTTATTAAAAGAAAAGGATAACACAAGCTGTAGAAGTTAATGTTCAATCAGAGAGTTTAGGGTATCAAGATTTGTAGAAATTGTTCGTGGTAATAATGTAGGTATTTAAAAGTTCGCAGAAGTTTAGAGTTTATGGTTGTGTAGTAGCAGATTGTAAAGTTTTTGTTCCTTCCTCTTGTTAGTAGTTTTGCGAAACGTTGAAAGAAAGAGAAGGTAAAACAAATAAAGAAGTTGTACTTAGCACATCCATTTTGTTGTTGCTGTTGTCCTCTTTAGCGGCGTGGTGTAAAAACAAAGAAAAGGACTTTGGAAGAAGAGGGTGAATGAAACTTTGACGTGCCCTACGTCTGGGTTAGCTTCTTGAATTTTCTTTCTTTACATTGCCACGAGGCCTTCAGCTAACCACTCCCATCTGAGTGACTTTGATGTGGAATGACGTGGTTTAAATAGTGAAACTTCCCATGATGCCGGCTCCAGAGATCCTTTTCACATCTAGGCGTGAAAATACATCATATATGAATTTGCTGTTTTTAATACAATCAGGATTCAGAATTTTCTTTTCGCACTGACTTGTGAATGTTTCGTAGTTGGGTTTTTCCAAAGTCGTTTGAATCTACTTTTGCGGGTGTGCAATTTTTGTTTGGGTTTTTCTAAAATGTTCTTGGTCTTTAATTTCTTATCCCTACAACTTCAAGCAGATGGGTACAGATATTTTTTATACGCAGGTACACATACACGCATCTCAGAGACGCTTATCAGTGTTAGCGCACACACAGGACATGGGCAATCTTTCCAATAAGCACAGTTTTGCATGTACGCACACATCAATCCCACGCAAACACGCTAATATTCGCGTATGAATAAATGAATTTTGCCTCTTGTAAACCGAATATTCGTCCTTGTTTCAAATTTTTGCTTGTCTAAATAATATGAACTCGTGATAATATTCAACACATATCGAAATACTTTTGTACTTATCCAGCTATAGAATCACTAAGATAACAAATGCGGAAGTTGTAAAGTGAATGCTTGAAAAATGGGAGGAAGAAACATAAAATAGATTTACATTATGTGTGTTCAAATATGTATTATATTTATTTCGTCATAGAATAACTACAATTACATTTATAATTAACTTTTGATGAAAAGATGTAAAGAAATATCTAAATATATTTACAAAAATTACGTTTAAATATTTAAGATATTTATTCTTCCATACCGTTATTGCAATTACATATGTTTTAAAAGAAACTCCGGAAATTTTGGGAGAAATATCTAAATGCATTTACAACACCATAGACACACAACAATTGCATATCAGGACGTTATAAAAAATGGCTGAATGATAGGAAAAGTTAAGTTGAAGTATTTCTGATATAATTCAGTCATAGACAACTTTCATGACATATAAAGAACTTTTGAAAAACATTCATTAAAGCTTGGACGATATATCTAAATACATTTACATCGGGTAAATTTAAATATTTATTACAGGTTTTACACCATAGAATCCCCACAATTACATATGAGGTAGATTTTAAGAAAATTATTGAGAGATGTAACGAAATATCTAAATATATTTACACTATATATGTTCTGAAGGTTAAAATCGTGCTATGTCGGTTGCTAATTGACTTTACGCACCTAAAATGTTAGGAATTGGTAATCTTCCACTGAAAAGCTGACCCCTTAGTATTCGGTTAACTGCCGACTAATATCAACTGCCTCAGTCCATCTCCAAACTGGAATTAACTATTAGTTCTACTGAACACCAATAGATCTCTAAAGAACTCTCTAGAACTTCTAAGAACTCCAAAGAACTTTCCAAGAACTTCTCCTGTTAACTCTTATTAATACTGGAGGGAGATATAAAATAAAGTTTTGAAAAAGTCCTTGCATGAAGGGACGAAATACATTAATACCTTCCACCGTTTACGCTTAGATTATTTATGATATTCATTCAGGCAGATATTTTTACTATTAAATAAAAGATCGCTTGAAAGGTAGACAGAATATCTCAATAAATTTAAGCAAGGTAAATTTAAATATTTATATTTATTTATCATAATATTCATGATTTTATTTATGATATATATTCGGTCTTAGAATCATTAGAATTACATACTAGGATATTTTAAAGAAATTATTTGCAAGATAGAAAGAAATATCTTCATCTATTTACACCAGTTACGTTTATATATATATATATATATATATATATTTGCAAGATAGAAAGAAATTATTTGCAAGATAGAAAGAAATATCTTCATCTATTTACACCAGTTACGTTTACATATATATATATATATATATATATATATATATATATATATGATATTTATTCCGCCATAGAACTACTTCAATTATATCTATGGAAAATTAAAAATCGTTGAAAATTATTCTTCCAAAAACTCTGTAAGTTTAAATCGGAAGTTTTTAAGAAAATGCTTGAAAGATCGAGGAAACACCTAAACAAATTTGCAACAGTTACGTCTAAATATTTATGATATATATTCGGCTTTAGAATCATTAGAATTACATATAAGGATATTTTACAGACATTTTTTGCAAGATAGGAAAAATATCTCAATCTATTTACACCAGCTACGTTTATATATATATATTCGGGGACGAACCAATCTGAGGTTGGAGACCCAGGTTGCACAACACGCCCCCGCTAATATACATTCGGGTAGCCCTCTTAGACCTATAAGAAGAACCAAGGCCTTTCTGGATTCAGCCATTAGCCAACACCTACTGGACAGCCAGGCATGTGCCTCTTTGTATGAGGACAATTGGTTTACTGTTCTGCACAGTGCTCGATCGGCTCATCATCTTCGCGTTTTGGAGGCTGTTTGTCTAAACCTCCAGCAGCCGAGACTGTGCAGGCAAAAAGAGCGATTCATTCGCTCCTTACAATTACTGTAGGGTTTGTGAGTGTAACAATTTTTCTTTTTTATTCACTCTTGTGGAATTGTATGTTTACACCCCCTTACGTTTTAATATTTACTGATTAAAGATTATTTTAAACTAATTCCATCTAGCCCCCAGTATTGTAAGTAATCCTTTGTTTTTTGCGCATTATTAACCATTTGTAATAAAGTCAACGTAAGCCCTTGAAGAGTGATGGCCGAAATGTTCCTCGGGTTGGGATAATTATAATTATCTCATTTAAAGTTATTAATTTATTCTGTGGGTACAAATCTTTATATATATATATATGATATATCTTCCGCCATAGAATCACTACAATATACCAAATATACAATATAGCAAATTAAATATTCTTGAAAATTATAAATTAAATATTAGAATATGCGCGTCAATAGACATTTGGTTACACAGGCTGATGGGCATATAGTTAAATATTGAGAAATGGATCATATCATAGATAGATAGATAGATAGATAGATAGATATGCTTATTGGGTAAGTTGCCGTGAGTGCTGTCTTTACGATACGTTAGATAAAGTGAATCGCTTTAAATGTCTTTAAATGTCTAATATGTTTAAATATCCTTATATGTAATTTTAATGATTCTAAGGCGGAATATATATCATAAATATCTAAACGTAACTGTTGTAAATTTATTTAGGAAATTTCTCGATCTTTCAAACAGTTTCTTAAAAACTTCCGATGTAATTTTAGAGAAATTCTGGCCTAATAATTTTCAAGAATTTTTAATTTTCCATATATGTAAATGTAATGATTCTCTGGCGAAATAAATATCATATATATTTTCATTTGCGCTCTCACGGCCTGATTGAGCACTCTGGAAAAATGGTAAACTTTGAAAAATAGTAGCTACTCTGGCGTATACGCATCGCTCATTCAGTAAAATGAATTAGATCACTCTAGCTATTGGGCGCGTATAATGATAATATATGCGTTAAAAGATCTGCCTTCTTCCACCTAGCGCCCATAGCCCGAAGGTAGAGTCGCCGACTGACGCCAATTCGGTCGGGTTTCAATCCGAGGCTAAAAAGCAATCGGAGTCTAGCCGTACTGATGAGCTGTGATGCAGCGATACAGACCTGTCTGCGGATGACAATATATATATATATATATATATATATATATATATATATATATATATATATATACGAATGAGGAGAGAAAAAAGAAAAGTTTTTTTCCTGTCCAAAATATTAATTTAAGACAGTGCTCGATATATGATGTATAGAGCTGTGAATATTTATTATAAATTATGTTTTAGAACATGTACATAATTTCTTCTATATATGTCCTCTTCTCTACAATCATGATTGTAGAGAAGAGGACATATATAGAAGAAATTATGTACATGTTCTAAAACATAATTTATAATAAATATATATACATATATATATACATTTAACGTAACTGTTGTAAATAGATTAAGATAATTCTTCCTATCTTGCAAAGAATTTCTGTAAAATAATCTTATATGTAATTTTAATGATTCTAAGGCGGAATATATAACATAAATATCGAAACGTAAATGTTGAAAATTTATTTAGCTATTTCCTTGAACTTTCAAGCATTTGCTTAAAAACTTTCGCTGTAATTTTAAAGAGTCTCTGGCAGAATAATCTTCAAGAATTTTTAATTTTCCATATATGTACTTGAAGTGGATCTATTTTTTTTTAATCATCTCACCCCAAGCAAGGCATTCCACTGCCACTATTGCGCATGGGGCTACATAGGGGAAGGTAAAGAGAAGGAGTGGTTAGACATAGGGAATGTCAGGAGGAAGGTGACAGATGAGTAAGGATAGCGAGGATGAGGGTCGGGCAGATGGGAAGAGTGTTTGATAGAATGGGAGTAGATTAGTGTGTTAGGAGGTGTCTATTGACCTTACATTTAAACTCCTGGAGATTGTAGCCGTCGGTGAAGCAATCATTTGGAAGAGAATTCCACAGTCGGGAAGTGCGAGGAAAGAAACTATTGGAGTAGAAGTTACGGCTGCATTTTATCGGTTTCACTGAAAAGGGTGGGATCTAGTTGCTAATCTAGTATCTCGTTCAAATTCGTATTTAGGGGGCACTAGTGATCTAAGTTCATCGGAGCAGAAGCCGTGGAATTATTCATAGAAGAGACACAGGGAAGCCACGTCGCGCCGGTGGGAGAGAGACTGCAGGCGGTCTGCCAAGTCGGTATCTATCACATTACAGACCCTCCTCTGAACCTTATCGAGAAGCCCGAGGAGAACAGCAGGGGCACCCGACCAGATATGGCAGCAGTATTCAATGCACGGGCGGATGGTAGATTTATAAATGTGCAGGATAGATTTAGACGGAAAAAACTTCCGGGCCCTACACAGAGAACCGACTTTCATAGCAGCGGATTTAGCAATGGATTCGATATAGTCATTCCATTTGAGGTCCGCTGAAAATGTGAGAGCAAGGAGGCGTAGTGTTTTACTCTCTGGTAGGCAAGCCTGGTCCATGCTAATAGGGAGGTAGGTGAGATTGTCGATGATGGTTAATTGAGAGTAGCTTCGTTTTAGAAGCATTAAAATTTACTAGCCATTTCTTACCCCAGTCCACTATGGATTGGAGGTCTTTTTCAATCTCGGCTGCGAGGTTAGCTTTGACGCCTACACCAGATTTTTGTAGATTTTTTTCTCTATGGCGGAAATATATGATATATATATATATATATATATATATATATATATATGCATAAACCGTAACTGGTGTAAATAGATTAAGATATTTCTTCCTATCTTGAAAAGAATGTGTGTAAAATATCCTTATATATAATTCTAATGATTCTAAGGCGGAATAAATATCTAAGCGTAACTGTAGAATTACATCTATAAGAAGAAATATCTTAATTTATTTACACCAATTACGATTATATATATATATATATATATATATATATATATATATATATATATATGATATTTATTCCGCCATAGAATCACTACAATTACAGATATGGAAAATTAAAAATTCTTGAAAATTATTCTGCCAGAAACTCTCTTATATTACATCCGAACTTTTAAAGAAAATTCTTGAGATTTCGAGTAGATACCTAAATAAATTTACAACAGTTAGGTTTAGATATATACGATATATATTCCACTTTAGAATCATTAGAATTATATTACATATATAGATGTTTTCAAAAATTTATTTGCAAGATAGGAAGAAATATCTTAATGTATTTACTCCAGTTACGTATATATATATATATATATATATATATATATATATGATATTTATTCCGCCATAGAATCACTACAATTCCATTAATTAAATGTTTAGAAAACTCAAAATTCTTGACAATTGGTGGGAAATATCCAACTACATTTACACTATGTATGATTAAATATTTATGATATTTATTCTGCTTTAGAATCATTACAATTACATATAAGGTAAGTTTAATGAAATTATTGAAAAATAGTTTGAATTATCTAAATAGATTTACACCATTTATGTTAAAATATTCATGATTCTCATAGTGTTTTTGTGGAATATCCTATCTTTTTTAATCATTTCACCCCGAGCAAGGCGGAAACACCACTGATGTGCAGGGGGCTACATAAATGTAAAAATATTAATTAGAAAAGAGTGGGGAGTACAAATTAGTTAGAAAGGAACAATAGAAAGCCGAGAAAGCAGGTGCGATGACAGATACATAGGTGGAGAGAAAGGGAAGGTTATACGGGGGTGGGGAGAGAGCTAGAGTTCAGTGGTTAGTAGATGAGTATTGACTTTGCATTTAAATTTCTGGAGGTTGTAGCCGTCAGGAAAGCAAGAATACGGGAGCGAGTTCCACAGGCGGGAAGTGCAAAATGGCAGCAGTACTCCATGCATGGACGGATGGTTGACTTGTATATATGCAGGATGGATTCAGGTGGAAAAAAATCCTGGATCGACATAGTGACCCAACCTTCTTAGCAGTAGATTTTGCTATGGATTTAATATAGTGGTTCCATTTGAGGTCTGAGGACAGGGTAAGTCCGAGGAGGCGTAGTGTATTACTCTCCGGGAGAATCGCTTGGTTCATGCTTATGGGAGGCAGGAGAGGTTGCCTGTAATGGTTGACAGACAACAGCTTGGTCTTAGAGGAATTGAAGTTGACAAGCCTCTTTATGCCCCAGTTCACCACAGAGTGTAGATCCCGTTCAAGGTCAGCAGCGAGATTATGTCTGTCCGCCACGACAGGTTTCTTACTGGTGCGGGAGTATATTGTAGTGTCATCTGCGTAGATGCCGACTTGGGACTTGATTTCATCTGGGAGGTCGTTGATGAAAATAAGGAAGAGCGTCGGGCCCAGGATAGAGCCCTGTGGGACACCAGCATTCGTGCTGTAGGACGAAGAGGCACGCCCATTCAGAACTACCTTCATTTTGCGTTTATTTAAGAAAGATTGGATTAGGTCAAGCAGGCGACCGGTAATACCATAACCGCGTAGTTTGCATAGGAGGCCAGAGTGCCAAACCCTGTCGAAAGCCCTGGAGATGTCCAGAGCAATCGCGCGAGCCTCGTCAGACTCATCAAGGGTCTGTAGCATGTACTCCGTTACGGTTGTTAGCAAGTCGGCCGTGGACCTGGCAAAACGGAATCCATATTGCCTGTCGGAGAACAGTTTGTGGGCGGTGAGATGATGAACTATTTCAGCATTGATTATAGCCTCGAATACTTTCCCGAATATCGGTAGAAGACTGATAGGGCGATAGTTGGTTGGGCCCGAGGGTTCACCACAATTCTTAAATACAGGAACGACTGAAGAGAACTTCCAGCATGCAGGAAAGCAGGAAGCAGAAAGGCAGTAGGTAAATAGTTTAGAGAGGACAGGGGAAAGTTCAGGAGCACACATCTTAAGGACTATCACCGGGATTCCATCGTCTCCACCCGCCTTATGGGGGTCGAGTTTTGAAATTACTCTGGATACTACTGTCGGGGTAATATATACGTCGTGCAGTTTGGCCTCAGTTCTAATAGGGAAGTCGGGTGGGTGTGCTCCTGACGAGTCGAATGTAGAGTTGGATGAGAATCTGTGGGCAAAGCACTCAGCTTTGTCCACAGATGACGTGAGAACCTCAAATCCATGGATTAAAGGAGATATTGAGGATTTCCTATTGTTGAGCACTCGTTTACAAATCCTCAAATAGTCCTTGGAGCCGAACTTGCGGTCAGCTATGCGCTGTCGCATTCTCTCAGCAAACAACTGTTTGGCGTCATTTAGGGTTCTCTTGCACTCATTGCGAGCAGATGTGAACAGGCGCCTATTGTAATCAGTTGACTGTCTCCGGAATAGACGGAAGTAATGGTTCCTGTGGGCATTGGCGGCTGAGCAGGCCGGAGAGAACCACGGAGAGGAATGAGGTTTTAAGCAATACTTCCTGGTGGGTATGAAGGCATCAATGCTAGCTTTCACCCATGACGAGACCTCAGAGGCACAGTCATCAACTGATAGGTCGAACACTTTTCCCCAAGGGACGTCGCAGTGGAAATCGCGAAAGGCATCCCAGTCAGCTTTTTGGTAGAGGTAGAAGGTCCTATAGGTAGGGGGCTCCTGGGGGGAGTGAGATTGGAAAGAAATACTGAGAGAGACTACAGCGTGGTCGGAGTTGCCGAGAGGGCAAAGCTGCGAGACTTGACAGGCGTCAGGCGCAGAGGTGAAACATATATCTAGCAGTGAGGAATGACCCGAGGGAGTGCTTGGGAAGCGAGTGGGGAAGTCCACCACTTGCGTAAGGGATTGGGAAATAGCAAAGTTCATGCTGTGAATGCCCGCTGGATCAGTAACGGCGTTTTCAAGCCACTCAGAGTGATGGGCATTGAGGTCTCCAAATACAAATATGTGGGCGAATGGGTTATAGGAAATAGCCTTATCTATGTCGTCAGCAATGCTATCTAGTAGGGAGCAGTCAGGAGAGGAGGGAGAACGGTAAAGAAAGAATAGGTAACTAACCGAACTGAGGAGAAACAGGCGGAGACATATGTATTGGTGGTCAGTAGATTCGAGTGAATGAATTCTTAACCTGGTGCTTGCGTCTTGTTTTCAATGTATAATAGAAGAAATTAAAATATTTGAATATGCGCGTCAATACACATTGGGTTACACAGGCTGATAGTCACATAGATGAATATTGAGAAATAGATCATTTCAGATAGATAGATAGATAGATAGATAGATAGATAGATAGATAGATAGATAGTGGTGGGGGCATCTATACATTGGCTGAGTTGCCGTGAGTGCTGTCTTTACGATACGTTATATAAGGTGAATCGCTTTAAATGTGTTTAAATGTCTAATGTGTTTAAATGAAAATGACGCTTTGTCTATGAAAGCATAGAAGGAAACCGTAGATATGAGTGAGAAAATATATACTGACGTGTTTATAAAAAATGAATTTGATAGACGTAATATCCCTTTCACCAATCCAAAAGTTCAGTAAAATAAAAAACAGATGGAAATTTCGATATAAGCCGAGGTGGTTCAGCATCTCACAGCACACAGGCTCCTCTCGGACAATCAATATGGTTTCCGCTTCACCAGGTCTACTGCTGATATGATAACGACCATCACCGAGTACATATACAAGGCACTCAACAGGAATGGCGAACCAGAACCGTTGCATTGGATATATCTAAGGCTTTCGACAGAGTTTGGCATGCTGGCCTTCTATGTAAACTGCGGAGCTATGGTATAACTGGACATTTGTTTGAACTAATCCAGTCATTCCTCTCTAACCGCACAATGAAGGTGGTATTAAACGGACATGCCTCCCAGAACTACCATACAAACACAGGTGTCCCCCAAGGCTCCATCTTAGGTCCTACACTCTTCCTGATATACATTAATGATCTCCCTGATTCCATAAGAGCCCAGGTAGGTTTGTACGCCGATGACACCACAGTTTACTCTCGCCTCGACCAAAATTCTGGTGTAGGCGTCAAAGCTAACCTCGCAGCCGAGATTGAAAAAGACTTCCAATCCATAGTGGACTGGGGTAAGAAATGGCTAGTAAATTTTAATGCTTCTAAAACGAAGCTACTCTCAATTAACCATCATCGACAATCTCACCTACCTCCCATTAGCATGGACCAGGCTTGCCACCCAGAGAGTAAAACACTACGCCTCCTTGTCTCACACTTTCAGCGGACCTCAAATGGAATGATTATATCGAATCCATTGCAAATCCGCTGCTATGAAAGTCGGTTCTCTGTGTAGGGCCCGGAAGTTTTTTCCGTCTAAATCTATCCTGCACATATATAAATCTACCATCAGCCCGTGCATTGAATACTTCCCGACTGTGGAATTCCCTTCCAGACGATTGCTTCCCCGACGGCTACAATCTCCAGGAGTTTAAATGTAAGGTCAACAGACACCACCTAACACACTAATCTGCTCCCATTCTATCAACACTCTTCCCATCTGCCCAACCTTCATCCTCGGTGTCCTTACTCATCTGTCACCTTCCTCCTGACATTCCCTATGTCTAACCACTCCTTCTCTTTACCTTCCCCTATGTAGCGCCATGCGCAATAGTGGCCATGGAATGGCTTGCTTGGGGTGAAATGATTAAAAAAAAATTAAACAGGGTAACGTAAACGAGTACAATTAAGGTTTTCTGCAATATTTGTTTTTCTGTCAATAATCACTGAATACTGTTAGCCATTTGTAGATTATGGGGAAAGTTTG
This sequence comes from Ascarosepion bandense, assembly GCA_037127315.1. Lineage (NCBI taxonomy): Eukaryota > Metazoa > Mollusca > Cephalopoda > Sepiida > Sepiidae > Ascarosepion > Ascarosepion bandense. Next base: position 1,060,026 of record JBBBDQ010001946.1, read on the forward strand.
TTTCTTGTTGAAAAACATAAATTGTTTCCAAGATGGGCAAAGCTTTCCACTGGGATTCTAACTCTGTGTCTTTCCAAACGGACATCAATTTTGGAATTGTCGTTGTAAAAATTATAAGACCGATTTTGATATATGCCGACATATTTAGGAATACGCTTTGAAAAGTATAGAGGCAACAAATGAATATATAAGCGCCCATGGATAATTTAATCAGAGCCTTGACAACTTCAAATCGAATCGGTTGATGTTCCTGAACAATCTTTTCAAACAATTTCCGATATATGAAACGCTCACCTAGCCTAATATAAACGAAATCCTCGCATACGTTCTGTGCCAAGGTAATCGATAATTTCTGAAGAGAAAGATATGTCTTAGAAACTGATTGAGCAATAGAAGCGAAGAAATAGACGAACAATAGCAATAAAAGCAAGAAGTCAGAGGCGTCTGGTTTAGCTATCAGGCCGATTAATGTATAAATTATTGAAAAATTCAACAAAAAAAAGATTGTTAGAAACATATAAAGACCAAATATAAAGAGGAAAGCATACATTTGTAAAAAAAATACAAAGCATATTACTGCAAGTATCTTTCGACCCCAGTGGCCGTTACTCCATAATGGAAAAATATAAACCTGAGTGTAACTGTAAGGTATTGCTATTAAGATCTGTAGAATAGGACAGCCATAATAGGCGATACAGAGAATCAGTTCACAGCTACAAAGGAAAAAAGTAACGAACGTGAAGAGAAAAATAATAAAAATATTTATCAATTGATAAAATACTTGGGAATTAATGAAACAATTACAAACTCGTTTGCAACAGTTAAACCATCGCTTAATAACCGCGTACCAAAACGACGGATTTACAGCCGTCAACAGACTTGATTTCAAAATGGCGTGTAGCAATTCGTAATCATGTAAGTTAGAAATATTTAGCCCCCCAAAATGCTGCAGCAGTTCGATATCTTGGACTAGGAATGTCCATGTTTTCCTTTGATGGAGTCGACTATATGCTATAGTTTCGCAGAGGCGATTTGGAATATTAATCACAATCAAACCTACAATAACAAAAACTGAAAACCAAACGAAAGGACCGCCGATAAAATATTCAGTGTTTTCAGCACTTGCCTTATAACCAAACATCATCGACCTGTATCCAAGCGGAATGTTATTTTCAAGGTAAGAATAGAGTTTTTCTTTGATTGTATAATACTCCAACATTAACTCTGCACAAAGGACGAGAACACAGGAAACAACTGCCATAGAACGACGTATTCTCGATGCCAATGCGGATTTTGACTCAAAAAGTAGCAACCACCTGATGAAAATCACGAAGCTACAATACGGGTCCTTTTCATTTAGCCAACTTGATTCATCTCCAAACGGAGGAAAATATCGTTTATTTCTTTCGACATTCATGTTCATCGAATGAATCAAAGCAAATGGTTGTCGATGGTTATTAAGCTTGGCTTTTGAAATGAACCCAAGAAGCAGAGGAGAAAAGGCAAATAATAAGGTTGCAGCGTAATTGAAGATATTAACCACAAGTGATGCACTAATGTGTTTGCCACTGCATAAATCGATTGAATTATTATATTCTTTTTGGCTACCCTTTACTTGACAACAATATCGAAGTAAAACCAGTCGGTTCAATCCCAAACGCTTGCAGGTCTCGAAAGTATATAGCGATAAGTTTTTCCTGTTGTTAATATCGTAGCAGATGTAAGCTGAAGACGTTTTGTCTGGAAGTCGAACTTTCGAAACAATTTTTAACAACTGACGAAATACAAGTCGAAGAAAATCCACTCTTGACACAACTCTTTCATTGCACGAATCAGAAACATTCATATTCACTGTTAAACGTTTTGTATATTCTTTTAAGATAAACAGTGAATGCACTTCAAAGTCATAGGTAGCCTTCATATAAACTGGTAAGCCATATTCTCCATCGTACAACCACATAAATTCGTTGGGATTTGCAAAATGATCATCTGGTTTTGGTTTGGTTAATACATCAGCTTGTTTTGAGTCGTATTTAATTCGAAAGAAAATAACTTTTTTCCCTTCTTCCAGGCTCTTATTGAATCTTTTTATTGAATCTTTAGAGACATGGACGATGCATTGGTGTTGGCTTGAAACTTGCACGTTTATTGGTCGTTCACATTCAACACGTGACATGCAGAGTGCGAAGTAAAATATGATTAACTTGATTAAGAATGTCATATCTTTCTGTATTTAATCAGATTTTGTCCACGACCTGCAAAAGTAGAAAGGAAAGGATGGAATTAAAACCAGTAGTAAACAGGAAAGTTTCATTAGCAAATTTTATTAAGAATATGTTATTCGTTTTATTTTAGTGATTTCCATCTTGCAACAGAGTATTATTCCTGAGAATGATACGGTGCAATAATCAGATACAGAAAAGAAATTACAAGACCATCTACAGGAAGTAGTTAAAGAAATCAGAAAGAAAGGACTATATCAATTACAAGAGAACTGAATGCATAGTCATCACTGGGACATGCAGTGAGGGACGAGGGCTTAGAAAACCTGAAACGGACAGGTAATATAGAAGAAAAACGAAACAGAGGAAAGCAGCGGTTAAGATATTTCAAGGGCCTTATCAGGTGAATGACGGAACAGCGGTTGCATGATGTACCAGGAAAAAACGTACTAAGAGCAACCAGGGATAGGGAGACGTGGAAAGCCATGATCGTCTCCGTCCTGAAAGTACAAGGCACATAGAAGAAGAAGAAGAAGAAGAAGAAGAAGAAGAAGAAGAAGAAGAAGAATCTTCAATAACTTCGCCGGTGTTTGCACATTTTGTGTCACTTAATATGATCTTTATAAAAACTGATGGATCACATTGTGGCCAATCTTTCCCTATTCAGTCAGTTAAGTGCCATACATAATATACGCTTGGGCGATCATGTCTCTTTCGAGACATGACTCACTGTGCAGAAGATTATCCCGAAGCAGTTTGCCATTGCTTTCTGCGTTAGACTGGCTGCCAGCCAAGGCTATAGAACCCAATCTGTCCTGTTATTTGACTCATAGTTAAAAGGGTAAGAGATGTATTTTATTATTAAGTAATAATTAGTGTAGGATCAGTTTCTTACTTCATAACAATATAAAAATAATCCCCCAATTTATGCCCAGTGGAAACCTTAATCATGTATATAACTATTATATTCAGTCAGTCAGTCGTGATACACGCTTTGTGCGATCATGCCTCGAAAGAGACATGACTGACTGGGCAGAAGATGATTTCCAGTAGGTTGCCTTTACTTTCTGCGGTAGACTGGTTGCCAGACCAGGCTATAGAACCTATTCTGTCCAGTTATTTTACCCATAATTGGAGAGAAAAGAGACGGATTATTACCTCTCCCAGATTATTAGCGAGTATTCTTCTTCTATGTGCCCTGTCTCTTCAGGACGTAGGCGATCATGGCTCTCCACGTCTCCCTATCCCTTGTGGCTGTTAGTATGTTTGATCCTGTTGCTCCTGGCAACCCCCGTTCCGTCATCCACCTGATCAGACCCTGCAAATAAGTTACCCGCTGCCTTCCTCTGTCTCTCCTTCCTTCTATCTGACCTGTCAGTATCAGGTTCTCCAGGCTCTCTTTTCTCATTGCATGTCCCAGGAACTTCAGTTGTCTCTTCCTGATGCTCAGCATCAATTTCCTTTTTGTTGTCATTCTTTCCAACACCTCATCGTTGCTTATTTATTAAATAAACCTTAACAAAATATGTTTTTAACAAATTGTAACAAATTATAGAAAGGTAAGTTTTAGTTTTATTCCCTCGTATAGTGTTTCTGGAAATCCCTCGTTTAGTGTTTTTATAAATCTTTATCCCTCGTTTAATGTTTCCAGAAATTTCTGTACCTCGTTTAATGTTCCCAGAAATTGCTGTCCCTCGTTTAGTGGTTCCAGAAATGCCCGTCCCTAATTTAGTGTTTCCATAAATTGCCGTCTGTCGTTCAGTCTTTCCAGAAATTTTCATCCCTCGTTTCGTGCTTCCAGAAATTTCCGTCCGTAGTTTACGGTTTGCAGAAATTTCCGTCCTTCGTTTAGTGTTTCCAGAAATTTCTGTCCCACGTTTAGTGTTTCCAGAAATTCTGTCCTTTGTTTATTGTTTCCAGAAATTTTCGTTCCTCCTTTTGTGTTTCTAGAAATTTCCGTCCCTCGTTTAGTGTTTCCAGAAATTTCCGTCCTTCTTTTATTGTTTCCAGAAGTTCCCATCCTTCGTTTAGTATTTACAAAAATTTCCGTCCTTTATTTAATGTTTCCAGAAATGTCCTACATCGTTTACTGTTTCCAGAAGTTTCCGTCCTTCATTTAGTGTTTCCAGAAATATCCGTCCTTCGTTTAGTGTTTCCAGAAGTTTGTCTTTCATTTCATGTTTCCAGAAATGTCTGTCCTTCATTTAGTGTTTCTAGAAATATCCGTCCCTCGTTTAGTGTTTCCAGAAATTTCCGTTCATCGCTTAATGTTTCCAGAAATGTCCATCTCTAGTTTAGTGTTTCCAGAAATGTCCGTCCCTCGTTTTGTGTTTCCAGAAATTTCCGTGCTTCGTTTAGTGTTTTAAGAAATTTAAATGACGCGTGTTCCTTATTTATTTTTCGTTAAAACAATTGTTAAATATTTTATTCGCTGTCATCTGTATGATTGGATTTCGTGAAAATAAACTAAAAAGCCTGTATTCTCGCATCACGAATTTAATTGTTAATAAAATACGACTTAAACTGCTGCAGATGAGTTCACCACATGAACGCCAGTATGACACGAGAAACATTACAAATGTTCGAGAACAAAAGAAGACTAATCAGAGCAGTAGATAGCGATTTAAATTGGATTTATATTTTTGAAGATTAAAGTTGGCTGAAAAGTATTCAATCATAAGAGAGTTCCACAAGCGAGAAAAGGAACAATAACTCGAGTCTATTTTTGCGGAAGTTTCCCAACATCTCGCCATCTCATCTGCAAAATGTTGAGATATCGACGACAGTGTAGTAATGCGCTTAAATTAAAAAAATGTCTATGTACCATGACGAAGTGAAAGTAACCAATTTTCTTTGCAGTTGATCTAACAATGGATTCCATTTTCTATTTCTACTCAACAAGTGCCTTGTTCCTTCTTGCTTTCCTGCTTGTTGGAAATACTTTTCTGTTGTTATTGTCTTTAAAAACGCAAAAAAATCGTTCGCTTTTTCTAACATTTTGTCGCTTTTTTGGCAGAGTACTAGATGCTCTAATAAAACGCGAATTTGTTAAGCATAACATTTTCTTTCCGACAGCTGTGGAACTCACTTCCGTATTCTTGCTTTCCTGACGGCTACGACCTCCAGAAATTTAAAAGCAAAGTTAATACTCACCTACTAACCACTGGCCTCTAGCTCTCTCTCCCCTCCCCTGTATAAGCTTCCCTTTCTCTCCGCCCATGTACCTGTCATTGCACCTGCTTTCTCAGTTTTCTATTGTTCCTTTCTAACTAGCTTGTACTCCTCACTCTTTTCTAATTAATCTTTCTACACTTATGTAACCCCCTGCACATCAGTGGCGTTTCTGCCTTGCTCGGGGTGAAATGATTAAAAAAAAAAAAAAAAAAAATACGGTTTTCACATCTTTCACGAGCAAAATTCGATGATCTACCTAAACTGTCAACTTGTTGGCCTTTTTTAATTTTTCTAACACATTTTCTTACAGTACTATTGATTCAATAATTATTATTCTAGCTCAACAAGGAATATTGTTACGAGGATGCATTTATATATAAAAATAATAGTAATAATGTCTAAAAAGTTTATAGTAAAGGACTCTATGAGTCCTACTTGTTGTTACAAAAAGGTTTTCATTCAGTCGTAAAAATAGGGAAATTAGAAATAGAACCTTTGGAAGATCGAAGAATGTTCCAGAGAGTTTGATAAGTTCTATAAGTATGCAAATTTGGTGTCACCCTCATAAGAATAGGTTTTTCAGCACGGTGCAGTTGATAGCAGGATGGGTTGACATCTACAGCTCCGGTTAATATTCAGGATTTATATCCAGCTAAAAGAACCCTTAAGTTTGTAATAACTAAAAACTGTAGTTGTATGATCATTTTAACATGAAATTTCGAAGATAGATTTCACATGTCATCAGCAACTACCACTTATTCAAAACAAAAAAATAAAAAAAAGACGGTTAAGAACTAAGGAATTTACGTCACA
>JBBBDQ010001947.1:0-47500 GCA_037127315.1 Ascarosepion bandense
ATATATATATATATATATATATGTATATATATTACAATTTAAGCAAACTGAAACAGATAAAACAAATACTAGTCAGCAATAACTTTACCAACTACCTCATTGACAGACAAATAAAATTATTCTTACATAAAATACACCAGTAATAAAAATATAATACAACAAATCATAAAAATATTTTATTGCAACCAGATGCACAATAATTTTAAGCAGAGGGAATTTGCCAGGAGGAAAATTATTAAACACCATATTCATGATAGAATTCCAGAAAAACGTGTAAACTTTATAATATATTACAGAAAATGGAAGTCTGCTATTCTCGTCGTTACTAACCAAAATTACCCCAGCAAATCAAAACTATCAATAACCAATATAATGTACCAATTTCAATGTCCAATATAAGACTGTGTTTCTTGTCACAAATTAATTACCTATATCGGACATGCTACCACCTCATAAGAAGACGCCTTACATGTCATCTGTCAAATCAAAATGCTATTAAAAAGCATTTATTGTTGGTAAAATTCATCATAATTTATGGATAAAGTGCAGGGATCAGTTTATGTATTGATTATAACAGAGAATCAATTAGTAATCTGTTCAATGAAACAACGTCAAAGACCAGCACTCTCGAATCAGACACTCTCCAGAATCGGATTTGAACTCGGAAAAATATGGCCGCCCTTTTATACACGCCGCATTGAATATTTTGAGCTTCCTGATTGGTTAAGCCTTCTAGTGAACTATAAAATGGGTTGGCTCATAGGGGTCTGCACAGTATATAAGGTACCAAAAAGTCCAACATTTATTCACCCATAATTGAACAGGACCCCGAAGAAAAGTTCTAGTTTATAACCCCAAAAAACTTTTAAAATCCCATAACCGTCGATATCGTACTATTAGATTAGCCCTGATTAAGTGCCGTTCCTCCACTATCAATCTGACGCTGTTCAATAGCGAAGATGGCGTGTTCAGTGATTTCTAAAAATCGAAGAGATCCTCACGGGAACTCAGCCGCGCTTGGCACGTGACTGCTCAAAACGTCGTTCTTCCACAAAAATGTAGTCGTGTAGTACAACACACGGAGAATAAATATTCAAAACAAACACCATTCAGAAGGAATAAAGCACTTACCGAAAGCGCTCGGAACAATAAAACTATGGACAAGTTTTATACTCTTTAAGTCCTAAAAAACGAAAAAAATGGTGGGAAAAAACTCAATAAAGGATTAATATAAATCAACCGTGTCGGCTGTATTCAATAAAAGATTCTTCGAAAAAAAGGTTCTGCTCAAATACACATACTTTGACGCTTCACTAGGCTAGAGAGACAGGGGTGGCTCACTAACCTACTGATCGGCTGCGGAAATGCCCTAGCGTTGTTACAGAAACCACTAAATCTCTTCCGCTTCCGTGATTTTAGATCGGTAGACAATTTGTAAGTGGTGATCCAAAAATGGAAAGAAAGAATATGGTCGTATATAATTCTTAACTCAATGGAATGGCGGTCAAATTCAATACAAGCGAGATGCAGATGAAAGTTCAATCAAATCAAAACGCTGAACGGTTGGGTGTTTTGGTAATTCAAAATATTCTCTTTTCTTTTATTGACACAGCAACGAAAACACAAACAAACGCTGGAGATAAAAAACAAGAAATTAAAAAAAAAATAACGATAAGTTGTTGGAGATCTCTGAAGGTCCTTCAATAATTATAATAATAATTTCTCTATTTCAATTTTCCTACCCAATTTCAGATTCGATCTCCATCGGCAAAAGAATAGTCCTACTAATCGTTCTTCATCAAACCGAGAGTCTCTCTTTTTTATTTCTTTTTTTCTCTCATTAAATTTCCAATAAAATCAGGAATGTTCGTGTTGCTCAAAAAATAAAGGTGTTTTTGTTTTGTGAATTCCTATTGAGTTAACAGAATTAAAGTGAATGTGTGACATAGCTCGGTATCGGATAGTTTGTCTCTTATATTTCATACTTCGATACTTCACAAACCCTTGTGTCGGTTCGAATTAAGAGATTATAATCTTGGTTGTCCGTTCGTATTCTTCAGAGACACTTTTCCCATTCTCATATATTTCTCTTTTGATTTCTTCCTCCTCCCGAGAAAGTTCTGGATTAGATCGATCACATTACGGACTCTCCGTTGGATTTGGTCAAGGACCTCTAGGTGGATAGCAGGAGCACCCAACCAGATATGGCAGCAATACTCAATGGTAGATCTTTATATGTGCAGGATTGAGGTACTCTATTCAGGCTGCAGGTCTGAAAGAGAGCTGTGTCTGTGAAATTGGGAGGTACTGTTAAGTCAGTAAACTTGCATTTCCCTGGCCAAGAGGAATGAGGACAAAACTAACCAGAGATAAAGATAAATACTTCCCTGGTATCATTCGTGACCAGGGTGCTGATAAGGGGGGTGGTGTCAGCAACCCGGTAGCATCTGCCTGTTTCAACCAAAGAGGCATGAAGCGTCTCTACGTGATGTGCCGAGGGAGACTGGACAGTTTCTGTCGCTGATCCCGCGTATGTGTGACGTTCTCACTTTTTTGTACCGTGTTTCATTTTAGTGGGACGATATGAAGAGCAGGGTGGGGAGAGATGCAGAGGTAGAGAGAGAGAGAGAGAGAGAAAGAGAGAGAGAAAGAGAGAGAGAAAAGCAAAGAAAAAGAGTTGGGTTAGAGAGAGGTAGAGGTATCGAAGAGAGGTTGACAGAAAGAGGTAGAGAGAAAGGTAAATGTAGAGAGATGGTTAGAGAAAGGTAGATATATATATAGAGAGGTTCAGAGTGGTAGAGAAAGGTAGAGAGATGTAGAGAGAGCGGTAGAGAGAGAGAGAGGTAGAGGGAGAGTTAGATGGAGAGAGAGGTAGAGAGAGTGATGTAGAGATAACGAGAAAGTGTTAGAGAGAGAGAGAGAGAGAGAAATATAGATGCATATATAGAGTAAGTAAGAAATTCGGAGTGAATTTTCGTTGTGAGGGAAACGATCGACTAGCTGGCGGGAAAGAATTCTCGATAAATAAACAAAGAAATTGAAGAAAAAGAAATAAACAATCATTGAATTGAATAAAGGCAGTAAACTTATCCCTCTGTATTATAAGAAATTCGATTATGGTGACGATTTTAGTTTTCTTTTTTTTTTCTTTCTTTCTTTTTCTGCAATCCAAAACAAAAGAATGAAAATAATCCCTGCTTTTATTTGGTTTTTCATTTGTCATTTCTACTTTATTCTTTTTCTTTTTCATTTTACCTAAAAAAACAAAAACAAAAAAAAAACTAGATCTCTAGCCATTCATCATTTCCATGGCGGCGAAAGTTTCCCGCGTTTTTTTAAGCCTCGTTTTCCTGCTATTTTCACTGCATATATCAAACTCTATGTCACAGCCCATAAAACACGCACGCGCGTGCGACGTTTTATCAGTTCCCATTTTGTCGGATTTAACGCTCCCAAAAATGTTTATACAATTTATCACTGTCGGCTTTCAACTTTTATATCTTTTCTCCCAACCGTTTTTCTTGAATTTTCACCTTTTAGATTATTTTCTTTATTTAATGATTATGATTTTTCTTTAGCAGTTTTTTCTTTCTTTCTTCTTACATTTTAAAGCATTATAACTTTCTTTCTTTCTTTCTTTCTTTCTTTCTTTCTTTCTTTCTTTCTTTCTCATTACATTTACAGTATTTAAACTTTCTTTATTTGTCTCCTTTTTCTCATATTTGCAGAATTACAACTTTCTCTCTTTCTTTCTTTCTTTCTTTCTTTCTACATTTACAACATTTAAAATATCCTTTTTTCTTTCTTTCTTTCTTTCTTTCTTTCTTTCTTTCTTTCTTTCTACATTTACAACATTTGAACTCTTTCTTTTTTCTTTCTTTTTTCTTTTACATTTACAACATTTAAACTTTCTTTTTTCTTTCTTCCTTTCTTTCTTTTTTTTTTTTTTTAATTATTTCACCCCAAGCAAGGCTTTCCACTGTCACTATAGCGCAGGGGGTTACATAGGGGAAGGTGGTGAGAGAGGGATTAGATATAGAAAATGTCAGAAGGAGGGTGATAGACGAGTAAGGAGGTACATCGGAAGAGTGTTTGAGAGAATGGGTGCAAGTTAGTGTGTTAGGAGGTATCTATTGATCTTACATTTAAACTACTGGAGATTGTAGCTGTCGGAGAAGCAAGTATGTGGAAGGGAATTCCACAGGCGGGAAGTGCGAGAAAAGAAGCTGTTGGAGTAGAAATTGCGGTTACATTTTATCGGTTTCACTGTAAAAGGGTGGGACCTAGTTGCTAATCTAGTATCAAATTCGTACCGCGGGGGCACCAGTGATCTAAGTTCATCGGAGCAGAAGCCATTCTTTCTTTTCTTTTGTTCTTTCTTTATACAATTACAACATTTGAACTTTTCTTTCTTTCTTTTTACATTTACAACATTCAAACTTTGTTTTTTCTTTCTTAATTTTTCTCTTTCTTTCTTTCTTTCTTTCTTTCTTTGTACATTTACACCATTTGAACTTTCTTTCTTTTTTTTTTCTTTCTTTTTACATTTACAGCATTTAAACTTTATTTGTTTCCTTTTTGTCATATTTTTTAGAACTTTTCTTTCGTTTTTCTTTCTGTTTTCATTTCTTTATTTCGTTTTATATTTACAACATTTAAGATTTCTTTTTTTAATTTTTTTTAAAATCATATCACCCCGAGCAAGGCGGAAACGCCACTGATGTGCAGAGGGCTACATAAGAGAAAAAGATTAGAGGAGAATGAAAAGAAGGACGAACCAATTTGAAAGAAGCAAGAGAAGGATGGGAATACAGGTGTGATGACAGTTGCAAAGGTAGAGAGAAAGGAAAGGATATACAGGGCGGTGTGGAAAAAACTAGAGTCAAGTAGTTAAGAGATGAGTATTGACCTTGCATTTAAATTCCTGGAGGTTGTAGCCGCCAGGAAAGCAAGAATAAGGAAGCGAGTTCCACAGGCGGGAAGTGCGAGAAAAGAAGCTGCAGGAGTAGAATTGTCGTCTGCATTTGGTTGATCTAACTGTGAATGGAGGAGACCAGATGCCAGTCCGGTTGCACTAGTAAGCCACTTTTGCGGAGGCACCAGTGACTTAAGTTCGTTGGAGCAGAAGCCATGGAAGTATTTATAAAACAGACAAAGGGAAGCCACATCTTGTCGGTGGGAAAGTGGCTGTAGTCGAGCCGCCAAGTCAGTCCCTATCACATTACTGATTCTCCTTTGAAGCCTGTCAAGAACACGGAGATGAACAGCGGGGGCACCAGACCATATATGGCAGCAGTACTCCATGCACGGACGAATGGTTGATTTGTATATATACAAGATGGTTTCAGGTGGGAAAAACATCCTGGCCCGACACAGTGATCCAACCTTCCTAGCAGTGGATTTAGCTATTGACTCAATGTCGTGGTTCCACTTCAGATCAGAAGAGAGGGTAAAGCCGAGGAGGTGCAGAGTATTGCTCTCGGGGAGTTTCGCTTGGTCTATGCTTATGGGATGCAGGAGAGGTTGCCTGTGATGATTGACAGACAGCAGCTTGGTCGTAAACGCACTGAAATTTACGAGCCACTTCTTACCTCAATTCACCACAGAGTGTAGACCCTTTCAAGATCAGCAGCGAGATTATGTTTTTCCGTCACGCCGGAATTCTTTCTGATGCGGGAGTAAATTGTGGTGTCATCTGCGTAGATGTCTACCTGGCTCTTGATCTCGTCTAGGATGTCGTTTATGTAAATAAGGCTCCTTACATTTACAGCATTTAAACGCTCTCTCTTTCTGTTTCAGGATGTGTGTTGTGGTGCATTAGATATCGGCTCAGAACGAGAAACCGGGGAGCCGAGTTCGAATTCCAGCCGAATTCATTGCATTCACTTACGCACAAATACTCTTGGGAAAGGTATTAATCCGTCTCTTCCCTCCAGTTATGGGTTAAATAATAGGACAGATTGGGTTCCATAGCCTTGGTCGGCAACCAGTCTACCGCAGAAAGCAATGGCAATATACTGCGGGATAATATTCTGCCCAGTCAGTCATGTCTCGAAAGAGACATGATCGCCCAAGCGTGTATCACGTATGGCATTTATCTGATTTTCTGTTTCCAGGTTTTTTATTGTCTTCCTTTAAATTTTTGTCTTTTTTAAAAATTTCTCCTCCGTTCGTCTAAGCATTTCTTTTCTTCTTTACTCTAATGTGATATCATTTATAATCTGTTCTTGATCTTCTCCTGACACGAGCGCGTCTCGTCCTGTAACGGCCAGAGAGTTGTAAAAAAATAGCGTGCCGAGTTCAAATGGCAAAATAGTTCGTGACGTTTACTTTCATACATGATCCTTGGTGAAGAGATGGATTCATATCTTCCTCACCCAGTTATGGACTAAATAGTCAGTCTAGACGATCTCATCAAAGATGAAGGAGAGACTGAAATGTGGTTCTAAATAACAGAACAGATTAGGTTCTATAGCCTTGGCTGGCAACCAGTCTACCGCAGAAAGCAATGGCAACCTGCTGCGGTATAATCTTCTGTCTAGTCAGTCGTGTCTCTTTCGAGACACGAGCGCCCAAAGCGTGTATCACGTATAGCACTGAACTGACTGAATGAGGAAGGAGGTCGATGCTCCCGGGATGGATACATGGAAAGGGAGACAGGTGAAAGTAGAGCGAGAACTACTTAATGGTCTTAAGCAGGGAGATGGAGGAACGGGGTTTGGGAAAGATACCAAAAGGAAAAATATTAAGAACAACAAGAGATAGGGGCAAATGGAAATTCATGATCGCCTACGTGCTGAAAGAACAAGATACATAAAGAAGGTGAAAGAGAGGAAAAACTCTAAATTAAAATCAGTTTCGATGGGCAGCCTTTCGCTATTTTGCCTTTGACATTCCGCAATTGTAATAGTTGCATTACGTGTGATATCACTACGCTTTTTACGTGTTATGGGACTCGGGATTCGAAGGAAATGACTTTAGTCTAGTTTAAGGCCGGATCTGAGGAGAAATCCAGGCCAAAGTGATTACTTATTTACTCATGTTTACTGAATCAGCCACAAGGCACGACTGCAACGAGGTATCCGGTACTACATAAGCAGATAAGACTGGAAGCAACAGAAATTATGTTCTACTGATGGATGCTGAGGATACTGTGGACCAAACGTGTGAGCAACGACGAGGGAGGTAAATAGAAACAAAAAAGAAACTTATATTGAGCATCAGTAAATTGAAATTTCTGGGGTATGTGATAAGAAAGGGAGGCTTGGAAAATCTGATACTCACAGAACTGATTGAGTAAAAGAGGGACAAAGTCTATTGAACAGGTGAAGAGGCTCATCCCTTGTTCCCTGTTTAGGATGTGGTTTCCGGCTTTTCTCTTTTCCAATCTTCTCACTTGGTTTCTTTTTTTTTTTTCAATTGGAGTAGATAGATCTATCTATCGCCCGGTTCACACTCCACCCACGTCTATTGAACAGGTTAAGAGGCTCATCCCTTGTTCCCTGTTTAGGATGTGGTTTCCGGCTTTCTCTTTTTCAATGTTTTCACTCTTACGTAGCCCCCTGCGCATCAGTGGCGTTACTGCCTTGCTCGGAGTGACATGATTAAAAAAAAAAGTAAAAGAGTTAGTAATATGGGCTTGAGTAAATGAATATTAGATAAAAGTTTCGGAGAAATAGCAAAAAGAAAAAAGTTATTAAGCGCTACATGCTTGAAGAAGATGTGAAGGGACATGATCACCTATGTCCTGAAAAGACACGGCATATAAAGAAGAAAAAGCATTGATCTGAGTGACAAGGCAATTGTTAAAACTTGTACAAAGTTAGAGGAATCTTTTTTTTATTAATTTACTATATTGACAAAAATCCAACCATTTAAAACATCATTAAGAAAAAAAAAATCATTATTATCCTAAGCGAAAACATTACCTCAAATGTAATTTGACATTTTACAGAACAACTAGACTGGCAATAAGGTCCCACTCTTTAATAGTGAATTTAATAAAATGTAAACGCAATTTCTACCCGAACAGCTTCTTTTCTCGCACCTGCGGAATTCCCTTCCGTATATTTGCTTCTCCCGACAACTACAATCTTCAAGAATTTAAATGTAAGGTCAATTGTCATCTTCTATCCCTCTAACTCGCATCATTTCCCTCATGTTATTTTTTTTCATCCACTCTACTCGTATCACACCAGTATTCTCGTCCTTCTCTTACCCATTCTCTGACACCCCCTTAACGTGTTCCTCTTTCTCATCACTTTCCTTCTAAACTGCATTGCTTGGGGTGAAATGATTAAAAAGAAGTAGCTTTGACATTTAAATAAGTTTATTAACACCTGCAATATCACAAATAATATATATATATATTGTCACGAGCGGGGCAAAGCTTCGAAGGATACTCGAATTTTCTCTGATAATCCCCGGCTGCTGTGTCATAAAAAAGTTTATATTTTACGTCGGATATTCTATACCCAAATTGGCTCAGGGATGTGGTTCGGGTATAAACATGGATTCAGACAAACATTTGGTTAACAGAAAGTAAACAGCATAATAAAAAAGGCTGTGGTTTATCCAAATAACTGATTAAGACGATCGTAACAATAACAAAACAATTTAATTTGTAACTTGACGAAAATATATTTTTAAATTCAATGTTCACAAAAAAGAAAAAGTTATAGACAGCGATATCTCAGACAGTTATTTTTATATCCCAGTGAATTAATGTTCATATAGAAAATAAAGTTATTTCAAAGTAGAAGGCAATATTCTACGAAAAAAGAATTATTTCTACTTTTTTTTATATATATATATAATCGTGTGGCCAAAGAAAGGCGTTTTACTGACACTGTTGTGCAGGGGGTTACATAGGAAGAATGTTATGAGAAAGAGTGACAGGCTATAGAGGGTGTCAGGAAGAGAGTATGAGAAGGAAGAGAATACTGACGAGTGGGGTGGACGGAGAAAAAGTCATGAGAGAGAGGATGTAAGTTAGTGAGACAGGAGATGACTATTGACTTTACATTTGAATTCTTGGAGATTATAGCTGTCGGGAAAGCAAGTATGTGGAAGGGAATTCCACAGGCGGGAAGTGCGAGAAAAGAAGCTGCTGGAGTAAAATTTGCGTTTACAATTTATCGGTTTCACAGTAAAAGGGTGGGACCTAGTTGCTAATCTTGTGGCTCGAGGAAATTCATATATGGTGGGTACCAGTGAGCTAAGTCCATCGAAGCAGAAACCGTAAAAGTATTTGTAGAAGACTCACAAGGAAGCCACACTGAGTCGGTGAGAAAGTGATTGTATCTGAGCTGCCAAGTCGGGATCGATCACATTACGGACTCTCTGTTGGATTTGATCAAGGACCTCTAGGTGGATAGCAGGAGCACCCAACCAGATATGGCAGCAATACTCAATGGTAGATCTTTATATGTGCAGGATTGTTTAGGAAAGGAAAACCGTCCTGCCCCTACACAGAGAACCGACTTTCTTAGATTCTATATAGTTATTCCACTTATGGTCTGATGTGAGAGTTAATTCGAGGAGGCGCAGTGTTTTACTTTTAGGGAGAGAAGCCTGATTCATGTTAATGGGCAGGAGAAACGATTGTCTGTGATGGTTAATAGATAGCAGCATCGTTTTGGAAGCATTAAAATTTACAAGCCATTTCTTGCCCCAGTCCACCACGGAATGGAGGTTCTTTTCAACCTCGGCAGCGAGGTTTGCTTTGTCAGCCTCGGCAGATTTTTGATTGAGACGAAAGTAAACCGTAGTGTCATCAGCGTACATGCCTACTTGGGATTTTATTACATCGGTGAGATCGTTAATATAGATAAGGATAAGTGTAGGACCCAGAAAAGAGCCTTGAGGGACACCCGCGTTCGTGTGATAGGATTGGGAGGCTTGTCCGTTCATTACTACCTTCATTGTTCGATTTAAAAGGAATGACTGAATTAAGTTAAAACAATTGTCCATTTATACCATAGCCCTACAGCTTGCTTAGAAGACCAGCATGGTAGACTCTGTCAAACGCTTTGGAGATGTCAAGGGCAACAGTTCGGGCTTCGCCGTTCTTGTCGAGGACCTGGTGTATATACTCAGTGATGGTCGTGGGCATATCAGCAGTAGACCTGGTGAAGCGGAAACCATACTGTTTGTCAGAAGAGTCTGTGGACTGAGAGATGTCGCACCACCCGGCCGTTGATGATGGCTTTTAACACTTTGTCACAGATCGGCAGGAGGCTGATAGGGAGATAAGTAGCAGAGTCAGATGATTCTACAGTATATTTATAGAAAGGAACCACTGGGTTTTCCTAAATGCTTTTAGTTGTGGTCTCTTTTTTTTTCATTTTGTCAAAATTTTTTTAGTTCTTAATTTCTTATTCCACGACAAATAGAATATCCTGCAACTGTTAAATGGAACACTTCTCACTACTACACACATTAAACATCGAAGATAGATTATCCGCAAATGTACACGAATAACACATGTAACATAGTCTAAAGAGCAATACAGGATCATATAATGTAAACTCTCTTTAAATTTAGTAACCAAAAAAGAAGGATTTGTTGACATATATTTATATGAACTTTTATCTTTGTTTTGGTGTTACAAATCCGCCCCAAAGTCAATAATTTTTTTAATACGCTCTCTCTCACTCTCTCTCTCTCACTCTCTCACTCTCTCTCTCTCACTCACTCTCTCTCACTCTCTCTCTCTCACTCTCTCTCTCTCTCTCTCTCTATATATATATATATATATATATATAGTCATCCGCACTTCCATCTCTTATGAAAGAATGAAGTTTTCGGCCTAAAAAGTTCAGTAAGAAGTTTAACCTCTTCAGTAAATGTAAGTTCGCTTGTTTTACAATGTCAAATATAGTTCACAAATTTGGTGTGCTCTGTGGTGCTCAGTTTTAAAGATGAAGGCGAACTTTCTTACAGTCCGACTAATTTATACAATCTGTGGCGTATAAATACTTGAATATTCTAAACTAGGAGGCGAAAGTTATATCCTCGTCCGGAGAATATGTGAAAGTGTCTATTGCACCCCATATCGTGTTTTATGAGAACGCGTCTAAGTTTTCAGAAATTTGTCTCTTGTTTGCCAGTTCAAGCAAGATTCTTTGCTATTGTTGAGAATGAAGTACAATTTTTTCAAGTTTTTGATGTCTTATTTCTGTTTGTTTTTGAAATCCCAGCTGTTGTTTTTCAGCTTGATTTAGACTTTCAAGACGTTCCTATTTCCATGTAAATTCCTGTTGGTTTTGTTGTTCAAACATGGAAGATTTAAATTCGTCCATGTTTTATCGTGTTTTTTTTTTTTTAGGATTAAACGGAATACAATTACAAAACCTTTTTAGAAAAACCGAAATAAAAAATTAATTGAAAGTGAATAAAAAATATTTAATTTTCTTACTCACTCATGGAATCACGAGTGCTTTTTTTTCTCTCAAAAGACATGAATTCTCGTAGTTTAATGGCTCGCGTTCAAGTTTAGTTTAAGTTAGTTACACTTTTTTCGTTCGGCTCCCTTTTCGAGATTATCAAGTACTATTGAGTAGAACAAGGTGTAACGAAAATAGAATTTTGTTTTCGTTCGGTTTCTTTTTCTGTATTGCCAAGTACTGTGTGGCGAAAATAGAATTCTGTGCGTCCAATGTTGAACCAATATTGATAATTTTCACGCAGTCCTTTTAGGGTTCTTCAAGGTCCTTAAGAGTCCTCGTCGCCAAGTTGTTGTGGCCTGGTTAGGGGCCAGAAATAAAAACACAAAGACGGAATAAAGTTAAACAAATATATTAACCAAGAACAGTAGTACAAACAGATGCAGCATAATAAGATCACCAGCGTGACTGCATTGGTCCGTCTGTTAGAGCTATCTGTTGGAAAAGACCTCTCTCCCTATCACAAAGTAGAAACTGCTGCTTATTTATAGTTTGGAAGAGTTCATGTGTACCATGGTTAAATTACCATAACAAGTAGACGTTCCGTTTATTTGTTAAACAGTATACTTAATTTCATCGACTGGCTTGAATGTCTGAGCAATCCTATTAAAGAAATATTTGTGCACTCTGTCAGAATTTGAACTTGTTCCACCTTGAGCAGAGGGAGCTACCGTTTGATTCATTATACTTTAAGAAAGTGAGCTACAGACAACCAGCTGATCAGGGAAGGAAAAAGATTTGCCTTTAAGAGAAATATATCTCGTCATAGATCTCCCGAAATGTCTCCATATCTGCAGTTTTGCATCCAAGCGTAAACAAAGCAATTTTTTCTAAAGAAAAAAATGATTCCATTTTTCATGTATTTTTTCCTTATATTCATTCTTTTCTTCCTCATTTTTCTTCCATTTTTTTTATTTTGTTCTTCCTGATTTTCAGTTCTTTCTGCCTGACTGTCCTTCCTTCCTTCCTTCCTTCCTTCCTTCCTTCCTTCCTTCCTTCCTTCGCTCGTTCGTTCGCTGTTCGTCCCTTCCTTCCTTGTTTTCTTTCTTGTTTTCTTACTTTTCTTTTTATGTTCATTCCATTCTTTTTATTTCCACTTTTCTTCTTTGTTTTTCCAACTTCCTTCTTATTT
Organism: Ascarosepion bandense; assembly: GCA_037127315.1. Classification (NCBI taxonomy): domain Eukaryota; kingdom Metazoa; phylum Mollusca; class Cephalopoda; order Sepiida; family Sepiidae; genus Ascarosepion; species Ascarosepion bandense. The sequence continues at coordinate 12,580 of JBBBDQ010001947.1, forward strand.
TCATTTCTTTCTTCCTTATTTTCATTCCTTCAATAATTTCCTTCCTTTCTTCTTATTTTCACTTCTCATTTTTCCCTTTCCTTATTTTTCCAACTTTCTTCTTATTTTCAGTTTTTACTTCAATATTTTCATTCATTCCATACTTTTCCTTTCTTCTTAATTCTATTTCCTTCTTCCTTATTTTTTCTTTCCTTATTTCCGCCTCCTTTATTTTCCCAAATTCTTATTTTCCTTTCTTTTTTCCTTATTTTCATTCCTTATTTTCATTTCTTTCTTCATTTTCTTTCTTCATCATTTTTCTTTCTTACTTATTTCAACTCATTCTGTATTTCCTTTCTCTTTTTCTTTCTTCTTTCTTTTCTTTTCTTTATTCTCATTCCCTCCTGTATTTTTCTTTCTACTTAACTTATTTTCATTCATTCACTATCATTACTACCATTATTTTCATTCTCTTCTTCCTTATTTTCGTTCTTTCTTAATTTAATTTATTTTTCTTTATCTTCCTTCCTTCCTTCCTTCCTTCCTTCCTTCCTTCCTTCCTTCCTTTCCCTATTTTTATTCTCCTTCTCTTTCACGCATTTCCGTATTTGTTTATTTCTTTTCATTTGTCATTCGTTTCGCCTTATGTCTTCACTTTTCTTTTGTACTTTTTCTTTACTTTTTCATTTTCTTCTATTATTCACACCCGGTCGATTTTCCTTCTTCTCTGTTGATTTCTTGTATTCATGCTTTTCTTTTTGCCTTTAATCGGTATTGTTTATCCTTTGTTATTGCTTTTACTTTCCCCGACAACAGGAAATTAGATCCTTAAATACTGCATCCGGTTTCAAAATTTAAATTCTCAAAAGGCACAATTTAAGCACTTTTTTCAATAAAATTGATATACTTTAGAAGGTTTCTAACGTTCAATTATACTTTTTGTCACTTGACAAATAATGCCTTAAGCCAGGCTACATTTCTTTTCGTAACATCCACTAATAGAATATTTTACCCCTTTCTAAAAAGATCCCATCCTTAAGACACTGCTGTAATTGACTGCTTATAATGCAAAATAGAATTTTCTTTTCAAGCAATCTCAATGTGCGTTGTTGTATTTACTAGCCTTCCCACGCAAAGGCCAGATGTGACACATGGTCATTTTATTGTGGTGCAGTTGATATCAGCTCCGAACGAGACATCGGGGAGCCGAGTTCGAATTCCACTTGAATTCCTAGTATCCAGTTACGCGCAAATACAAATGGGAAAGGTATCAACCCGTCCCTTCCCTCCAGTTAGGGGTTAAATAACCGAACAGATTGGGTTCTATAGCCTTGGCTGGCAACCAGTCTACCGCAGAAAGCAATGGCAACCTACTACGGGATAATCTTCTGCCCAGTCAGTCATGTTTCTTTCGAGACATGATCGCCCAATGCGTGTATCAATAGCACTGAATCTCAATGTAGTGACTTGTGCATAATTTTGGGGTGGGGCACTATTATTTTATTTTTATGTACTTTTTGTGTAGATACTACTTTTTGTTTTACATATTTTAACTTTGCAAATATCTTCTCGAGTACAATATGCTAAATAGATGTAAGTAATATTAATAAATCAACGGCAAATTCTGTTTGCCCGTCCGTGTGTCTGAAATCCCTCTAAATTGAGCGACACTTGTTTTATATAGACATATTATACATTTTTGAAATCAGGATAATCCCTACATGGAAAACCGGTCCTTCATCTGGTGCTTAAACACCTAACATTGGGATATGTGGTCGTATGAGGAGGGAACTGTTAAAATTCAAATATTAAAAAAAAACGGAAAAATAGTGATTTTAAAAGATTTTAAATTATAATGAGTTTAAAGTAACAGAAAAGTTCTGTGAATATAATATTTTTGTTTTAAAATCAATTTAAAATATTTCCATAATTCTGTGGATTGATGAAATCAATTTTATTTCTTCAAGATGCCAAGGAATCAGAGTCAAACTGAGAAGTTTCGTAGCGTATGATTTTGAATTTCTGCAGAGTTTGTGATTTAAAGAACTCAACTCAATTGAAGTTCCACGGAGTTTGCGATTTGAAGAACTTAATTTTCGGCCTGAATCAGAATTTCGGACAAGATCGGTCGTTTACTCGGAATTGAACTTACAGCCCGAATCAGAGTCAAATTGAGATTTTGAAGTTCTATGGAGGGAACTGAGGAATTCATATTCCGTAGAGAGTGTGGCGTTTAAGCTGACATTCTTTTTTGTAAGAGCTGAAAATTGTTTAATTACGAATTGACGGAACATTTGGGCAACGACTGAAATTTTGAGAAAGTAGAAACAAAAATACACTTATACTTCACACAAGAAGGAGACAGTTGAAATTCCTAGGACACATAACGAAGAAAGAGTGCTTGGAAAATTCTAATGCTCGCAGGACACATTACAATAACAATTAGCGGATATGAGAAGTTTAATTTTCTGAAAAACTTTAATATGAAAAAGAACGTATAAATTTCAACCAACAGTAACATTGTTTGGTCATTGAATAGCGAATTAATTCTAGAAAAAGCTAATCTCATTTTTACAATTACCATTTTCTAATCCTTGAGATTGTTTCATTGACTAATTTGATGGGTTAATTACAACGCCTAATTATCTCATCCATTTGAAATGCGAAAATTGCTTAAATGCTTCATGAATTATTAGGATAATAAATATCGAAAGATGATTGCCTTCAAGGTGACCAGCTCTCTTCTGGTCCGAATCAAGTACAAGATAATTTCTTCCGGGCTACCAGCAATAAAAACATTAATCTAATCAAAGAATGTAACTAAAATATTTTTAAAAAAATTAGATAACCAATCTCGAAGAGTCAGCGTGTTGCAAGATTCAAAATCTTATTCTGGCAGTACCTTTTCAGGCAAAAGAGACTGGGCCAGATAAATTAATCTCTTACCCATGGGATGTCTCTATGGGATGTGAAAAAGAAGCGAAGGAAATTACTGTCACTCATCCTACGGACGCGTCGGATTCTCACCTTAAAAGGACGGGTACCATATTTCTTTTAGTGAGTTAGGTTTGTGTTATGTCACAAAATCATTTTCCAGACTATTTAATGATGAAATCTGTTGCACAAACATATAGGTAGACTTAGGTTTGCTTTGCATGAATCAAAAAGGTAGACACGTGTTTAGTTTGTAAGAAAGTCATGAATGTACGCACGTATTTACATTCACAAGTAAAACAGATAGACATGTGTTTGGTTTGGACGAAAGTAAAAAAAAGGTAGACACTGGTTTAGTATACACGAGAGTCATAAATGAAGAAACGGTTTTAATTTGTGATTCAGAAATAGATACGCGTTTAGTTTACACAAGAGTAAAAAAATAGAGACGTGTTTAGTTTGCACGAGAGTTATAAATAAAGAAACAGTTTTAATTTGTGAGTCAGAAATAGATACGTGTTTAGTTTGCACAAGAGTAAAAAAAATAGAGACCTGTTTAGTTTGCACGAGAGTCATAAATAAAGAAACGGATTTTATTTTGTAAGTGAGTCAGAAATAGATACGCGTTTAGTTTTGCACAAGAATAAAAAATAGAGACCTGTTTAGTTTACAGGTGAGTATGAAAGGTAGACACGTGATTAGTTTGTGCGAGATTAGAAAATGTTAGACAGGTGTTTAGCTTGCATGAGAGTCAGAAATGACGAGACCTGTTTAGTTTGCACTAGAAATAAAATGATAGACACGTGTTTAATCTGCACGAGAGTAAATAAAAGGTGACATTGCTTTGTTTTCCCCAATGTAAAAATGAGATATAGATTAGTTTTAAACGAAAATCAAGAAGGTTAATATTGGTTTAGTTAATTTAGACACAGTAAATAGTAACACTTTTAGTGTAAGAACAGAGAGAGGGGGGTAAGCGTATACAACATGCTATACGCGTAGATGGACAAACTTGGAAAGTTTTCAGTCATTGGTATTACTACAGCAGGGGAAGAAAACACAAAACCTTCTGTAGAACGCAGCGAAGGAAAGCGAAAATAGCAACGTACACTGTGTCTTCTATCCTTGGATGAATTCATAATCTTGGAGAAGGCAACGGTAACCTACTCTACTATGTTTTTTTTTTTTTAATCATTTCACCCCAAGCAAGGCATTCCACTGCTACTATTGCGCTTGGGAAGGTAAATAGGAAGAGTGGTTAGATATAGGAAATGTCAGAAGGAGGGTGATAGATAGTTGGGTGGGTGGGAAGAGTGTTTGAAAGAATGGAAGTTAGTTTGTTAGGAGGTGTCTATTGACCTTACATTTAAACTCCTGGAGATTGTAGCCGTCGAGGAAGCAGTCATGTGGAAGAGAATTTCCACAGTCGGGAAGTGCGAGAAAAGAAGTTGTTGAAGTAGAAGCTGCGGTTGCATTTTATCGGTTTCACTGTAAAAGGGTGGGATCTAGTTGCTAATCTAGTATCTAGTAAAAGTAACGGAACCTATGATCGCCTAAATCTTGAAGGGACACAGTATTACAAAGAAGAGATCAGTGAACGAAGATACTGAAAAAAACAACAACAAAAAAACAAAAAAACAAAATAACCCCCCCCAAAAAAAACAAACAAAAAAACAACAACAAAAAACAATAAAAACAAACCAGTTAAAAATTAGTACATAATTCCCTAAGCAAAAGTTTTATGATCAAAATTCAACATTTTAGAAGATTATATTTGCTTTTAAATATACCAATAACTGTCATTAATTATTTCCACATCTTCCAGTTCCTTGTAACTCTTAATAAGTGTTCTCTTTCTGTCATTTCTTCCGAACCCTTTTTGGCCATCAATTTGCTCAAGCCCATTAAGTATGTCAAGCGTTGCTTTTCCGTCCCTCTTTTCCCTCTATTCGTCCTGTGAGTATTAGATTTTCCAAGTCCTCCTTCCTCATTACGCCCCACAGAAGTTTCAGTTGTCTCTTCCTTATGTTAAGTATAAGTTTCCTATTTCTTTCCATTTTCTCTATAATCTCGTTGTTGCTCATATGTTCGGTCCATGGTTTCGTTGTTCTTTTAATAATCAATGAACGACCTTAGATAGATAGATAGATAGATAGATAGATAGATAGATAGATAGATAGATATGATTGACTTTAGATAGATAGATAGATAGATAGATAATGATTGACTTTAGATAGATAGATAGATAGATAGATAGATAGATAGATAGATAGATAGATAGATAATGATTGACTTTAGATAGAAAAATAGATAGATAGATAGATAGATAATGATTGACTTTAGATAGATAGATAGATAGATAGATAGATAGATAATGATTGACTTTAGATAGATAGATAGATAGATAGATAATGATTGACTTTAGATAGATAGATAGATAGATAGATAGATAGATAGATAGATAGATAATGATTGACTTTAGATAGATAGATAGATAATGATTGACTTTAGATAGATAGATAGATAATGAATGAACTTAGATAGATAGATAGATAGATAGATAGATAGATAGATAGATAGATAATGAATGAACTTAGATAGATAGATAATGAATGAACTTAGATAGATAGATAGATAGATAGATAGATAGATAGATAGATAGATAGATATTTAAACGAGCAACACTATTTTGCTAAAAAAACGTAAATGCGTTTTCTTTGTGCAACGAGAAAAATTAAAAATAGAAATGTATGATAGAATTAAAAAAATTATTATCTAATTTTGCAAAAATTCTTTGTATCAGAACATTATCTGTCTATGTATCATGTCTCTTCAGGACGTTGCCTATCTCCGCAAATTTCTCTCTTTTGTAGCTCTTACTAATTTTTTTATTTTATTTTTCTATTTCTCACTGGTATGAACATCATCCAGCACCGGTTACAGAAATAGAAGATGTCACCATTCTATGGGATTACACCATCTACACAGACAGAAATATTGAGGCAAATAGGCCGGATATTATTGTTAAAAACCAAAAAGAAAAAAAAAACTTGCCTTGATATGGCTTGTCCAGCGGATTGTAACATAGCAACCAAGGAATTCGAAAAACTGTCAAAATATAAAGACCTGGAAATTGAAATAGAAAAAATGTGGAAATTGAAAACAAGATTCGTGACAGTGGTAGTAGGTGCACTTGGAATGATAAAAAAAGGAACAAAACAACACATTGAAAGAATCCCTGGAAACCCCAGCTTAAGAGACATACAAAAAATTGTCTTGTTAAGTACAGCCCACACACTAAGGAGAACTTTGTCTATGTAACGCTAGGGAGGATAGGGGAGATAGAAAAAACATGAAATGGAGCCATAACGACACACCACGACCTGCCTTAAGTCTTCCCGCAAATTTCTCTCATTTGTAGCTCTTACTAAATTTTTTTAGTTTTCTATCTCTCACTAACCATCTACTCAAGCTCATTATATAGATTATACGTTGTTTACATCTGTTCCTTTAGCCTACAATTTATCGAGTGATTTTCAAAATATTCAAAAACCTTTTCCCTCATTATGTGTTTTACTTTTAATTTTTTAACTTTCTCTTTCTGATGTGGTCCTCGGTATGACAGTAAACTGCATCCGGCAACAAGGCCTCTGATTGGGAATGTTGTGAGGAGAATTGAACCACCTCTTAATTGCTGTTGTTCCCAGGTCCACCCTGACCCGGAGTGGTAGCACCTGTTAGTGTCCCAGCTATGGGTAAATAGTTAACCCCCATATGGGTGTCAAAACACTATGAAAATAATAAAAATAGACTTTTATAAAAAAAAATATACATTTCTGAATTAAAAATATTACCAACAATACATTTTTGAAAGAAAAAAAAATGCCATAATACATTTTTGAAGGAAAACATTATTACCAGCAATACGTTTTTGACTACAAAACTAGAAGTTATCTTCAGTTTTCTAAAAAGATTTTCATCAAAATCTGACTAAATCTATCTTTTCACTATAACCAAACAATTAAAAAGAATAACCTTAAAATCCCCACATTTTTGGCATTAAATAACCCACATAGGTGTTAATATGCCGTTAAACAACACTCAAACTCAAACTTTCTGATGTAAAGTATAAGTGTCCCTTTTGTTCTTATTTTCTCTAAAACTTCCTTAATTAAACACATGCTGGTACATGGTATTCTCAGCGTATTTCTGTATAACAACGCTAATTTTGCTTAAAGTTTGTTCTTCATCTGCGAAAAGATTGTCCAGAATTCACAGATTTATAGGAGGAACGATGTGATATATTTCAGTATTCTTTTCATTTATTTTTTAACGATATTTGTATGTTTCTTAAAACTCCCAACGTTGCACTTAGCGTCCTCTGTAAAAACACTTTTTCAATTTTTAATTTGCATGTTGGGATGTCCCGTTTGCTTAACAACAACAACAACAACGTAATCAGACTTCTTGTGGGAGAAGACTAGAAATCAGCGTGCTCCTTTAAAAAGAATGGAAACATATACACGAACAAAAAAAAAATACTTACCAGCTAAGGTTTAATATCTCTCAGTTGCATCTCTGTCGGCTGTTAGAGTGCGGCGACTTTGTATATATGTTCGCGAACAGAGTGCGGCTACTTTGTGTCTCTGTTCGCGGTCAGTGATACACCTGAGAAGAAAATAAAATCCTGAGATGTGCTCGGTCCCTTGGAACAGCTGTCCGAGGCTTTCCCACTTCATTGCACTAGAGGAATGAATCGGTGGTGGCCACCGAGGCCAGCGCAACCGATGGTTGCTGGAGCTGGGTAATTTTTGGCTATGGCCCGGCCCTACGCGCTGGGGTTCCCCACCGTAATCTCGACCTTGTGTCTCATCACGTCTCAGTAAAGAGACGAGATAAATATCTATATAAAAAGGGAGGATGTCATCCTTTTGGAATCGCAACGATTTGTGATTTCGCCATATAATAGGGATGTTTGAAATTGATGTCTTTTTATGTTGGCTGAAACACTAAAGAAATCTATGAAAAAATAACTCAACTCTTGCCAGACAATAAAGATCATTGCAAGAGTTTTATTTCTAGGACGACGATGAATCTGCCAGAAAAAAACACGCACAAGTATAACTACGAAGTCAAGCTTAAATGTGACATTTAAGCTCTCATTCATAAGTTTTAAATATAAAGTTAACGTTTTTTAATTATTTCACTCCAAGCAAGACGATAGAGTCACTATGACGCAAGGGGTTAAATGGAGTGAAAATATTTGAGAAATATTATTGAGGGTAAAGAACAATAAAAGCATAGGATTAAAAAATACAGATGATGAGACTGACATTGCATTTACTTTTTTGGCGATTGTAGATGACAAGAAAGCAAGAAGCCAGAAGAAGCCACCGTTAAGATGTGTAAGAGAAGAAACTATTAAGGTAGAACTTACGACTGAATCTATCAATTCTAGCAATAAAATGATGAGACCTAGTTGCCAATCTAGTATTGCGTTTAAGTTCGTGAAGTTGAGGTACCAAAAAGTAAAGACTATCATAACATGACTCCAACGGTTCTCTAACTTTCAAGTTCTTGGAAATCTGGATATTTTCTCCAATGCTTCCCCCTCCCAAATAAAATGGGATGTAATACATGGTCGTGTTTAATGTGGAGGAATATGAGGGCGTATACTCTGGTCGTGGATTAAAAAATTTTAAAAATCGCATTTTGCAATGTCTAATTTTTCATCTGAGTTTCCGTCCGTACACAGTCGTACTCTGCCCACAGACAAATATGTAGGAACAACGATATAACATTACTGAGATAGATAGATAGATAGATAGATAGATAGATAGATAGATAGATAGATAGATAGATAGATATAAACAGATTGAGATAGATAGATAGATAGATAGATAGATAGATAGATATGAACAGATTGAGATAGATAGATAGATAGATAGATAGATAGATAGATAGATAGATAGATAGATAGATAGATTTGAACAGACTGTAACAGATAGATAGATAGAACAGATTTGAGAATAGATAGATAGATAGATAGATAGATAGATATGAACAGATTGAGATAGATAGATAGATATGAACAGATTGAGATAGATAGATAGATAGATAGATAGATTTAGAACAGACTAGATAGAATTTAGACGTAGATAGATAGATAGATAGATAGATAGATAGATAGATAGATATGAACAGATTGAGATAGATAGATAGATAGATAGATAGATAGATAGATAGATTTGAACAGATTGTAACAGATAGATAGATAGATATGAACAGATTGAGATAGATAGATAGATAGATAGATAGATAGAATGCATAAAAGATAGATAGATAGAATGCTGAGACAGAAATATCGATAAAACAGATTAAAAACAACACATAGCTAATACGCTACTAATAAAAAAACCCATATGATTTCTATGAAATACTATCCTTCAAAGAACACGTAACGAAATTTGGACCCAGTCGGATTATTAGTTTATAAATTACAATTATTTAAGTGAAGCTACTGTTGCAAATTTTCAAAACAATGTAAAAATCTGAATTTCATGTGTTGATAAAGCATTGCTTTCTGATCGGAAAAATACTGTTCAAGCGAAGCAATGACTTGATAAATGTTATTTGGACTCTGCTCCGTCAGAAACAACGGTTAAGAGGTGGAATGCTGACTTTAAACGCGGTGGTACATATATACATGATGCTGAACGCTTAGTTCGCCCGAAATCGGCAGTTGTCCCGGAAAAACACCAGAAAAAAATCCACAAACTCGTTTTGGCCTATCGTAAATTGAAGTTGCGTGTGATAACAGAGAAGTTGAACATATCAGAAGGCAGTGTAATTACCATTTTGCATGAACGTTTGTCAATGAAAGAGCTGTGTTCAAAGTGGGTGCCGCGTTTGCTTACAGTTGATAAAAAATAACAACGCGTCAACGATTCAGAGCGTTGTTTGTAAATGTTTCAACGCAACAAGAAGGAGCTTTTGCATAAATATCTCACAATGGATCCACCACTTCACTCCGGAGTCAAATCGGAAATCAGCCGAGGGAACAGCAGCAGGTGAAATCCGTCCAAAGTGACCAAAGACGCAAACATCAGCAGGCAAGGTATTTTGTTCATCGATTACTTTGAGAAAGGAAGAACCATTAAGAGCGAATATTATATAGTATTACTGGTGCGTTTGAAGGAAGAAATCGCCAAAAAAGAGCCACGAACGAAGAAGAAAAATTGATCTTTCATCAAGACAACGCACCGTGTAACCGACAAAACTACATGAATTGCATTTCGAATTGCTTACATATCCACCCTATGCTGGGGACAAGCTCTGGTCCCCAGCGACTACTGGCTGTTTGCAGACCTCAAAGACCAGAGAAAGAGATTTAGTTTCAGTAAAAAGGTGATATCGGAAAATGAGGCGTATTTTGCAAAAGAATAAATAAATAAATAAATAAATAAATAAAAACAAACAAACAAAGCAAAACAAAAAACATCGAATTGTTAGAGAAGTGTCGGAATCAGTGTATCACCCTTAAATGAGACTACGCTGATGAATAAAGTCGAATTGAACCGGTGTAGAGGCTCATCCCTTGTTCCCTGTTTAGGATGTGGTTTCCGGCTTTCTCTCTTCCAATCTTTTCACTTTCTTTTTTGTTTATTTTTTTTTAATTGGAGTAGATAGACTGAACTATCGCCCGGTTCACACTCCGCCCACGTCTATTGAACAGGTGTAGAGGCCCACCCCTTGTTCCCTGTTTAGGACGTGGTTTCCGGCTTTCTCTTTTCCAATCTACTCACTCTTTCGTAGCCCCCTGCACACCAGTGGCCTTATCGCCTTGCTTGGGGTGATGTGATTAAAAAAAAACAAAAATAGTTGTTTTTATTAGTTAGGCCCGGGATTTATTGGATGTTATGTTGTCAAGAACAGTTTTGAAAAAAACAAAAAGATGTATGACAAATTGGAAAAAGATTTTGAGATGCATTTTATCCGTTAGAACTTCATAAGACTACATATATATGATATACATATATATGATAGAAGGTGCGATGGATAAACTGTCGTCTAAATGACGCAAAAATTAAAATAAAACTGATATCTCATTTTAACAGATATATTTACCGCAATTACTAAAAAATATCTTGTAATACTAAAGAGTAAATCTAATCAATAAAATAGCCATTAGCTTTAACGACGGCCTCAAGATGACTTCGCAATTTTCTGCAACTCTTCTGGGCAGTCTGCTTGTTTAAGTTGGTGAATGCTGTTATAATCCTTGTCCTTTCAAGAGGCTGTAGTATGAGAGTTAGGTGGCCAAATGTATGAGGTGATGTGGTCGCAGAAATTGTCTGACAGTCATGACTGGGTTCTCCTGCTAGTGTTGCACGGTGCAGTGTCCTGTTGCCAGTAGAGTAGCACTACCTCTCTAAGGCATTTGATGTAGGCTTCGGTGTTGAGTCTGAGGGCCTGTGGAAAGATGGGGGTATAACGTCGCCATCCTTAGTGATCACCTCAAATACCTACGTAATCACCATTCGACTCAGCAAACTCTTTTAAAATTCTCAGCACTGTCCTCAGATTGACACCCCAAAAGTATGAAAACTTTGTAGCGAATTTTCAGAGCAAAGGCCAAGCAGTACATCATGCCCTTTCAAAATTTCTGGCGGATCGAATTGCGTCATGGTGCTTTTTCTTCTCACTAACGGTGCCCAACTGACTTTACTATACTAAACAGTCGACAAAATAAATAAAAAACAAGCAAAGAGCATGCACGAAATTAATAAGTTAAAATTGCAGCAATTTACCCATTGCACCCGGTATGTAAATGTGTGTGTGTGTGTAAGAGAGAGAGAGAGAGAGAGAGAGAGAGAGAGTGTGTGTGTGTGTGTAAATACATGTATCTCAGTTGGAATATTAAATATATTCAGTCGAAATTAATAAAATATTTGTTATATAGCAAAAATGTAATCTTTCGTTGTCGCTATTCATGCAAGTATTTAGGTTTTATTGACCGAAAGCGTTACTCCTTCTTGAAATGTAAATGAAATTTGTAATCTAAATGCCCAGCTGTTCGTATTCATTTTCAACTAAAATCTTTCTGTAACAACAACACGAAATTGTAACAGAAATGCAGTGAAAATGCGAATGACGGTGTTTTTCATCACTCATGAATAAATTCACGAATTATCATAAGAATATAGATGCCACATGTATGATTCTAATACTACAGGGTGTCCCTAAAGTCTGGACGCATAGGCAAAAATGCCTATTTTCAAAAAATGACATTTTCAACAATATATTATTGAAATAGAATATTAACAAATAAGACCTTCAGTATGATTTCCATCATTTGTGATGCAAAAGTTGATGAGCTTTGCAAGATTCATGTGAACTCGTTGTAATAACTCCACATTGTCGTCAATGTTAGCACTTTTACTCTTCATGCGTTCATTTAAGTGCGCTGCATCTGTGGTTTTCATTGAGTACACTTTCTACTTTAACATACCCCAGAGAAAGAAGTCTATTCTTTCTTTTTGCGACAAAACCATGTTTAATCTGTAAGGGTAAAAAAAAGTAGCTAATGAGAGTTCCTATATATCAAAACCTTAAGAACACCCTAATAGGAACATTAAGATGAACGCAATTTTCAGTTGTCAGGAATTAATGCAATTGTGCGCCAGTGAATGCAACGAATTCAGTCGAGTTCGAATTCCAGTTGAATTCCTCCCTTTCCTGTCAGTCATTTAAGTGCCATACATGATACACACTTGGGCAATCATGTCTCGAAAGAGACAACTGACTGGGCAGAAGATTATCCCAGAGTACGTTGCCATTTCTTTCTGCAGTGGACTAGTTGCTACACTAGGCTATAGAACCCAACCTGTCCTGTTATTTAACCTATAACTGGAAGGAAGGGACAGATTAATACCCTTCCAAAGTGTATTTGCGCGTAAGTGAATGCAAGGAATTTAATTAGAATTCGAACTCAGCTTCCCGATTTCTCGTTCCGAGCCGATATCAACAGCAACAAAGCGCACATCCACCCTTTTACCTACACACAAACACGCTTAGGAAAAGTATTAATCCATGTCTTCTGTCTCCAGCTATGAATATAATAGCAGGATGGATTGAAACAGATCATGGATTGAAACAGATCATGGATTGAAACAGATATTATCGCCGAAGATGGGACTTAACTGACAGACTGAGTATAATATAGCATTATTATTTGTATTGCTCAAACGTGTTTTTAGTGGACATGAAATAGACCCCCGATTTTTTATTTTAAAAAATGTGTAAAATCTGATCTCCAGAAGGGTTCGAACCTGCGTCCCCTAATAAGGAGAAACCAACGTGTTTCAGATCGCTGGACGACATAGAACATCTCAGCCCTTTTTGTCTACCGCTCAAACTTGACGTCAGACCTACCTTTTTTGAGTCCATTGTAAAATGGAACCGCTTATAACTTTTTACCTATTCATTGGGATTTTTACCCAACAGACTATTAGTATTTGTCATTATATTATCCAATAATCATTTAAATGTTTTGAAAGCCATTATTCTAACGTAAGAATTCAAGAAAATGAGCCAGTACATGATGAATATATAGGAACACGACATATGGTACATGATAGTTAGACCAGAGATGACAGGTGAAAGGATAAATAGGAACACGACATATGGTACATGATAGTTAGACCAGAGATGACAGGTGAAAGGATAAATAGGAACACGACATATGGTACATGATAGTTAGACCAGAGATGACAGGTGAAAGGATAAATAGGAACACGACATATGGTACATGATAGTTAGACCAGAGATGACAGGTGAAAGGATAAATAGGAACACAACATATGGTACATGATAGTTAGACCAGAGATGACAGGTGAAAAGATAAATAGGAACACGACATATGGCACATGATAGTTAGACCCGAGATGACAGGTGAAAGGATAAATAGGAACACGACATATGGTACATGATAGTTAGACCAAAGATGACAGGTGAAAAGATAAATAGGAACACGACATATGGTACATGATAGTTAGACCCGAGATGACAGGTGAAAGGATAAATAGGAACACGACATATGGTACATGATAGTTAGACCAGAGATGACAGGTGAAAAGATAAATAGGAACACGACATATGGTACATGATAGTTAGACCCGAGATGACAGGTGAAAGGATAAATAGGAACACGACATATGGTACATGATAGTTAGACCAGAGATGACAGGTGAAAGGATAAATAGGAACACGACATATGGAACATGATAGTTAAACCCGAGATGACAGGTGAAAAGATAAATAGGAACACGACATATGGAACATGATAGTTAAACCCGAGATGACAGGTGAAAGGATAAATAGGAACACGACATATGGAACATGATAGTTAGACCCGAGATGACAGGTGAAAGGATAAATAGGAACACGACATATGGTACATGATAGTTAGACCAGAGATGACAGGTGAAAAGATAAATAGGAACACGACATATGGTACATGATAGTTAAACCCGAGATGACAGGTGAAAAGATAAATAGGAACACGACATATGGAACATGATAGTTAAACCCGAGATGACAGGTGAAAAGATAAATAGGAACACGACATATGGTACATGATAGACCAGAGATGATAGGTTAAAGGATAATTTTAATATAGAAAATATAATTACTCATAACTATGACATACAAACTAAGACAGCTACGTGTTTTAATTGTCAGTACGCTGCATGATGTGCGTTTTGGAGCAGTGGATATCGACACGGAATGAGTAATGTGAGAACCGCGTTCAAATTCCAATTGAATTCGTTGCATTCATTTACGTGCAAATAACCTTGAGAAATCTGTCTCTTTCTTCTAGCTATAGGTTAAATAACAGGTCATATTGAGTTCTGTAGCCTTAGTTGGCAACCTACCACTGAAAAATAATCTTCCCAGTTAATTATTTCTTATTCGAGATATTTTTTTTTAATCATTTCACCCCGAGCAAGGCGGAAACGCCACTGGTGTGCAGGGGGTTACATAAATCTAAAAAGATTAATTAGAAAAGAGTGAGGAGTACAAACTAGTTAGAAAGGAACAATAGAAAGCTGAGAAAGCAGGTGCGATGACAGATACATAGGTGGAGAGAAAGGGAAGGTTATACGGGGATGGGGAGAGAGCTAGAGTCCAGTGGTTAGTAGATGAGTATTGACTTTGCATTTAAATTTCTGGAGGTTGTAGCCGTCAGGAAAGCAAGAATACGGGAGTGAGTTCCACAGGCGGAAGTGCGAGAGAGGAAGCTGCAGGAGTAGAATTGTCGTCTGCGTTTGGCTAACCTGACTGTGAATGGGTGGGACCCAGTTGCCAGTCTGGTTGCACGAGTAAACACCTGTTGAGGAGGCATCAGTGACTTAAGTTCGTCCGAGCAGAAGCCATGAAAGTATTTATAGAAGAGACAAAGGGAGGCCACATCTCGACGATGGGGAAGTGGCTGCAGTCGAGCCGCCAGATCAGTACCTATCACATTAGAGACTCTCCTTTGGAGCCTGTCCAGAACACTGAGAAGAACGGCAGGGGCACCTGACCATAAATGGCAGCAGTACTCCATGCACGGACGGATGGTTGACTTGTATATATGCAGGATGGATTCAGGTGGAAAAAACATCCTGGATCGACATAGTGACCCAATCTTCTTAGCAGTAGATTTTGCTATGGATTCAATATAGTGGTTCTATTTGAGGTCTGAGGACAGGGTAAGTCCGAGGAGGCGTAGTGTATTACTCTCAGGGAGAATCACTTGGTCCATGCTTATGGGAGGCAGAAGAGGTTGCCTGTAATGGTTGACAGATATCTTGGTCTTAGATGAATTGAAGTTGACAAGCCACTTCTTGCCCCAGTTCACCACAGAGTGTATGATCGCCCAAGTGTGTATCACTTATGGCACTTAACTGACTGATGCTTTATGAAACCGTTACAGTTTTGTTAATAAAAAATGGACAAAAATTCAAAATAAGTGAATCAAGATGTTGTTTATAAGGACAGCAAGGATATAATTTACCTATTCTGCTTAGTTAGGGTGACAATCTTGGACCACCTGATGAAGATTGACCTCGCTATTCAATGATAATGATATGCCAGTTTTAGCATTATCAAATAAACCACGTCGATTTATCAACTCTGAAGATATTAAAACACCGCCATTTACACTCTTCCCCTCTGTCTCTTTTCTTTGTCCTGTCGCTAATGTGCAATCATGATTCTTCACAAGCTTCTATCTACAAATCGTTCTTCTTTACACTCCTCATATTCTTTGTTTCTTTTTTTAACATTCCCTCAGCTTCTTTATCTTTACACTCCCTCATATTTCTTGTTCTTCTTTACACTCCCTCATATTCTTCTTTCTTACATTCCCTCATATTCTTTATCTTTACACTCCCTCATATCCTTTGTTCTCCTTTACACTCCCCCATATTATTTGTTTTTTTACACTCTCTCATATTTTTTGTTCTTATTTACACTCTCTCATATTCTTTGTTTTTTTTTACACTCCCACATATCTCTTTTTTTCTTTACTCCCTCATATTATTTGTTCTTTTTTACATTCCCTCATATTCTTTGTGTTTTTTACACTCTCTCATATTCTTCGTTTTTCTTTACACTCCCACATATTCTTTGTTCTTATTTACACTCTCTGATATAATTTGTTCTTATTTACACTCCTTCATATTCTTTGTTCTTATTTATACTCCCTCATATTTCTTGTTCTTCTTTACACTCTCTCATATTCTTTTTTCTTATATTCCCTCATATTCTTTATCTTTACACTCCCTCATATTCTTTGTTTTCCTTTACACTCCCCCATATTATTTGTTTTTGTTTACACTCCCTCATATTTTTTTGTTCTTATTTACACTCCCTTATATTCTTTGTTCTTCGTAACACTCCTTCATATTCTTTGTTCTTCTTTACATTCCCTCATATCTCTTTTTTTCTTTACTCCCTCATATTATTTGTTCTTTTTTACATTCCCTCATATTCTTTGTTCTTTTTTACACTCTCTCATATTCTTTGTTTTCCTTTACACTCCCACATATTCTTTGTTCTTTACAATCTCTGATATAATTTGTTCTTATTTACACTCCTTCATATTCTTTGTTCTTTTTTACACTCTCTCATATTCTTTGTTTTCCTTTACACTCCCACATATTCTTTGTTCTTTACAATCTCTGATATAATTTGTTCTTATTTACACTCCTTCATATTCTTTGTTCTTATTTACACTCCCTCATATTTTTTGTTCTTCTTTACACTCCCTCATATTTTTTTGTTATTCTTTACACTCTCTGATATTATTTGTTCTTATTTACACTCCCTCATATTCTTTGTTCTTCTTTACATTCCCTCATATTCTTTATGATTCCTATTTTCCTGCTTAAAATACTAATATAGTTTCTTTGATTGTTTCTTTTCATCTTTTGATTCGCATTCCCTGTAAGTGTTCAGTTTTCCAAAACATCTTTCCTCAATATATGCCCAAAAGATTTCAGATGGTATGTATCAGTTTTCTTATAGTTCCTATCTTCCTTCAGAAATGACCTGACCGGATCTACAATCTCTTATGGATGCTAAACACGTTCAGGAATGTCTGAACTATCAGCCATTTACAAAAGATTTCTAAGATCGATGACAAAACTGGCTTCAAGCGAATGAATACTTTATAATTTTAAATAAGAGGCTTCAACGAAGAAAATCCTTTGCCAGATCTTACTGGTTGACGCTACATAATCTCATAAAAAGATCAATATTAAATAACAAGACTGCATTACTTTCACTCTTCAAACAGCAACAACAATAAAGTGTAGAACGTGTAACTAGAAGAGAAGATCACGATATAATCACGATTTAATTTCCACACAAACTTAAACAAAAGGTTTGCTGGGAAACTCCCAACAATATTAGAAAAATGATAGCAATTATGGAACTTGAGAATTCCTATTTTGTGAAAAAGCACTTTTTTTATTTTCTATATTTCAACTGACGTCAACGCTAATATTTCACTCTGTGCCAAATGTTTCTTGTATGAAAACGGTTAATTTTAGCATTGCAGTTAGCAATCACATTTTACGTTGCTCACATATTCTGGACTGATATACTTACCATCCATCTGTAGATAATATATTCATAAAAATGTGATCATTTGTCGTATGCTGTGGCCATGTCATTCACAGCAGCGTTCTGTAGATCACATTCTCATTGGAACGGGTTCATTTGTAGTAGAATGTGGCAAATAATATTATTATGTCTTCAGAATATGCCAGTCTCCTGACAAAGTGTTCATTGTTGTACGGTGTCCATGATATTTTTAACAGTCATTTGTAGATCCTAATCTACGTATAAGGCATTCATTTTTCATATACAATGGCTATAATATGCTTAGCAGGCTTCATTAGATATCATTCTTCTTGAACGTATTTGCTTATCGTATACTGTGAACATAATATTCTTAACAGACTTCTATAGTTAAAATACGCCTTAGAACCTCTTCTTTTGTCATATACTGTGGTTATGAAATTTTTAGTATACTTTTAAAACCAGTGTTTCCATCCTTTTCTTACTCATTGTACGACAACACTGGTAACCTGTTCCTCTTGTTATTCACCCTCCTCTTATGTAACCCCCTGTGCACCAGTGGCAGTAATGCCTTGCTTGAGGTAAAACGATTATAAAAAAACAGATTCTGCAGATCTTTTTTCTTAGAACGTGTTTATAATGCGGCCGTGATATTCTTAGCAGACATCCATCGATACCATTCCATTTAGAAAGTTATTATTTGTTGTAAATGACGTTGATGATATACTTGACAACCTCCTGTAGACTCCATTCTGGGTAGAACATGTTCATTAGGCCTATGCTGCGGCCATAATATTCTTGGAAGTATTCTGCAGATCCCTTTCTACATTGAACGTGTTCCTTTCTCGTAAATTATATGCATGATATTCTTAACAGCCATCTGTTGTTACCATTCATCTTAGAAAACCTTCATATGTCGTATATTGCGACCAAGATATTCTTAGAAATCTCCTGTAGATTCCATTCTCCTTAGAACGTGTTCATTTGACGTACATGGTGGTCACGATATTCTTAACAATCTGCTGTAGAAATCATTCTACATAGAAAATGTTCATTTATCATAAACTATGGGCATGATATTCTTAAGTGTTACGTAGATACCATTCTCGTAAGAACGATCGTGCATTATAGTCATGGCATTATTGACTGCCTTCTGTAGACTCCATTTTTCTTAGAATGTGTTTATGTTTCGTAAACTATGGCCATGATAACTTCTGCTATGTGCCCTGTCCCTTCAGGGCGTAGGCAATAATGGCTTTCCACGTCTCCCTATCCCTGGTGGCTCTTAGCACGCCTTCTCCTGTTACACCATGCAACCCTCGTTCCATCATCCACCTAATTAGGGCTTTCAAATATGTTATCCGCTGCTTTCCCCTGTCTCTTTTTCCCTCTATCTGGCCTGTTAGTATCAGGTTCTCCAAGCCCTCTTTCCTCATTACATGTCCCATGAACTTCAGCTGTCTCTTCCTGATGCTCAGTATTAATTTCATTTTCGTTTCCATCATTTTCAAAACCTCATCATTGCTCACATGCTCGATCCATGATATTTGCAGCATCCTTCTGTAGAACCAAATTTCAGTTGCTTCAATGTTTTCCTTCATCTTTGATGCTATTGTCCAGAATTCACTGCCATATTGAAGAACTGACATCACATAGCAATCCGGTACTCTCTTCTTTGTTTCTAGCAAAATTGTCCTGTTTCTTAATACTTTACTCAACTTCTGGAATGCTTTCTTCGCCATGCTAATTCGCCTTCCGATCTCTGTGTCTCACTTTTCGTCTTCTATTATAACATTTTCAGGGTATTTAAATTTTTGTACTTGCTTGATTCTAGTATCTCCAACCTGTATTTGGCATATTGGGCTGCCCTTTTTACTGATGACCATGCATTCGGTTTTCTTGCAGTTTATTTGTTGTCCTTTCTTGTCACTCTTCAGCTACCTTCTGTAGGAGGTCTTGTACTTTCCTTTTTGTGTCTGCTATCAGCATTGTAACATCTGCGTACCTTAGATTGTTTAAATTGTGGCCTCCGATGACGAATCCAGGCATAACTTTTAGGGTCCTCAAAATATTCTCGCTGAACGAGTTGAACAGATCCGGTGAAAAAGACACATCCTTGTCTTACACCCCCTTCTATCTTTGTATATCTGCTGAATTCGTTACCTGTCTATATACAAGCTGTTTGCTGCCAGTAAAGATTGTTGATTACTCTTATTCTTTCCTAAATATGTCCAGGCTGTCGAGCATCTCCATTAATTCTTTGTGGCGTATTTTTCAAACGCCTTCGCATAATAATCCTTGTTCCAGTGCCTTTGACGAACCCGCACTGTTC
Organism: Ascarosepion bandense; assembly: GCA_037127315.1. Taxonomy (NCBI): domain Eukaryota; kingdom Metazoa; phylum Mollusca; class Cephalopoda; order Sepiida; family Sepiidae; genus Ascarosepion; species Ascarosepion bandense. The sequence continues at coordinate 32,957 of JBBBDQ010001947.1, forward strand.
TTGTCCTATCTCTGGCCTGATTCTGCTTCTCGCTCCATTCATCAGGATTCGGACGATCAGTTTTGTTATATCGCTCATCAAACTGATGATTCTGTGGAGTTCGCACTCGTTTGTTTCTGGCTTCTTAGGCAGTGCTATGAAGATCGACTTGCTGAAGTCATCTATTATTACACCACTTGCAGTTATCTTTAGATCACATTGTATTTACAACGTGTTCATTTGTCTTATATTGTGGATGTGATAGATCTAACAGCCTGCTATACACGTCATTCTCCTTAGAACATACCGATTTATCGTACACAAAGGCCATGGTATGCAAAACAACTTTCTTTAAATCCGATTCTCGTTAGATCGAGTTTCTTTTGTCATATAACCATGTTATTTTAAAAGTCCCTTTCTTCTGTAGATAAAATACGCCTTAGAATTTGTTTTTTGACATATACTGTGGTTATAAAATTTTAGTATACTTTTAAAACCAGTGTTTCCATATTCTGTCTCCTTGTTATTTTAGAAGTTCATTTCTTCTGTAGATAAAATACGCCTTAGAATCTGTTCTTTTGACATATACTGTGGTTATAAAATTTTAGTATACTTTTAAAACCAGTGTTTCCATATACTATCTCCATGTTATTTTAGAAGTCCCTTTCTTTTTAGATTTCTCGTATAGAGGGGCCATAATATTCATAACAGTCTACTGTAGATACCATTTTCGTTAGAACATGTTCATTTGACTAATAGGTGGGGATATAATATTCTTAACTGAATTCTTTAGAACCGATCCACCTTAGAAAATTCTTATTTGTCGGTCACTAAGGCCATGATATTCTTAGAAGACATCTGTGGACACCATTCTCCTTAGAAGGTGATCATTTGTAGTAAACGAAGGTCATGATGATCTAAACTTCCTTTGTAGATCCTATTCTGCTTAGAACATGTTCATTTGTCGTAAACTATGAATTTGATATTTTAACAGCCGTCTGTAAATACCATTACTCTTAGAACGTGATCATTTTTCGTATATTATGGCCATAATATATATAGCAGGCTTATGCAAACATAATTCTCCTGAGAACGTGTTCATTTTTTGTATACTATGGACAATATATTATTTGCAGTCATTTACAAATCTCATATTCCATAGTACGAGTTCATTTATCGTATACGTTGGACATAGCAGTTTTCAGTAGATCTCATTCTCCTTAGAACATGTTTATTTCCCGTAAACTATGGGCATGCTATTCTTAATTTGCTATTCATCTTAGAACGTGTTTATATGCCATATATTATGGTTATGATATTTTAGCAGTCTCCTGTAGATCACATTTTAATTAGAATGTGCTCATTTTGTATGCAGTGGTCATGTTATCCCCCAAAGCCTTGTGTAGATACAATTTTCCTTAGAACGTTTTCATATGTCGTATGGAGGGGCCAGGATATTCTTAGCAGTCATCTATAAAAATCATTCTAATTTTCTTAGTCTTTATTTCTCGTAAAATATAGCCATGATAACCTTAACAGTATTCCGTAGCTTCCATTCTCCGTAGAACGTGTTCATCTGTCGTATACTGTGGCCATTATATATATACTCCGCATTTTTGAGTAGATACCACTCTTTTAAGAAAGTGTTTATATGTCGTATATTGTGGTCAAGTTATTCTTAGCAATATTCTGTAGATTCCATTCTCATTAGAAACTGTTGATTTGTCGTAGGCAGAGGACATGATACTCTTGACAACTTTCTGTATATCCCATTTTCCTTCGACCGTGTTCATTTGTCGGAAACTATGGCCATGATATTCTAATGTCTCTTGTCGATGTTATTCTCTTTAGAACGCGGTCTTTTGTCGTAAATTATGGCCGTAATATTCTTAAGTTTTCTGTTGATACTTTCTTCTTAGAACGTGTTCATTTGACGTAAACTACAGCGATGACATTCTTTAATCTCCTGTTGATTCTATCCTTCTTAGAACGCGTTTATTTGTCGTAAACTATGGCTATGATATATATTTTTTTAAATCATTTCACCCCAAGCAAGGCATTCCACTGCCACTATTGTGCATGGGGCTACATAGGGGAAGGTAAAGAGAAGGAGTGGTTAGACATAGGGAATGTCAGGAGGAAGGTGACAGATGAGTAAGGATAGCGAGGATGAGGGTTGGGCAGATGGAAAGAGTGTTTGATAGAATGGGAGCAGGTTAGTGTGTTAGGAGGTGTCTATTGACCTTACATTTAAACTCCTGGAGATTGTAGCCGTCGGGGAAGCAATCGTTTGGAAGAGAATTCCACAGTCGGGAAGTGCGAGGAAAGAAACTGTTGGAGTAGAAGTTAGGGCTGCATTTTATCGGTTTCACTGTAAAAGGGAGGGATCTAGTTGCTAATCTAGTATCTCGTTCAAATACGTATTTAGGGGGCACCAGTGATCTAAGTTCATTGGAGCAGAAGTCGTGAAAGTATTATTAAATCTTTTTTGATCGTATTCTCTTTAGAACACGTTAATTTGTCAGAACTATGACTACAATATTTTTTATATCTTCTGTTGCTCCTATTCTCCTTAGAACGCGTTCATTTGTCGTAAAATATGGCCATGATATTCTTAATGTCTCTTGTCGATCCTATTCTCCTTCGAACGCATTTATTTGACGTAAATTATGACCATGATATTCTTAAGTCGTCTGTTGATACTATTCTCCTTAGAACGCGTTTATTTGTCGCATACTATGGCTACTATATTCTTAATATCTCCTGTTGATCCTATTCTCCATAGAGCATGTTCATTTGTCGTAAAATATGGCCATAGTATTCTTAATGTCCCTTGTTGATCCTGTTCAGCTTAGAACGCGTTCATTTTTCATAAACTAGGGCAATGATATTCTTAATGTATCTTGTCGACCCTATTCTCCTTAGAACGCGTTCATTTTTCGTAAACTATTGCTATGATATTTTTATGTCTCTTGTCGACCTTATTCTTCTTAGAACGGGTTCATTTGACGTTTTCTTTGTTCGTGGTATTCTTAGTTCTTTTTATTCTATTCTCCTTAGAACGTGTTTATTTGACGTGAAGTATGGTCATGATATTCTTAAGTTTTCTGTTGATCCTATTCTCTGGGAGAACGTGTCCATTTGTTGTAAGCTATGGCTATGATATTCTTGATCTTCTGTTGATCCTATTCTCCTGAGAATGTGTCCATTTGTTGTAAACTATGGCTATGATATTCTTAAGTCTTCTGTTGATCCTATTCTCCTGAGAACGTGTCCCATTTGTTGCAAACTATGGCTATGATATTCTTAAGTCTTCTGTTGATCTATTCTCCTGAGAATGTGTCCATTTTGTTGTAAACTATGGTTATGACATTCTTAAGTCTTCTGTTGATCTATTCTCCTGAGAACGTGTCCATTTGTTGTAAACTATGGCTATGATATTCTTAAGTCTTCTGTTGATCCTATTCTCCTGAGAACGTGTCCATTTGTTGTAAACTATGGCTATGATATTCTTAAGTCTTCTGTTGATCCTATTCTCCGGACAACGTGTCCATTTGTTGTAGGCTTTATGGCTATGATATTCTTAAGTCTTCTGCTGATCCTATTCTCTGAGAATGTGTCCATTTGTTGTAAACTATGGCTATGATATTCTTAAGTCTTCTGTTGATCCTATTCTCCGGACAACGTGTCCATTTGTTGTAAACTATGGCTATGATATTCTTAAGTCTTCTGCTGATCCTATTCTCCTGAGAACGTGTCCATTTGTTGTAAACTATGGCTATGATATTCTTAAGATATTCTGTTGGTCCTATTCTCCGGACAACGTGTCCATTTGTTGTAAACTATGGCTATGATATTCTTAAGTCTTCTGTTGATCCGATTCTCTGAGAATGTGTCCATTTGTTGTAAACTATGGCTATGATATTCTTAAGTCTTCTGTTGATCCTATTCTCCTGAGAACGTGTCCATTTGTTGCAAACTATGGCTATGATATTCTTAAGTCTTCTGCTGATCCTATTCTCCTGAGAACGTGTCCATTTGTTGTAAACTATGGCTATGATATTCTTAAGTCTTCTGTTGATCCTATTCTCTGAGAACAATGTCCATTTGTTGTAAACTGGCTATGATATTCTTAAGTCTTCTGTTGATCCTATTCTCCTGAGAACGTGTCCATTTGTTGTAAACTATGGCTAGCAATCTATTCATAAGTCTTCTGTTGATCCTATTCTCGGACAACGTGTCCATTTGTTACTTAAACTATGGCTATGATATTCTTAAGTCTTCTGCTGATCCTATTCTCCTGAGAACGTGTCCATTTGTTGTAAACATGGCTATGATATTCTTAAGTCTTCTGTTGATCCTATTCTCCTGAGAACGTGTCCATTTGTTGCAAACTGTAAGCTGTGACCTTCTTAAGTCTTCTGCTGATCTATTCTCCTGAGAACGTGTCCATTTGTTTAACAAACATGGCTATGATATTCTTAAGTCTTCTGTTGATCCTATTCTCCTGAGAACGTGTCCATTTGTTGTAAACTATGGCTATGATATTCTTAAGTCTTCTGTTGATCCTATTCTCTGAAACGTGTCCATTTGTTGTAAACTATGGCTATGATATTCTTAAGTCTTCTGTTGATCCTATTCTCCAGACAACGTGTCCATTTTATTGTAAACTATGGCTATGATATTCTTAAGTCTTCTGCTGATCCTATTCTCCTGAGAACGTGTCCATTTGTTGTAACTATGGCTATGATATTCTTAAGTCTTCTGTTGATCCTATTCTCCCGGACAACGTGTCCATTTGTTGTAAACTATGGCTATGATATTCTTAAATCTTATTACTGTTGATCTTGATTCTCCTGAGAATGTGTCCATTTGTTGTAAACTATGGCTATGATATTCTTAAGTCTTCTGTTGATCCTATTCTCTGAAACGTGTCCATTTGTTGGAAAAGCTATGGCTATGATATTCTTAAGTCTTCTGCTGAGTCTATTCTCCTGGGAAACGTGTCCATTTGTTGTAAACTATGGCTATGATATTCTTTGATCTTCTGTTGATCCTATTCTCCGGACAACGTGTCCATTTGTTGTAAACTATGGCTATGATATTCTTAAGTCTTCTGCTGATCCTATTCTCCTGAGAATGTGTCCATTTGTTGTAAACTATGGCTATGATATTCTTAAGTCTTCTGTTGATCCTATTCTCTGAGAACGTGTCCATTTGTTGCAAACTATGGCTATGATATTCTTAAGTCTTCTGCTGATCCTATTCTCTGAGGCAGTGTCCATTTGTTGTAAACTATGGCTATGATATTCTTAAGTCTTCTGTTGATCCTATTCTCCGGACAACGTGTCCATTTGTTGTAAACTATGGCTATGATATTCTTAAGTCTTCTGCTGATCCTATTCTCCTGAGAATGTGTCCATTTGTTGTAAACTAGAAGCTTATGATATTCTTAAGTCTTCTGTTGATCCTATTCTCCGGACAACGTGTCCATTTGTTGTAAACTATGGCTATGATATTCTTAAGTCTTCTGTTGATCCGATTCTCCTGAGAATGTGTCCATTTTATTGTTTGTAAACTATGGCTATGATATTCTTAAGTCTTCTGTTGATCCTATTCTCCTGAGAACGTGTCCATTTGTTGCAAACTATGGCTATGATATTCTTAAGTCTTCTGCTGATCCTATTCTCCTGAGAACGTGTCCATTTGTTGTAAACTATGGCTATGATATTCTTAAGTCTTCTGTTGATCCTATTCTCCGGACAACGTGTCCATTTGTTGTAGACTATGGCTATGATATTCTTAAGTCTTCTGCTGATCCTATTCTCCTGAGAATGTGTCCATTTGTTGTAAACTATGGCTATGATATTCTTAAGTCTTCTGTTGATCCTATTCTCCTGAGAACGTGTCCATTTGTTGCAAACTATGGCTATGATATTCTTAAGTCTTCTGCTGATCCTATTCTCCTGAGAACGTGTCCATTTGTTGTAAACTATGGCTATGATATTCTTAAGTCTTCTGTTGATCCTATTCTCCGGACAACGTGTCCATTTGTTGTAAACTATGGCTATGATATTCTTAAGTCTTCTGCTGATCCTATTCTCCTGAGAATGTGTCCATTTGTTGTAAACTATGGCTATGATATTCTTAAGTCTTCTGTTGATCCTATTCTCCGGACAACGTGTCCATTTGTTGTAAACTATGGCTATGATATTCTTAAGTCTTCTGCTGATCCTATTCTCCTGAGAACGTGTCCATTTGTTGTAAACTATGGCTATGATATTCTTAAGTCTTCTGTTGATCCTATTCTCCTGAGAACGTGTCCATTTGTTGTAAACTATGGCTATGATATTCTTAAGTCTTCTGTTGATCCGATTCTCCTGAGAATGTGTCCATTTGTTGTAAACTATGGCTATGATATTCTTAAGTCTTCTGTTGATCCTATTCTCCTGAGAACGTGTCCATTTGTTGCAAACTATGGCTATGATATTCTTAAGTCTTCTGCTGATCCTATTCTCCTGAGAACGTGTCCATTTGTTGTAAACTATGGCTATGATATTCTTAAGTCTTCTGTTGATCCTATTCTCCTGAGAACGTGTCCATTTGTTGTAAACTATGGCTATGATATTCTTAAGTCTTCTGTTGATCCTATTCTCCTGAGAACGTGTCCATTTGTTGTAAACTATGGCTATGATATTCTTAAGTCTTCTGTTGATCCTATTCTCCGGACAACGTGTCCATTTGTTGTAAACTATGGCTATGATATTCTTAAGTCTTCTGCTGATCCTATTCTCCTGAGAACGTGTCCATTTGTTGTAAACTATGGCTATGATATTCTTAAGTCTTCTGTTGATCCTATTCTCCTGAGAACGTGTCCATTTGTTGCAAACTATGGCTATGATATTCTTAAGTCTTCTGCTGATCCTATTCTCCTGAGAACGTGTCCATTTGTTGTAAACTATGGCTATGATATTCTTAAGTCTTCTGTTGATCCTATTCTCCTGAGAACGTGTCCATTTGTTGTAAACTATGGCTATGATATTCTTAAGTCTTCTGTTGATCCTATTCTCCTGAGAACGTGTCCATTTGTTGTAAACTATGGCTATGATATTCTTAAGTCTTCTGTTGATCCTATTCTCCGGACAACGTGTCCATTTGTTGTAAACTATGGCTATGATATTCTTAAGTCTTCTGCTGATCCTATTCTCCTGAGAACGTGTCCATTTGTTGTAAACTATGGCTATGATATTCTTAAGTCTTCTGTTGATCCTATTCTCCGGACAACGTGTCCATTTGTTGTAAACTATGGCTATGATATTCTTAAGTCTTCTGTTGATCCGATTCTCCTGAGAATGTGTCCATTTGTTGTAAACTATGGCTATGATATTCTTAAGTCTTCTGTTGATCCTATTCTCCTGAGAACGTGTCCATTTGTTGCAAACTATGGCTATGATATTCTTAAGTCTTCTGCTGATCCTATTCTCCTGAGAACGTGTCCATTTGTTGTAAACTATGGCTATGATATTCTTAAGTCTTCTGCTGATCCTATTCTCCTGAGAATGTGTCCATTTGTTGTAAACTATGGTTATGATATTCTTAAGTCTTCTGTTGATCCTATTCTCCTGAGAACGTGTCCATTTGTTGTAAACTATGGCTATGATATTCTTAAGTCTTCTGTTGATCATATTCTCCTGAGAACGTGTTCATTTGTCGTAAACTAGGATATGATATTCTTAAGTCTTCTATTGATTTCTATCCTTTTGAGAACGCGTTTATTTGTTGCTAAGTATAAGCATGATATTTTAGCGGTTTTCTGCATATCTCATTCTCTTTTGAATATTTTTTGTTGTCGTATACTATGGCGATGACATTCTTAGATGCTTTTTCAGATCCCCATTCTATGTGTTTTTATACTATTTGGAGAAATTCTCAGTGGAACCAAGATTCGTTCAATTTATGTTTTTTCTATTTTTTTTATGGAATTGTTCTACTTTATATTATAATTTATATATTGGGTAATTCTCTAGCACTAAAGAACATATTAAATTCAATATTAATATATTTTTACAATCCACAAGTTGACACCGAAATTGTTATGTAGTCGCCGTAGCTACTATTTTTGGTAGGGGCAGGATTTATATACGTTTGAATATTTAAGCGGTGTGCTCCATAGCTTGCACTAGGTATTGATTAACAGTGATCGGCTCAAATTTCTAGCAATCTCTTCAGAATTTTTCTGAACTCTCACAATGCTGTCACATGAAAATTTTCAAGTTTCTTCGAAAAACGAAGATATCTTGGCTCAGTTATTAGTCACATGTCCTACAGATTATTTTGTTCGAAAGCCACCTCATGGCATTTTGTATTTACCTTTTTCGTTCATCCCCGTCATGTGGACTGATGATCCAAATGAATTTTGTGCCTGGCGATTTTGATTATACATACATAATCTCACCGGATCTCAGATCTACTAAGTACTTCATTCATTAGTTTCTAGCACAATCAATAGATTTATTTTCCAGATATATTCCTCTAGCTTAGATTTCTAAGATCTAAAGTATTTCATTCATTAATTTCTAGCACATCCTATGAATACGTTTTCCATATCTAATCTTCTGGTTCGGATATGAAAAAAATTCTTTTAGTTCTTAAACTTTAGCGCAATCTCTGGATATTATTGCAGACGTTACTAGAATCTCAAAGTTTCAATGAAATTTATTCATTCATTTCTAGCACAATCTTTGGATATCTTTTTCAAACCTAATCTTGCTGCTTGAATAACGAAGATATAATGTAGTTTTTTCATAAATTTCTTTTGAATATTTTTTTTAATCATATCACCCCGAGCAAGGCGGTAATGCCACTGATGTGCAGGGGGCTACGTAAGAGTAAAAAGATTGGAAAAGAGAAAGCCGGAAACCACATCCTAGACAAGGTACAAGGGATGAGCCTCTTCACCTGTTCAATAGACGTGGGTGGAGTATGAACCGAGCGATAGTTTAGTCTATCTACTCCAATTGGAAAAAAAAATAAAAAAGAGAAGAGTGAAAAGATTGGAAGAGAGAAAGCCGGAAACCACATCCTAAGCAGGGAACAAGGGATGAGCCTCTTCGCCTGTTCAATAGACGTGGGTGGAGTATGAACCGGGTGATAGTTTAGTCTATCTACTCCAATTGAAAAAAAAAGAAAGAAAAGAGTGAAAAGATCGGGAGAGAAAGCCGGAAGCCACATCCTAACCATGGAACAAGGGATGAGCCTCCTCACCTGATCAATAGACGTGGGTGAAGTGTGAACCGGGCGATAGTTTAGCCTACTTATTCCAAATGAAAAGAAATAAGAAAAAAGAGTGAACGAACAGTTAAAGGTGGAGGGGGAGCGGTAGAGGAAGAAGAGATGGCTATTCGAGACCTGATAATGTTGCGTAAATCTCGAAGATACAACGTAATTTATTAATTAATTTCTAGTACAATCTCTGGATATCTTTTCCAGACCTATTTTTGATACTTCAATCTCGAAGATACAACGTAATTTATTCATCAATTTCTAGCACAATCTTTGGATATCTTTTCCAGACCACTTCTTGTTGCTTGAATCTCGAATATACAACGTAATTTATTCAATGATTAATAGCACAAACTTTGATAACGTTTCCAAACCTAATCTTGCCGCTTAATTCTCAAATATACAATCTAATTTATTCATCAATTTCTAGCACAACCTTTCAATATCTTATCCTAATCTAATCTTGCTGCTTGTCTATTATTAAACCCAGAAATGAAAAAAGGTGAGATGGCTTAATACCCTTCCAAAAGGTATATGTCGGAAAGTAAATTAAACTAACTCAAACAGAATTCGAACTCATCTCGACGCTTTTTCGTTCCCAGACGCTAACATTACACTACTTGCACTCACACAGTATAACTGCATCAATCTCTCTCTCTCTCACTCTCTCTCTCTCTCTCTCTATATATATATATATATATATATATATATATATATATATATTTGTAAGACTTCTAAAGTGGACAACATATACAAGGTGGTCCAAATATAGCGGGACAGTAGGTTGAATGGGTTTATATATCGGTTATATTATGACAAAGGTGTTTATTATATTGTATTATTCAAGAGAAGTCCATGAGTTTCTTGATGAAACATTTCCTGAGAAATGGACTGGCCAAAGAGAACCAATTGATTGGCCAACACATTCACTTGACTTGATGCCAATAGATTTCTTCTTTTGAGGAGTATTCAAAAACAAATTTTATAGTCGAAAACCAAGAAGTGTTGATGATTTGAAAAATTATATGCACTTCAAAACACTAATACACAAAGAAACTTGTGCAAAAATGTCTGTCGAAGCGTGATTGGTAGGCTGCATAGCTGTATATATTTGGATAGACAACATTCTGAGCACTTACGTTCGTAAAATTTAAGCGCTTTTGTATTATTCTATGGAGTGGAGTAATGGATACACGAATCGGAAAGCCGACTTTGAATGCCAGTCGAATTCTTACATGCTAATAACCTTTGGGAAAGGTTTGAATCCAGCTCTTCTCCCTCCAGCTATGAGTAAATAGCTGGACAAACTGGTCCTATAGCCTTGGATGGCAACCGGTTTAAGAGAATAAAATACTCAGAGTTCAAAATTAGCCGGGAGAGGTTGGGCTCCGTCAGAAACACCACTTTTAATGCGACTGCAGTATATGTGTGTCCTTTTCCCCCTACAATTCTAATGAATCACGGGATATCTGGATCTGGATACAAATCCACAAATCCACATATACTTACCTCCAACCTACTGACAACCTTCTTATAATTCTGAATACAACTTGTAGGTTTTAGGGAGTTCGGTTATGACACAAGGCCGATTTAATAAACATTAACAATCTCCCTACAGCTTTAATATATATATATATATATATATATATATATATATATATATATATATATTCTATTTGTAAACGAATTATTACGCGACCTATATTTCTACCATGAGTGGTATCTTCAGGCGATTTTACAATAACTGATGTTGCTGTTTACCGTTTTTTTAAGAACGCTCACGTAACGGTGTTTTTTTTTGAATGCTCACATGGCAGGGAATTTTTTAACGCGCAATTTTTAAAATTACAAGAAATTATGGCGTTTTTATCCATGGTTGTATGAACCTAAGAGGCATTTTTTTTAGTATGGTTACACTTTGTCATAATTTCCGTTCTTTCATTCAACAGTTCGCTTTTGTTTGGGAATAGCATAATCTCTAACTTTTCTCCTTGGCATTGTCTACATATTTTGCCACCGTTGTAAGGCTTGGCTGTTTTTACTATGTCTGGGTCTTTCCACATATTTTGATTTTTTATTTGCACACGTGGCCAGCCAATTTTGTACAGTTTTTTAAGTTTTCTATTTTGAATGTAGACCTGTGATTGAACCAACTGGTCTTAAAGGTGACTGTGGTTGAACCCAAATATATTTTATTTTGGTCATTTAAGTCATGTACCTTTGCCTTGTAAATTATTTTTTTTGTGTTGCAAAGTCCTTGAAGTGGACATTTATTTTCGTCCCTGCAGTTGCACTCTTTATTAGTGGTTTTGTTTTGTACACTGCTATTTAATTTTCTGGCGTTTTGTTTTTTTATGAAACTATATGAATTACTAGTGCAACTATAACTTAGCTTGATTGTGTTTCTGTTGAAAATTTTGTTTAGTTCTGATCCTTTTGGAAAGTGTCTATCTATTAGTTTAAAAAATATTTGTCCTATTTTGGTCTTTACCTCTAAATTAAATGGTGGGTTGAACCAGATAATGTTTCGTTTTCTATTATCGTCTTTTATTTGTCTGTTTGGTTGAGAATTATATTGTAAAATGTTTTTATCGCCAGATTTTCTTAGTGCGTCTTTATAGATATTTTTCTTTTAATCAAATATTGATTCGTTTGATGAATTAATAAATAGTATGTGTTGTATTCCTTTGTGAATGTGTCTAATTATACTTATTGGATGGTTGGATTTTGTATTTGTGTTAATTTAGTGTTTGTTTTCAAGCATAGCGTGACATTGGCAGTTTGTAAATTAAATTCTACATCTAAATATTGTACAACTCTTCTATTTGTTTCTACTATTATATCAAATCTAGTTTTTGAATAGTTTAAAAAGTTCTTTCTTTATTTTATCATTTTCTCTTTTGTTGTCTGGTGCTATCATTAATCCGTCATCTCTATATAATCACATGGTTGTCTATATGGATTAGTTTGTTGATTTTATTTAAAATGTATATGCCCATCAATTCTGAAATTTCTGCTCCATCATACGATCCTTGTGGTACATTAAATGTGCCGTTGTTTGATTTTTTTAATCCATGCTTTACCTTTGTGGGAAAGTATTGATTTGCAGCAATGTAGGATTATATCAATATGTTTAGATGATATTTTTATGTACCTTTTAGCAAAATTAAATGCTTACATTAAACCTTTTTCAGAAATTGATGGGCAAAAGTTTTATGTCATATTTAATGAATGTGTATTTATTTTTGCATTCAACTTTTTGGAACCAGGAAATGCAATCACTTGTGTTCTTCCACTGGTTTGCTTGAGTGGCTGTTCTTAGCAAGTCACAAATATTTTTTTAGTATTTGATGGCTTATTTTTCCCATTTCTGTTTTTGTTGAATTTATAAGTCGGTATGAAAAAGTCTTCTTTGCGGTCTTTGATTGTAAGGAAAGCTTGACTGCCAGTTAAGATTTATATATTATGGCATAAATTTAATTTGTCTAATAATTTTATCCTCCTTATTAATATCTTCTTATTAATACCTTATTAATATCTTCAATGTAGGAATCTGGGACTTTTTTGTAAGATTTTGTAGTTTCCTCGTGTATATTTTTATCGTATACAATCTTTTTGTGAATTCTCATTACTGCCGAGCAATACTGAAATAAAAAAATAAATAAAAAAAACAAAACATCCTTATTAAAGATAAATCCAAAAATATATATCAAATAAACATCTGATATATATTGTTGAATTTATCTCCTTTAATAAGGATGTTTTGTGTTTTATATTTTTGTTTACCTTAGTCTTTAATAAGTTCTGGAAGTTGTTGATTTTTTAAAATTTTATATTGTCTAATATAGAAATCGTGTCTTTTTCGACATTAATTAATTCTTTGATTAAAGGTGGATAATTCGTTGTTTTAAAATTCAAATTTTACACTTTTTTACCTTTAACGCTCTTGCATATTTTTTTAGGAAAAAAAATTATCAAAAAACAAACAAACAAAAAAACAACTTATCCTGGTAAAAAACTGTTCAATTTTTTGTAATAGTTGAAGCATGTATTCTTTCCGGTTAGGTATCGGTATATTTTTTAGAGAGTGTAACATTTTTAATTCCTGCATCGTTGTTTTTTTTTGTTTTCGTTTTGTTCCTTTACTTTGCGTTCAGTAAGTGTAACTTTTCGTTAAAACACACTGTTTGTTTGTTTTTTTCGTGCGTTTGTTAAAATCTGTATCGTTTATTGTTAAAATACAGTAGTGTTAAAAGTTCTCAGTTGTAAGACCAGAGCATATTGATTGTTTAATTACTTAGTTTCTGGTCATAATAAGGTTACACCAGTGCACATTTGTATTAAAAAGTGTTCAATACAATTATATTGTAGAACTTATATATATATATATATATATATATATATATATATATTGTAGAACTTTTATATATATATATATATATATATATATAAGGTAACCAAAATATTCTTTTTGTTTTTAAAGGAAAAAAAGAAAATGCTTCAGGGCATGTGTAACTTATATTTAGTCTTCGAAGTAATCGCCATCAGCATCCAGCACCTTCTGCCAACGTGTCTCAAGTCTGCTTTATTGGTGAACGATTTCCCACGAAGATGATTATCCAAGGAGTGGAAGAAGTGGTAATCGGATGCTACAAGGTCAGGTGAATAAGGTGGATGACACACACTCTCCCAACCAAGTTGCTGTATGGTATCCCTGACCACCCGTGTTGTCATGGAGGAAAAGCACACCTTTGCGATTCACCAGTGTTGGCTCCTTCTGGCGCAATGCCTGTTGCACACATTGCTGCGAGTATAGGTCTCCAGTGAGCTGTTTGGCCTGTTGGTAGCAGTTCATAATGAACCACTTGAACCAGCCCACCAGACACAAAGCATAATTTTGCGTGGGTGCATAGGTGGTCTTGCAGTGACAGCATCTTGAGGTGACAACCAATGTCTGGAACGCTTGGGAATTTCGTACAGAACCCACTTTTCATCACTGGCAAGCACTCGATTGAATAGGGATGTGGTACGGTGGCGAGAAAGCAGCGATACGCAGGCTGCCTCTTGTTGTCCCTTGTGGACCTCTAACAGCGTTTGTGGAACCCACTTGCTCAGTATGTACGTCTTACCTAGGCGGTGCAGATGAAGTCTGTTTCATCGGAAACATTGAGCTGTCTTGCAAGTTCACCACACGTTAGACTACTGTCCTCTTCAATGTCCGCCTTCAGGACTCTGTCATTCAAGACATGTGGTCGTCCACTGCGAAGCTCATCATAGAGAGAG